>CM049386.1:20097890-20257890 GCA_026937815.1 Etheostoma perlongum | reverse complement strand
GCGTCGGATGTGGCGGTGTCCAAGTCCGTGTTGATGTCGGGGTTGACTTTTGAGCAGCGAAAGGAAGAGAGAGCGCCAGGTTACGTTGGTAAAAGTAAGGCAGCAAACAGAGACGAGGAAACTGGAGCTGCAGGAGTATAAATTGAAGTTGGTTGGGGATGGTAGGATCCCGTTTGATACGTTGGGTGTTGAACAGTCATTTTCTTCTGCAGTTGCCTGAGGTAAACTTTTGAGCCCCACTGTATAGGATATGGGGCTGGATTAGGCAGACCCTGACTAAAACCAGCCTCCGGTACAACCAGAAAGGCCTTAACCTGGAACTGACAAGGGAAAAGAATGCAAGAAGGCCCAGGAACATCTAAAAAAAAAAAAAAAAAAAAAAAAAAAAATGTGTGGACGGCAGAACTCAAGGAAATAACATCATCCTGGAAGTAAATTGAGAAGATTGCCCAACAAGCTGAAGAAAATTCATGAATGACCTAAGCGGGTTAAATGATTGGACAGAAATGTGCTGGAGACGTTCAGCATCAAGAAGAAACCCTTGTTGAAACCAAGACCAACAGGGCATTGAGCTATATAGGCGAGCAGAACCCGACTTTCTCTCAATATAGCGCACACTGAGGCCTTTATTGACTACATTTACCATCAACACTGATTGAACTTCCACAGAAAACGTTTGTGAAGTTCATCTTTAGGATGTGGGTCCAAATTCTGGGTGGTTTGGGCTCAGATTCACCCCCAGTTCAAAACTGGCCGAGTTGTTAATCCTTTTCTAAATCTTGCTGCTTCGTCAACCTCACTCACACGAGATAAATCAGGGCGGGCCAGTGCGAAAACTGTTAACCTGTCTGTATAAAAAGGACACAGGAAGGAGACCATCGATTATGCTTTAATCTCTCACTTGCAACCTGTATTCTAGCAGTTGGTCTAATTGAATTGATAGGCTTTCTTTAGTTTTATATGGATCCGGTTGATAACATGCTGTGCTTTCTCCACATGACTATCCTCAAATTAAATTTAGACATGATATGTAGGTCAGGCAATATAAACTTGAATGTCAGTAACACCATCATATTTACAGAGCAACCTCTATTGTGTATTATAAACTAAACTGTGAAAGACTGTTGTGACCTTACAACAAACTTTCTTCACCATCATCAATTGCAATCGGATGTTAGATGTCTCCTCACAGATAGTGCTGGTTAATGATGGAAACACGCGTCTATCAATGGAATTTGCAGTCTTTTTTCTGCCTTTGCAAGACTGTCAACTATAAGGCGGTGATCCTATTTTTTTTCATCTGGCTGAAATGCAAAGCATAGCTGTGAAGAAATCTAAGAATGCAAGCGGCATTAGGGTCAATCTTTTTGCCAAGCAACAGACAATTTGACAGCAAAGTACCATCTAAATTGAAATTAGTTCTGCTCACCTGATCTAAAGGGATGAATGGTAAAAAATGAAAATGGCTAGAGAAAGTTAGAAGTGACAAAGTAAGAATGCTTATAATGCTGATTCTAATCTTAATAATAATAGTATTACAATGTATTTATATAGCACCTTTCATATGATAAATGCAGCACAAAGTACTTTACAATTAAGGAAAATAGACATAAGGCACATTTAAGAGGATAGAATGCATATAATAAATGTAATTATATGGTGAAAAAGAACAATTCTGAAAGTGACGATGTTTCATTCATGATATATACTGTACATGTGGAGAGCATGGGGCAATAACTGCACAAGCTGGATAATGTCTATTTCAAAGTCTGGTTTTAAATTGATGTGGGGTGCTGGGATCCCCAAGCTCTAATATCAGTGTAATCTCAGATTTTATCCATGACAATTGCTATGTTCCTTTTGCTAGCTCTGAAATGTTATGGCTGAATTAAAAAAAGATTAAACTTGTTTTGTTTATCTACATTTAATGAGACATTTTAATCAGGATCACCTTGGTTTGTAGTACTAATGGTTATTATTGTTCTCATTAGCTAAATTATGTAGCATGGTATTATCATAGCATTTCATACCGCACAGTGCAGCAAAAAAACAGGCAGGATCTGTCCTGAGGGTTTGGGGGTTGCTCTGAATAATGATGGGATGCCAGATGGGCTTTGTCAGGCAGGCTTTTTTTTCACGTGGAGCTGGATACTGCCCTGTACAACATCATCAGCCTGTCACAACAAACTAATAGACAGGGAAATAATACGGACAAGCAAGAAATAATGAATCACATGGTGTGTTTCGTTTTTGCTCTCTTCTGCGCCTCTGTGCTTTGTGGGTGGACCTCACTGGTGCTGCATCATAGATATGCAGGTTCTACTTTACTATAGGTATGTACGGCACAAGTGGTAGATCTGTGACATACAGTACATACTTATAGAGTTATTGTAGTGGGGACCGTAGTTTTACTGAATTTTTATTCAACCTGAAATCTCCATCCATCCATTCTATTGGTCCCCTGTCCGGCCAGTATCAATTAACTTGTTTGCAATTCAATTTACACACTTTACACAGTACATGCATATCGGGGCACATCAACTATCCAGAGCATTGACCATTTGACAAAATCGTTTACATGCAGTGCAGACGATGTAGGTAAAGATCTACAATGGGTCATATATCCTTTGTTTTCTTGGGAAACCATGCAGTAAATCAAAAAACCCTTTTTCCTCCGTAGGAACCATTGATACTGCCTCTTGGCGTGGTTTCTGAATCTCATAGGACAATGCATCCACTTCCTTCTGCAAGGATAAGACTGACCAGTCAGTGTATAGAGGAAGTACGTCTGGTACGTTGTTATTCAGCCATGTTTCCACAAAAACAAAAAACACAGCAGTCTCTGATGTCGCGTTGGGAGTTGAAGTTGGATGTAGTCCAGTTTGTTGTCTAATGAGCAGACATTTGCAAGCAAGATTGATGGGACGGCTAGCGTTAGCTTTCCACCTAGCTCAAACTCCTGCCCTCGTTCCGTGTTTCTGCTTTCTTGCACACTGCTTTCAATGTCTCTTTCAACTATCATCTCAGGGGGGCATGAGGGAGGGAAACATGGTTATTCAAAAATACTACTGACACAAAGCTTAATGCTAATCGGTGAAGTATCGCTAATCAAGAGTGTCATACTGTGTCTTGCTGTGACACTAGTCCAGCTGGAGCTGTAATCATTTGAAATCCAAGGTGACAGCAACACAACATCATGAACATAATTAAAAGCTGTAACATCTGATCGCAGCTCAGTTGTGGTTTTGTTCTAATATAGGTTATATTATATAGGAAAAATTATAAAAAATTATAAATTATATTTTTTTAATTACTTAAAGTATGTAGTATTGAATTTTTCATTATCAAATTAGAATTATTATATATTACAAGAAAATGCAACCTTATAAAAAAATAGTATTTGTGCTGCCTATCTGGGTCCGGGTCACGTGGGCAGCAGGCTAAGCATACATCCTTCTCCCCAGCCCCGTCCTCCAGCTTCTCCTGGGGATCGCAATGCGTTCCCAGGCCAGAAAGGATGTATAACCCCTCCAGCTATTTCTCGGTCTACCCTGGGGAATTTTTCCCAGTTAGACATACTTTCATGGGAAGATTTCCAGGAGGCATCTGCCTCATCTGTCTCTTCGCAGCACAAAAGGAGCAGCGGTTCAATTCAGAGCTCCCTCTGGATGTCTGAGATCCTCACCCTGTCCCTGAGGGTGAGCCCTAGACACCTTGCAAAGGAAACTTATTTTTGGCTATTTCATAATGGAACATATATCAACCGCTGAAGCAAGAGTCTCACTTTTAGGCTCAACTCCGTCTACCAAATATTAGTGAGGCTGCAGTTCACAGTCTGATGATTTAAGTAGGGTTTAATAAGTGGCAAAAAGCAAAGATCTAAATTTAATGGATAGGTCATCTAATTTATTTTGGGACCTCTAAGCCATGGGCAAAGGAAGTACTGCAAATGTAGGTGATACTTTTATCTGGCTATATTAGCATTAGAAAAATAATGGCTAGCCTATAGTTTGTAATTTTACCCAGAGGAAGTGACTGGCCCCATATCACATATTTGAAGATATTAAAAAGCTAAAAGTACGGAAATTGATTCAATGACTAATGCAGAGCCATCTTTAATAATAACATATTGTTTAGTTGAACTTGAGGATCTCTTTATGCTTGCATGCAATTTCAATTTCTGTTAAATACATTTCTTTCTAATAAAATCAAAAATTAATAAGTAATGTGGATAGATCAACTGTTGTCAAAGTGCCCCTCTGATTTCTCCAATAACTTTAACAATAACATTTATCGTTCAATCATTTCTACTAAGAATCACCAGAACCTAAGGCTGTCTTCTCAAAGATCAGCCAGTTATCTTGGTGGCATTTTTGAAAATAAATATTTACACACATAATACTGCTGTCTGGCAGGTTCAACTAACCAGAAAATATCACAGGCTTAGTTCAGTCAAAAAATTATAAAGTTACACAGTTACGAGTTACGAGTAGTCTACTCCTTCCACCTTCTCTTCATCATCTCTGTCTTTCAAAATATGGGCACTTTATTGCTAGCATGTGTCTATACAGTATAGGGGTGCACGATTCAGAAAATGTCACGATTCAATATACATTTTTTAGGCTCAAGAATTGATTAAAAATTGATTTGATAAAAAAAAATATTCTCAATTGATAAAACGATTAACAGTAGGTAAATGCAGTTACTTTTCCCATGTCTGATAGTACACATCCCATGACAAAACACACAAAAAATTAATTCAATGATTCAATTTTGAATCTGTAGAGCGTAAATTGCGACACGAACGTGAATCGATTTTTTTGCACACACCTAATCTGTGTTTGCGTGCTTGTGTGAGAATCTGCCTGGGTGCAAGGTAGCAGTCCACATGTGGAATAGAGTTTCTTTGATATGAGCATTCTCTAAAAAAGCAGGCGGAATGGATTTGATAATAAAGCACTGGAGAGCACAGAGTGGAAAGACCAATGTAACTAATAATTTTATAAAGTGTGTGGACAAGTGTAGTACTTTGAATACTACACTTTCTTTACCAAAATCATGTTGCTCCAATTATTTATTTAATTTAACTGCAGCTCATCCTGATTACTTTATTATATCCCCAGGCTTTCAATCATATTTGTGAACCATAAGCAGAGTCAGAGTGAGCACATCTTTATGTACTCTCCAATGGGAGGGAAGATATACATTGGATTGGTGGATTAAAAAATAAAAAATTAACATTTTCCTAACTATTTATATTTAAACTCATTTAATGAGATTCACTTACAACTTAACCTCAAGAGCGCTGCAATCCTAACAGCCCTGAGTGTAGAAGCTGACAGAGTTGGCCCAGTTGCAAGGCCTAGATTTCACTGAGGCTTTAGCTCTAAAATCAGTAAGTCAGGAAATAGCTCACAACTGCTGTTAATGTGCGACAATCGTGAATAAGTAAACAGCAGGAGGAGGCAATGACTTGCCACGCAGTGATTCTGGTGTGCTAAACAGATACTGCTAAACAGTTCGTTACTCAAAGATGTAAAAGCATCTCACATCACATTGTATTAATTCCACGATTAGTTCCTTTATTTAGGCTGTCATGAGAATGACTTAGCAGTAAGCTGGAAAATTATTGTTATTATAAAATAGTTTTGACAAATAATGCAGAAACAAAATCATCTCTACAAAAATGAAGTTAATAAAACAAGTGTTAATTCTGATGGAATGGGTGCAGCAGTTGAAATTGAGTAATAAAGTATCTCTTAGATATCTTGATAAACTTCCAAAGTTTCAGAGCACATAAGCATACTTTTTGAGGAGAACAAATATTAATCACATCAACGAATTTAAGTCATCAGTTCTTGCTGGAAATGTACGCAGCCCCAGAGGTGACATGGAGGGGGGAAAAAAAACTGAAAAAAATAACAAACAACAAAATGTACTGGTGACAAACCCTTTTGCAAGATCTTGATGTTTTGAGATATCTCCAGTTTCATTTGCAAGATCTCAACTTTGTTTTGGGAGATAGAGTTTCGTTTGCAATATCTTGCAAATCTAACTAACAATAAGGCTAACCTAGCTAACTAGTTGCACAACATGATTACATCTTCTTGGTTGTCTAAATACATCTGTTTTTTTATAAGAATTACTAATAATACATGCCAAAGTGAAGTATTATAATGGACATTGTTGTTGACTGTTGATGTCAATGACTGCAGGCTAACCTTAGTAGCTAGCATCTAGCTAGCAGCATGACATGATTACATCTCCTTGGTTGTCCAAAATCATCCATTGTTTATTTTGATAAGCATTACTAATTAATACATGCCAAAGTGACGTGTTATAATGAACATTGTCATTGACTGTTGATGTCAATAGCGCTAGTTTATGTTGTTGTATCAACATGCTCGTTCTTGAGCTTCTCTCTCCTGTCTCTTACAAGTGTAGCTAGTTTGTGCTCTTAATACATCCATGGTATAGCTAGCTAGCTAACTCATGAACTTACCATTTCATGGTATAAAATATTCACTTCATTCAATATTCGGTAAACATTGGGTTTTCATTGTTCCGGATTGTTTACATGCATATCATAATAAACGATTGATGTATTTCGACAACCAAGGAGATGTTATCATGTCGTGCTGCTAGATAGCTAGATACTAGCTAGCTAGGTTAGCTTAATTGTTTGTTGGATTTGCGAGATCTCGCAAATGATACTGGAGATATATCGCAAATAAAATTTGAGATCTTGCAAAGGAAACTGAGATATCACAAATAAAACTGGAGATATCACAGCACAAAGTCAAGCTCTTGCAAAAGTGTTTGTCCCCACTACATGTATATTTTATTTTATTTTTTTATTCCCTCCATGTCACCTCCAGGGCTCTGTAGAAATGGCATAATGGTTAAAAATAAATATCCTTCCTAACTGCAATCCATAACTTTGAAATGAGTGATTATGAGTGAAATTAGTTTCCTTCACTATGATTTGTATACTTACAAACTATAAAACAAAGGTAGGCCTATGAACTAATGGCAAATGATTGTTTTGCATGAACATCTAAAGTGGTCTTTTTACTACTAGCCTACTACTACTACTACTACTACTACTACTACTACTACTACTACTACTACTACGTTTGTTACTGGTTTGTTTTACTACTTGTCTTTTTTCTGTGATTTTTGTGTGCATTTGCCAATTTAATTGTGTACAATTCATATGAGATTTATGGATATATATATATATATATATATATATATATATATATACACACACACACACACACTATATATATCCTGATTGTTAGACAGACCACAAATCTGATTGCAACCTGTCGCACCAGGTAAACAGCACAACAGCTCACACAGCACCTTGCATTTGATTGCATGTGTTATAAGACACAGCTGTTTTACCGTGTTGTCTTAATGAGATGGAAAACAATAGGTAACTTCAGTGTAACTTTAGCTGCTGTTATCACATGGACAGAGGAGACAGATGTAGGCTATTAAGACAATCAGACAGTGTCTGGCTATTTCCACAGACTGCCAACTACTGCACTAAGAAAGAGGAGGAAAGTTTCTATGCATCTTGGAGAGACAGATGCATAGTCTTTTCAACATCTGGTGTCTTGGATTTAAATTAATCTTGAACATTTCTTTGATGACTTAGTGCAATACAATCATACAGTATACAAGCATGCCTGTTTGCTGATTTTAAGCTGTTTGCCAGTGTTTTAACAACCTGCAACAACCTCATTTTAGCCAACAATTCTGACAAATTCATGATTTGTCTTTGGACATACTGATTCAAAATACCATATATATTGACAATTCAATGAAAACCTTTTGTAACATGCTATGCTAATGTATGTATTGGCATGACTTTAGTGATGGCATAGTTGGTCTGTTGGTTGGTTGGTCTACTCCTAATCTCATATATCAACAGCTATATGGATTGCCATGGATTTTGATACAGATGTCCATGGTGCAGAGACGATGAATCTCATTTCGGTGATCCTGACTTTCCCTTTAGTGCCACCATGAGGTTCACATTTGTGTGAATGAAACGTCTCAACTATTGGAAAGATTACCTTAACGTTTGGTACAAAATTCATGATCCCATTTTGATGATTTTTCTTAACTTTGGTGATCCCCTTACTTTTCATGTAGTGGCATCACCTCAGATTTTCAGTTTGTCCAACACTTAAGTAAACGGAATTCCTGCAATGCTAATAATACACCCGTCACCCTCAGCTGTAACCTACTTTGTGTTTGTAACCCATTAGCACATGTTACCCTGCTACATGCTAAACTAAGAAAATAAAATTACTTTTACCTGTTACACACTAATCATTGTCATTACATTATGTCATAGCATGTCATAGCAACTAGCATTGACTATCAATCCTGTTTTTACAATAAGTATGGCTATGGAGTGGTTAAGGTTAGAGAAAGACAATGACTTTGAAAATATGGATAAGGTCAAGTTTCAAAAATGCTTTTTTTATGTTAGGGCTAAGCTCATCATTTGAATTGGGGTAACGTCATGAAGGTCTGTGATGAGACGCCAACTTCAATCTGTTGCAAAAAAAAGACCTTCACACATTCACATTGGCTCCCTACTTCCTGCATTGGCATTTAATGTTGGCATCTGTAAACTGTCCAATTTAAACACAATTCTTAGGATACTCTGCTGGATATGTGTACCTTTTCTCTATAGCTGAGATAGGGGTTTTTCCTTTTTAAAAATACTGTAACGTTTGATCTTTTATGCTCGTTACTAGGCTTAGCTAAGGTAAAGGGGCCTGGAATTGCTGAAACACATAATACCATACATGCACAGACTGTAAATGGATTCATGCACAGTATTACAGAGCTAATAAGTCACACAAAGCTCTACACCAGTGCACACGGCTGAACAAAGGGGCTCACTTGAATGGGCTAATATTCAATCATTTACTGCCATTTTGATAAGTTTGAAAAACACTGCTGTAATAGCCTTTTCAACATATTTCTTCACACCGTTTGCACAAGCAATCTCTGGAATTAATAGAGTAACAGGCACAGCTGTTCCGTTATGCCTTTGTGGTTGGGCATCATAGACCAAACTTGCAAACATTATTTTTCCCAATGACTTATACTTTCACTTAGTTTCTTGCAGTTTAAAAAACAAAAAGTACAATGTTATCGAAACCAATTTAAATATATAGAATTTTGTGTGCAAATTTAAATGAAATGGTGTAATTCCAAAAATGAAATTTATTTCACTGAAAAACCCACAAATGACTCATTTACAAATATATAAAAAAATGTCTGAGAATGATGGCAGCTATAATACCTTTCCCAGACCTGGAAGCATGACAACCTACAGTACCAGTCATAAGTTTGGACACATTCTCTTATTCAAGTGAATGGCAAAGTGTGTCCACACTTCTGACTGGTACTCTACATTTGGGAGCTTTCACACCTGCCTCATTTTGTTCGGTTGAATCACACTGGAGTTTGTTTTCTCCCATGGTGCAGTTTGAATGGGCTGGTGAGAATGCAGCAATCGCACTCGGGTGCACACTAAAAGTGGACCAAACAAGTGTACTGAGGTTGTCTCTGTACGCTTTTAATCCAACTTTGGAGCGGTTCGTTTGTGGAGAGAACCGCACCAACAGTATGTGTGCTCGCAAGTCTGAGCTAAATGGCTCTTGTAGTCAGGCAGAGCAGCGAACTGTAGCAGCTTGCAATGTTTCTCTCACAGAAATAGACTGCAATCCAGCTCCCCGTCCATCAATCGCATTTCTGGGGTCAAACCCGTCACCGCTAAAGTTGGAGACAGACACCGGCATAGCAGAGCCAAGTCTCGGTGAGCAGAGCTGTTGTAACAATCGCTCACAAAACAGTAGGTCTATTTTCAAATGAACCACGGGTCGTTCGGATAGCCGGGCAGGAAGTGAAAAGGCGAGTCTTCAGTCAATTTATCAAAAGACACCCCCAATATCATATGTATGTTTGGTATATGTTTTTTTTTAACATGCACAACAAAACAAAACCATGCAAGAATTAAATCCCCCTATTAAAAACTGAGGGTAGTGCCACTCGGCCAGGCATGCCAAAACACTTATTTATGAACTTCAATATTCAATAGAAAATAATCTCAAAATAATATAGTGTCAACATAAAAGAGCATTTTTAAGCTGGGGTGAGCGGATATCCTTCCTCGGATCAGCGAGGCTCCAAAATCATGGTAGCAGCTGTCACCATGGTCACGCTACACGTTCTGCGATGCCATGTTACATGCCGCACAGTGCCCTGCTATGCCATGAACTACTACAAAGAACTACTACATACTACTATTTTTTGTGACTGTTATTGCCACTCTTCATTGTAACCCTAACCGGTCGTCAGACACCGCCTACCAAGAGCCTGGGTCTGTCCGAGGTTTCTCCCCAAAGGGGAGTTTTTCCTCGCCACTGTCGCACTGTTGCTTGCTCTGGAGGGAACTACTAGAACTGTTGGGTCCTTGTAAATTCTGGAGTATGGTCTAGACCCACTCTATCTACAAAGTGTATTGAGATAACTCTTGTTATGAATTGATACTAAATAAATAAAATTGAATTGGATATTATCGCTGATATAATAAAGCTTGTAACCTGCGTCACAGAGCTTTATAGCAGCTAAACACAACCAGCAATTGCACAGATTTTTTGATTCTTTGGCACTATAGACTGTTATGTTACTGCACGTTACTTCTATTTTAGGTATATGTTCTATTATTGAAGTATCATTCATCACTTTGGGGGTCGGGGGGTACATTTGTCCCCATGGAGATTAAAAGAACAAACAGGGATATATACTGAAGACCAGAAAGGGGGAAATGCCACGCCCCCCCAGCAACTCACACCCTGGATATTGCTGTGGCCTACACTGCCTAATTTGTCTTAAAATAAGGAGAACACTATAAAGGATACAGGACAAAATATGTTGCTTATGTGTGTCAAGGTTCAGGACATATTCATTTAAATATGACATGCTTTCTAAAGTTCTACCACCCTTACATTAAAGCAAATTTCACTGACATGACAAACATAAAAGGCAGATAAGGCACGCTGAATCTTTTACATCACTTCTTAAAACACACTTTTATAGACTTGCTTTTATGTGATGCCGTCTTTTTATCTTTTTATCCTTTCATATTTTTATCGCCTTTCTCATTGTCTGCCCCTTACCTCCATGTCGTGTATTGAATCCTAATTTTTTTGTCGTTTAGTGCTGCCTCATCTTTTTTTTCACTATCACTATGTTGTGCATTCCTGCGTATGTGTATTTAATTTATACATATAAATTGATTGTATATAAATTGTATATGTATTGATTTGTATGCGCTTTTGTTTCCACTGTCAAAGCACTTTGTAAACTCTTGTTTTTAAAGGTGCAATACAAATAGTAACTATTATTATTATTATTTTTATAATTATGAAAAAAGACCCAAACAATTATTTTCCAAATTCCCAAAGTTTGGTTCTATTTGTTTAAATTTGTTAACATGTGTGCTGTAAAAAGAACAAAGGTGTCCCCATATAATGGCCTTCACATATTCTACAAATTCTGCCTGGATGGAGCTCAATCCATATTCATTTGTCCTCAAATAGGAAAAGACCAAAGACGGTCACAGATTGATTATTCCTTTTTTTCCTATTAAAGTAAGGGTCCTGTGGGGAGCATGAGTCAAATGAACTGCTGAAAAAAACATTCACATGTCTGACAGTGATAACTAATGTGCCAGTAATCACTTCTCAATGTCAGACCCATCACAGCCTGTGTGTTATCTTCATTGGCCTATGATGCAAATACCTTCTTCTTTGTGCTCTCGGGCTGATAAATTGGGTTGTCACTATAAGGGAAGCAGTGCAGCTCTGATTACAGAAGGAAGCTTACATTTCAACAGTCCATATTCTTAACAGGGCTTCAGCTCTAAGATTTCTGACAGGGATACAATGCACATAGTAGTTGTTTTTTTTTAATTAGACAACCATGACAAAACGTGGTAAGACAAATGAATGTTTGATATTGTTGCACAGCATGTGTTCAGTGTTCTACAACCTTAATATTGGATTAGCTCATGTTTGGCATTTTTAATGCATATATTACATGATTAGGATTAAGTTGCAGTTGTTTTGCATTTAGCAGAATGCAAATGTGGACACTAGACTGCGATAGATTTACTTTACTGGGGAAAATATGAATAGCAGATACATAAAGCAGAAGGTACAAACCCTCTTTATAGACTATAGAGGTACTAACTGGCTGATGAAGTACAGCTGGTGAGGCAGGCAGCAGAGCACATGATTAGGAAATCAGCAACAAGTGAGCTACATAGTATGCAACAGTATCCATCACAGTATGAGTTACATTTTATTGTTTTGCAGGTAATTTACAAGAAAACAATGCAATACTTATCAATCATTTGCTGTTAACGGCAGTGTTTTTGGATCCTTTAAAGTAAAAGTACTAATACCACACAAAATATAGTGAAAGTGTTACTTAAGTAAAAGTAAAAAAAAGTAAGAATTATGTAAAAGTATCATCAGGAAAATGTACCTAAAGTATATAAAGTAAAAGTACTCAATGCACAAAAAATTCCAATCAAACTGTTTAGTTAATCAACTAAGTGTTTAATCATTTCAGCTGTACTTGTAAGCATGTATATTGTTGGGTAGTTTATTTTATAAAAAACAAACAAATTGTATCTTATAAACTATATGTGTTTAAAGAAAATCAGGTTTAAGCAGAGCCTCAAGGTTTTAAATGATTTTGTGTGTAACTTGTGGTTATGGAATATAGAATTGCAACCATGCAATAGTTTATTTACTGAAATTGCTTTTTGGGATGAATAAAAAAAAACGTCAATGTTTCATATTGACATTTTATTTTTTAAGAAAAAAGAAGAAAAGAAATATTTGGGTAAACATCAGAAATTCCCCTAGATTGACAGCAGCTGGCAGGCTGACAGAGTGCCAGTGTTAACACCACAGGGAATGACAGTTGACAGACAGCTGTTTGTCTTGTTATTATTATGCATCTATGGTGCTCATGTACCACTCTCTTTGGCTCGGGGTGTGTGCGCATAAACAACTGTCTCTTTCTCAAAGGGGGGCATGGAAGTTAACCTGGCTCTTATGCACAACTGTGAAAGCACCATACAGAAGCAGGGATTTAGATTTACTCCCGCTTGTGAATCAAGTTAATTTTTTTCTCTTTAAGGAGGCGTACAAAAAATGGATTCATTTACATTTCTAACATCACTACATTACATGGACAAAGGTGTTGAAGAGTTCGCAGGTAAAATGAAATGAACAGAATGTGAAAATGTGTGTATTTTAAATTATTAAAAAACAGTTCTAGCAAGTGACATTAATTTAGCTAACTAATGTGCCAAGAGTGTCTTTGTTTTTATTGGTGTAATAATATGCGCAATTGAGTGGTGAGGGTATATTTCTTGCCAACAGAAAACAAATTGACCCAATTTTTACACATATTTTGTTTTCCAAGTTATCCTGGCATGTTCACATTATGGCCAGTAGCCAAATGGATGCTTAGAAATACTTAATGTTAGCGCTTGCTTTAATTTTAGCTCAATGTTATGTACTTAATAATGCTATTGACATCTCTTTTACCACTCTTGTGCTTTGGCTTACTCCAATGTTTTGTGCCCTGTGAGAGGTGTTTGCTCACTGTGATCCATTCCAAAATATCTTCATCTTTACATTTGGAAGGTTTCTTTTGTATTACACAAATAACTTTGGCAACTTGCCGGACTGGAGGCCAATAAACATAATCCAGGCAGACCATCCAATTACATTTCCTCAGCAACATAATTTGGCAAAACCATTTAGTGGTATCTGCATATTTTTTAAAGACAGAATTGCAAGGTTATGATGGGGGACTATGGGAATAAATTTACACCCACAACACAAACAAAGCAACTTATTAATGGCTAGCATGTTCCACCCTCTTGTTTGAATCACTGGCATACCCAATCTAGGTCTAGAATCTCATTTGGCTTCTCACTCTCATTCAAACCAGTCCACATGACAGCTGGAACTTAGATGTATGTCTGGGACCCGACTTTGAAGCATCAAACACCAAGCTGCATGACATTTTTTTTATATTTTTATATCCTGATGCATTTGAACATATATGTATCAAGGGTGAATTTACACAGTGACAGCCCAACAGCCAACACCTAGCTGCTGAAAACATTATGTAAATGCCTTTTTGGCTCAGTGTACTGAATAAACTGCTGAAATGAGTAAAAATATGGATAAAATAGGTAGCTCATGTTGCACATTGCCACCAGCAGTCTTGACAACTGTAGACATATGCACAACTCCACTGCTAGAACCACTTTGCCTAAATCCCCCCCAGGGCAAACAGCAAGTAAACAAAGAGATGGAATCTTAGAACTGTTTTCTGTGCAAGGGTCAACCTAAATCAAGACAGTGTACAATGTATAGGCCAGAGATAATTAACATGGGGTGGCCCAGGCTACAAAAGGCTCATAAAGTGATGCAAAACAACCAAAAAATGTCACAAAACACCAACAAAAATGATGCAGAATGAACACAAAAAGATGCAAAAGGAGAATGCAGGGACATAAAACGAATACAAAGTGATGCAAAACCATAGAACAACTTAAAATGACAAACAACAGGACTTAAAGTTTTAGTCTTAATAACATTAAGCATGACATCAATTTGACATTAACATTGCACCCCTTTAAAATTGATCCCCAGTCTATGACCCCCTCCCCCCAATTAAAAAATGATAAGACACATTATTAGCTAGGGACTTTGCTTGTTGCACTGGAATTCATGTGTTTTCACTTCACTTTCAGTGTACTTAGATTCACTTAGGCTTACATTATGCTGACAAAATCATTTTGAATTGCAAATCATTTCCGAACACCATAACTGATAGCAACTGACTGACGCATTTGCAGGGCCTAGACGTTATATTTTAAAGAATGTGGGTCCTGGAAGAGCACCCAGTAATTGTTTCAATATTTCAGTTGCATTAATTATCATACTTGTGTGCATTTCATCTCATCATTTGCTTGCTAAAATAGGATATAGTTGGTTGGCAACATTTGTCAAATTGACCACTGTACAGCGTCATCAACTCAGTCAAAGCTGCTTCTAAATTAATGTCATTGTTTACTATTCTGCTGCATTGCGTCTCACTTACGTTCAGAGCTCTAGCCTGCGAGACTGATTTCACATCTTTAATGTCAGAGCTGTACAACAGGCCAATGCTGTTTTATCAAATCACACACAGTCCTCCCAGTTTGACTATGGAATCCATTTTAAACTGCAAAAAAATAAAATAAACAATGCCACACAGCATCATATCCAGGTGTCTTTGGGGTGAAAAGGGAGCAGCAACATACTTGACTGAGACAGCATGGTAGATTTCGGTACAAGATCCGTTCTGCCTGCATGATCCGTCCTGATGATAATAATCATGATGTACGAGGATTTACGATTCTGCAAGATCTGTTCCCATAGACAGTTAAAGAAAGTCTGTTCCACAGTAGCAGTCTGCCATTAGCCTCCCCCGGAAAGCTATCGTTAGTTTAGCTAACAGCTAACCACTAGCTGAGACAGCATGTAATAAAAGACCCTCAAAACTGAAAATAACCATTTAAATATATAACACCTGTTATATCAGTTCTATTTGTGCTCATTTAAAATACATATCACTCAATACTTGTCTTTATTATTACTGTTAAGTCTTAATTTAGCTCTAGCCTACTTTTCCCACTGTTTAGTTTGAGTAACGTTATTTTAGACTGAATTAAGATGTCAGCTAGCGGTTAGCTGAATTAGCTGTTAGCTAAACTAACAGCTTTCCGGTGAGGGCTAAAGGCAGACTTCTACTGTGGAACAGATTGTGCAGTGTGGTAAATCCTCGTACATCATGATTATCATCTGTGCATGTGCAGGACAGATCATGTAGACAGAACTAATCGTGTAGGGGAGAGCCGGGACGATTGAAACGTGGGACGGATGAAACATTCCAGTTTTCTCCGAGTGCGATGATGATAGACAGACTCCCTTAGGTCTGAACATAGAGCATGTTAACCTCCTCCTATCAGCCAGATATCTTCCTGTTATTTCCTTTTATCGCGGAGTTACAGCCGATAAACGAGTTTTGATGGTCAAAAGTAAACTTTATTAGCGGTCACATTTTTTTGATTATTAACAAGGGTTTTTCATTTAAAGGTTTGACTACATGCTTATTCCGTAGACCAGTTAGTGTTCTCCACAATCCCAGACTTTCATATTGCATGCTTGTTTACATGAGAAGCAAAACAGGCTGTAATGTCATGTGTCTATGTCGGGACGGATGAAACAGCTGTTTCAACTGTCCCCGACCTGGCTGTAACTCCATGGATTTTAAGTAAATGCACAAATATCTGTGTTTATGCAATTATTTATGGAGGTGAGACATGGAAAAGCAGTTTTAGAAAGATGAAAATATATTTCAGCCCACCAGGTAGGGGGGGGTCTAGTTTTCCCATGTTATCCTATGGAGATTGACGGGCTGGGGCGCGTTATTTTTATGTCCAGTGGTATAACCCACGTAAAAACCTAGTGAAATGACATTTTCCACAATAGAAACATGATATAAATGGAAAACATACTGTTCTAGCTATAAAAATGTCATAATCATCCACAGTGGATGATATTTCAATAACCGCTTCATACGCGCTTCAGGATGACCGCAATGAGTTGTTAACAGACATTCACAAAGACGCATAGCCCTGTGACAATCTATCTAAAATAACACCTTTTGGAAGTGACATCCATCATATACAGTAAAATATTAAAGTTGTTGGAAGTTTATATGGCTTAAACTGTATGTTTCATTCGTCCCCGCATGCTGTTTCCATCCGTCCCGTCCAGAAGGGACGGATGAAACATTACGCACGTCCCACTTTTGCTGTAATAACTCCTCAACGGTTTTGTTCAAAGCTGAAAATGCAACTGTATTTGACAGATGACACGTGTAGGTTGCTAGTGACAAAATATCACCTTTCAGTGTGATACGACCGCTTTGTAAATTACGTTTAATTAAAAAGTGTTTCAACTGTCCCGGCTCTCCCCTACCGACAGTAGACTGGGTAAACCCCGCCCACTCTGCTGGCAAAACTTGCACGTTTAATTCTCCTGCTTCAATTCACAATTTTGCCAATCACAAACTGGCTTATCTACCTGATGCACTATTGGCGGGTTTAACACGATGACGATAGAGAAGAGACCAAGCATCTTTTTGTTAACATTCAACATAGCGGCGGCTACCGAACGCCACCGAAGCGCAGCAAACCCATTGATATTGCTGTCGCTTCTACATCACCAAGATCGTTGGTTTGATTGGTTAAAGGACTTAATTGCCTACAGTAGGGTGACCAGACGTCCCCGATTTCCGGGGACAGTCCCCGGCTTTGGTGACCTGTCCCAGGCTGGATCTGTCCCCGGAATTGTCCCCAGTTTTCACTGTGACTGACAGACCCGATATTGGAATGAAAGAAAGAAAACACTGACCAAACTTAGCCGATAGTCGCACACCCAACACACGCAGGCTCAAGACCGCCAGAGCCAGCGCTGCTCAGAGCTCAGAGAGGTTTTAGAAAGCCGTATTTTACCATGCTAAAATCACTGATTATTTACATGGAGTCTGGTGGGTTTAGCGAACGCAATTTCGCGGACTTTTATGTTTTAAAAAGGATCTTAATCTTTAACAGAAAGGTCGACCTCCTTTGAAATCCTTTCCATAATGTTATCAGACACTTAGAATATTAATCTGAGTCTGTCAGTAACAAAACAAGCACTTTTATGAAGGTAATACAAGCTGGACAGTTATCCAATTAACTTCCATTGTAGCTTGTTTCTCTGCTGCCAACTGCAGCGATCTCATTTAATACTACATCATGTCAAAGGAAAATCTGTCCTCAATAGTTTTTATTGTATCTGATACTCAATGAGCTGTTGCAGAAACAAGCCTGAAGCAATAAAGCAAAAGCTGTCAGATAAATGTAGTTCAGAACATTACAACATTATGAAATATTAGGACTTTCTATCTTAAAATATTGGGACTTTCTATCTTGATATATTATGACTTTTTATCTTGAAATATTAGCCCCTAATGAGAACAGCTCTAAGTCTAGTATAAGTTTTACAAAAATAAAAACAAGACGTGTTTTGAAGGTATATACGCTTCTGAGCTGAAAATGTCCCCAGATTTTGTCTGAGAAATCTGGTCACCTTAGTGTACAGAGTAATATGAACTATGCCCTTTGGTCACGCCTCTTGTGCAGAGACAATACAGGGCAGACCAACGCTCAATCTCAAATCTATTGAGCTTGGCTTGGTCTGGTGATAGCCAGACTATCAGCCTGTATGATTGTCTTTCCTTAAAAATGTACTCTTCTTTGTTGCTCCTCTATCACATATCTGCAAAAAGGTCAGATCAATCACTGCAGGGGTGTCAAAGCTGAATTACTGGTGTTACCAAGTACTTGTTAACAATTAAGCTTTGATTTCATGACAGCAGTTTTTCATATTGCATTTCTATTCAATATGTAGAATATGTTGCGCATTTTGTCACATATGTTGTTGCATGAAGGTTAATATAGGCTACTTTGTGCTCTGATTTTAACCAACCCTGTTGTCAGGTATCCCTTGAACTCACCTGATCCTGATCAGCGTTATCACCAGCCCTCACCTGTGTCATCATCATCACTACCTCCATACCGTGACCTGTCATCCAGTCCCCGTTGGATCGTTAGTCATACTCAGTATGTTTTGGAGTCTCTATCAGACTTTGGTACTTTTGCCTCGTGTTACATGCCAATACATCTTCTCAGCCTCTGCTCAGCATTCCATACTCACCTTCAGATACACACCAACCCACTTTATCATGGTTTGGCTTCTTCTTTCCTCCACTGCCACCTCACAGTCCCAGTGCATTCCTGTTTGTCATCCAGCCTAAAAACTGTTACAATAAACTCTTATCTGGTTTCACTACTACATATTCTTGTCTGCGTTTGGGTTTTTTGCTAGCCGGGTCTGACACCTGTCTACTAAAAATGACGTTCCCATACAATGAAACTGCATTCACACTTACATTTCAAGGGAATTGTATTTTCAATCAACCGACAGTTGTTGTGAAGCAGTTCTTGTGTCTTAAACAAAACCTGGTTGGATTTATGCAACAAGAATACTTGGTTTGAGGGAAAAAAAATGTTTCCCTCAAAACTACTTTAACTAATTGAGAATGCATGAGAATTGTTTTGCTGTGTGGGAACGTAATTTTTAGGTTACAGGGCTGTTGGGTCAGCCAATCATAAACAAGTACGTGGTATGGAGATGGACTGAATGTATAGAATCAGCCCCTATTGATATAGTCCTGGCTATGTGTCTAATTCAAAATATAAAATAACTGATACATTTGTCAGCCTTGGTCATATTGTAAATATAGATTTCTACTGAAAAGGGAAAAGCTACAGCGTCATTTTGCAAAATGTTACACTTAGATGTTTTCTATAATCATGAATGCCAAAAGAGCATCTGCACAACTAAAACTATACTGTATATAGGCCTAATCATATAGGCCTAATCATTGCTTTTATTTTAAATAACTGAATAAAGTACAGATTCTTCAGTACCTCAGAAATAAAACTATTTATGATACAATATTTGACAGTGTTCTTGATTTTTAGGTGCTTTCAAGAGCAGAGTCTCTTGTGTCAGAATATCTGATGCCTATCCACGGAGAGAAAGGCAAAATTGAGGCTACTCAGTTCCATAATTCAAACGAAAAACTGGATGGTTATTTTTTGTCTTTTCTTTCTAATAAGACTCCCATTAGGTTGAGGGGGGGAAACTGCTCTGCTGCTTTTCTACTATATCAGGCATCATGAATCATTTTATATTCTACCCAAAGAATCCTTTGAGCTGACTTCTGTGAGCTGGATTATTTGAAATAATGGGAAAATATCAATGTAAAAATGAATATATACAACATATAATTAGTAGGTTACAAAATTGGTGCATCTGTGAAAGTAAAGAAGCACTATGTGACTTGTGGTTATAAGTCTAAGAAAACTTTCAAAATATATTATAAGCTTAGAATTATTTGCAGCAAACATCTGACAAGAGACTATTGAATGTATCCTCTCTATAACCTTGAATGTTGAAAGTATCCTTATATCTGAGGTCTCAGCTTGTTTTTGTCAAGTGTTGGTAGAGACCTTTTTCAGGACAGGACATCTCACATTTACCTTCTAATTTCAAGTTGTGCTTCACAGTTCATTGTGCTTTCTGTCTCCCTGCTGTCTGCGAAGTTGTAAAGTTCATCTTGTATTTTCCTCTTTAGAAAAAACTACACGGAATGGATTCTGTCACAGCGAGTGCTGACTTAATTTTTCACACAGAGAGAATAGTCTGCAGCTTAAAGATGATGGTGCTAACAAGTGCCTGAGCTGTTGTTTAGCACAGCTATTCACTTCTACATAATCACAATGTAATTGTATTGGTGCAACAATCACACTGCTAGTTAATACTTTCCACAGTGTGTTGTAGATCTCTAGTTGTCAGGCTTTGGGGGACAACTCTGAAGGAAGTTTCTGTCTTGCAGATGTTCTACCATCTCTGAGACACTAATTGCACCCATTTTCCCTGGACATGTTCCCATTGCTCTCTCCTTAGATAGAGGTGTGTTGTGTTAATCTTTGGCCTAAGACAGATTCTCTAGTCAAGGCATAGTTAGGGTGAAGGATGAGAGAAAAGAACACAGTGAGAGAGAAAGAGGGAAAAGACAGGAAATTTACAATTGATGGGGAACTGAGATAAATAGATTTTTCAAATCTTTAAAATTAGTGTCACTGTAGTGATGGCAAGTCACAAACTGGTTTCACAGTTTCTATTCCTAGTGCTAGCACTGCAGCTACTGATAATCATTCTTTTTTGTCCAAACTTTACTTTTTTGCCTTGAAATGATGTGTGCATCAAGTTCCACATGAAAAACTATTAAACTAAAAGTTTAGTCCACATTAGCCAGAAAGCATACATGTAACATACGTTTAGTCCTGTGCCAATAATTATTGTACTATGTCATACAATGTTATTTACCCTAGGAATTTTTACTCCAGATGAAACCATACTCATTTTCTTTTTTCTGTGTAATTTTAGGATTTTTGCAATACCAGTTACATCCAATATTTTTTTCCTGAGGGTCTCTTTACAGGCAACGTGTTTAACCCAGTTCAGTTTGTGTTAATGCCTACAAACAGCCCGGGAGGGCATACTGTATGTTTGATGTGTTAAGGGCACGGTCTTTGCTTCAGATGTTAACTCATGTCTATGAAGTAGGATTATACTTTGACATTGACTATGTTCACATGCACATAATATTCCAGTTTTCTTTTTTCTAATTCCAAAAAACATATTTTCCGACTAAGTTGTTTACATGGCTAATGAAAGTGAATATTCCAGTAATATTCCCGTTTACACGTAGCCGTGCAAAATCCATTTTTTTTCCAAGTTCACCATCATTCCTTCAACCAGCATCTTGAAAAGATTAGCGTGACGATGTGTGTCTAAAAATCTGTTAATATTCAAGACTTTGATATCCAATGTTTAAAAGTAGCTGTGTTTCTCCTTCTTATCGTGTCTGCAGCCCTGCAAACTGTTGGCTTGTTGGTTTGTGTACAGAAACCATAGCAAGACACAGCGCTGACCCTAAGCTGTAAACAGGCAAGAGGCCATAAACTGCAGTAAAAACCCTGATTAAGATGCATATTCCGAACGCGTTGTCCAAACATGTTCAAATAATGCCTCTAAAACCTGAAAAATACCAGAATATCACACGTCTGAATCGGTAAAAATGCTATATTGGAAAAAAGGCCTTATTCAGAATGTCCAACTGGAATATGCTGTTTACATTACCTATATATCAAATTCGGAATGTTGTCATATTCTAAATAATAGTTGAATAGTGGTGTGCATCTAAACATACTCACTGTTTGACATTCATTGCAGTGTTACATATTTAATCTTTTACTTTCGATATGTGCATGGCGCTTTGAAAAATAAGTTCTCATTCCCAGGGCGTCACATTCCAATGCTTTGTCCTTTGGCTTGAGCGTCTGTATGAAATGAACTGCACTGCAGACCCAACCACGGCAATATTAGAAAGTCAGAGCAGGTGCCCCAGTAGTAGAGCAACAATGTCCATGTAGGGAGGAGTTATAGGTGGTGGATGGGTCCAACAACACAGGACTTTCACCCAGCAGGCCATGGTTTGTGTCCCGTATGTCTTGTGTAACTTTAGTTAAATTACAAACATAATTATTTCACTTATAACACCCGTGATCTTTCCCCAACCATAACCAAGTGTTGCCTCAAACTGACCAAGTAGTTTTGTTGTTTGTTTGAATTTGTGTCCCCCATGTGTTCCCCTAGAACACTAGCACTGCCCGGCTCTTAAGGTGTAATATACCCGCCAAGTCTGGCGCCCTAGAGCCCCCAGAGCATCTGCATCCTTTTGTTTGAGCTGATGGCCCATTAACACCTCAACACTCTCCATCTCTAAAGAACTGCGTTTCCAAAAGCAGCAAGGACATGCACAGCCCACCCACACAGACACCAAATGGTGGAACCCACACAAACATAGCAGTGTAAAATGTGCTACTTTATATGCTATTTTTCCCAAAAAACTACTCTATGCAGGAAATGCAGTTTCAAAAAAGGTAAATACGTGTGTGTTTAAATGAGATATGGTTGGTTAAGGAACCAAATCCTAACTCTTCTGTACACTGTGTGTAATTCATTGATTACACTCCTAAAGTCCACCATTGTCCACCTCCTCTCGAGCATACCTTGTCTCTCAAAATGTTTTCCATCTGTAGATGGTCTGAGGCTATGTGTGAGGTGACCATGGCTAAATGCATGCAACATCATAGCACAAAAATATAGAAAAACAAGTGTTTGCTTTCATTTGGCCTGCATATTTGGCAGCTTTTCTTTCCACAACAGAAACAACCTGTGGGCAGAATCATGTAAAAGTAGTATATACTGTACAGTTAAATTGCATGTTAGTAATGCAGTCCAAATCCCTCTCCCTAAACCGCATAATGAGCTACTTTGAATTCAGCTGAAACCAACCTCCATTTTTTTGAGTCTGGATCATAACTTGCTTTTTTCTGTACTTTGCTTGCTGAGATGTTTGACGATGTGATGAGCAGAAGTGTGGGAAGGCTGCCAGTCTTTTTGATGTCAAGGAGATGACAGCGTGCGGAGGAGCAAAGCAGGGAAGCATCTATATTCACAAAGGCTGCTTACTGTTTCGGGGCACGACGATGGAGCACCCCTCTTCATATTTGTGAGGCTTGAGGGCCACACTGTGCCACTTCCTCGCTATTCATTACTGAACAATAATAGGGTGGAGCTTTTGTTAGAGTGCATGCAAAACTATTATCTGGATTGTTTCTTAAATTTCTTCTTCATTAAAATTCAAGTCATATTGCACTATTCTGCAGCTCACAATATACAGTATGTACAATGCCATTGTTCAGTGCCAATGCAGGACGTAGTGTCAATTTAATATGTTCATGCTGAAAACATGGAAAAATTAAAGGAATAGCTTAACATTTGGGGAAATACAAAACATAGTATAAGTGTATTAGTATCTAGTACATACTATATAGTGAATTAAATTGATGATACACTTTAACCGTTAACTGTTGTGAACATTGCTTTGGTAATATGTCTGTTACTAGAGGATTTAACTAGAGGGAACACCAGAGAACTTCCTAGAAGCATATGTGTTACTGTGCAGCAGCAATGACACATCGTACAGATGCAGTTATTTGCGGACTTGGTCTTGTCACTACCCGATCCATACCGGAAACTCGTTCAGGTTGCATCCTTTGACCAATGGGCTATCCTGAGCCTAACTATTGAAGGTAAATGCCTAATCTCAACCATCTACACCTGTGTGTTGAACAAATCAGGTCTGGTACAAATCTAGCAGTCACTGTTCTATTAGCTTTAAAACTTTGAACCAATATTGACACTGCTGAAATGCGTCCTAACACTGTCACATCGCCATACTGCTGCTACAGTGCCCTTGCAGTTCATGTGTGTTGATTTCTAAAGAGGTGCACAAACAACAATCCAAACGGATGCAGTACATGCAAGGCAGCCATCACGTATAGGTAAACGTATTAAGTATATCTCTGGCTTAAGGCTTCAAAAAAAGAGAAGAAAACCCAAGAAGTACACCAAATAAAACAAAGTATTGTTTGTGATTGCTCTCCTGAACGACATGTATAAGTGTTTTCTTTTCTAATCATTTGTCAGGACCTTCCAAAAACTAGATTAGAACAAATACTTCCAAAACTATAGATCTTTTACAATCTGATACTTATACGAAAGATTGTGATTTGGGTTATATAGCTTATTAGTTAAGTTTAGGTAACAGTTGTGGTCATGGTTAAAATAAACCAATGTTAACAGGAAACAGGAAGTGAAAAGCAAGAGATTCAGGGCCCTATCTTGCACCAGGCACGACGCGGTGAAAACCCTGACCCAACTGTCTTTGCTATTTTAAGACCAATGCAGTTGTTAATTTCCCATCCCGTGCCCACGTTGTTTAAATACCAAATGCACCTGCGCCCATGGGTGTGCTGGTCTTACAGGGAGGTGTGTTCAGGTGCATTCATGGCGTACTGCTATCTTGCGGCAGCAGAAAGTGATCGCGCTATTGACGAACAAAAACCTGGTCTAAAGTCAGCGCAGCATTTCATTGTTATTTTAACAGTGCAGTAGTAAAATGTGCCTAGGCTCGTGCCCAGCACGTACATTATGCTTGTTACACACACAGGGAAGCGCAGCAGCACACAAACAAATAAAAATATGACGGTTCAAATCCTCCATCATAAGAGCAATGCGCCAAGGTACAAACATGCCTGGCTTTTAAAGGGAATGGGAGATGACACTCTGATTGGTTTATTGTGTGCAATGCCCAAAACATACCTATGATTAATATAGACACTAAGTACAACCCTTTTGAACCATGCGTCCGGCGCACAGACTCTTTTTTTTTCGCCATCAAACTATCATAAGTGGATTTGGACACGCCTTAAACGCACCTGCGCCATGTGCTTCACCGTGTGCTTAGATCGTTAAAATAGGGCCCTCTATGTTGATATGCTGTTTTGGGCTATTCAGGTTTTTTTCTTGGTCTTAGAAAACCCGCAGACCACAACATGTATCTTATTGTGCTAAAATATCGTTTTCTACAGGACAAAAGGAATAATCCTAAAAAGAATTGCACTCTGATCCAGACATAAAAAGTGAGTAAACAGCTGCTTTGTGGCTTTACAGAGCTATTCTTCTTGAAATAGGAAAAAATCTTTCAGTAGAGACATTGTACTGCAGTCACCTAGTGGGGAAAGTCCTTTAATGACAAGAGACTGTGAGTGTGAGTTTAATCTGTGTTATAATAATTAGCTGCAGTTCAATAGTGACAGAGCAATGCTGAACAAGTTGAGTCTCCCTGCTAGAACTTATGTTATTATATGTTATGGTATTGACATATTGGAGTCTATCTAGTATCTACTTTATCTGGAGTCACTTTCTTTAATAGCGTCTAAGTCAGCTGTGAAATGTTTTCCAGTTTAAAGTTCAAAGTAAAAATAGCTGCAAGTATTAAAACATAGTCTGGAGGTGGGCTGTGATTTCAGCTCTCTATAGACCATTTCAAAGTAGTAAACATAAATATTCCAAAGCCGCCTACACATGATAGGCTGCAAAGCCGTTCTGGTCTGGCCGTTCCATTGATTTCCTAGTAGGAATTGTCGCTGTGCAATACGCTCAAAGTTCAAATTCTTTCAACTTTGATTTTGTTGCCACTGACATTTCAAGGCGCAACCAATTCCAGAACGTTCCTGCGCTGCGCCTTTGCCTCTCTGCACTGCACCCTACCTCGCTGTTTTATTGCTAATCATGTGTAGGCGGCATGAATGTGCCCAAGTTGATTTCCTTTTGCAGTGTATATGAAAGACATCATTTGACAGGACACAGGCTTTTGCCAAGCAAATTAATTCCATTGAAAAGGTTGATTGATAGTTCTCTCCATTAAAAAGCTCTCCTGCTGAGTTTGATTTTGCACTGAAATTCACAATTTTTCAATATTTCGTCACGACTTGGTATTGATAAGCAGAGGACCATATTTGCCGGTCCTTTTCTAGCAGTGACTGTGTAAAGGTCCCTTCCCTCCCAGCTGTTCTAGTGGTTGCTAGTAATGTGCCCTTTCAATTCATGGTTTCTTCCTGCTTGCGTTTGCACCCTGTTTTCTATCTATGACTCATCATCTTTTGCTTCTTCTTGCTTTTGCAAACTCAAAAACAATATTCCTTTGACACTTCTTTTGAAAAAGTCAGTCTACTGATGCACATATTATAAGTAATCTATTGACCTTTTTATTCCACAACTAAGAAAAAGTTTATTCAAAGTTGACATAAAAAATGAGGTTTCCTGTTGTTCAAGACATGCAAAACAATGCTTTAGATTTTAATGTACTGTATGTCTTGCATGTGTTCTCCTTTTTAATTTTTATGATTACCCATCAAAGTTTTTAAAGTGTGACTAGGATATAGCAATCACTCAACTGCTTCAACTGTGTGTTGCTCATTACTTTGTGATTTGTCAACACGATGCATGACTGTCAGAGAGATCACTTGAACTAGGTTTCTCTCAAAAACATAACAATATATCGGGGTGCCCTGGCAGCGCACCTGGTTAAGTATCCTAAGGCTCAGTCCTTATCGCAGGGGCCCTTATCCAAGTTTTGTTGAAGTGTACTTCAACAAAAATAGTTTTGCCAATACAAACTATGTTTTTAAATAGTTCATAGAGGAGGCTAAGAAAATCGTTTTGTCTGACTTGAGTTGATATAAAAAAAAGCCATTGCCAAATGAGTTGCTACAAAGCTAATTAAGACTATCAGCTCCACACAACTCTGTGTATTTCCTAGTATGACTATGTTTAGAAGATTGTTTCGTCCGGTGACTTTCCCACGCAGAAACTCAAGTGAAAATTATTACCTCATGGTTTTTAATCCTCCACATAATCCTCATGGGGCGTGTGCATGATCACGTAAGGCTTGAATTGTGTGAATTCCAAAAGATTTGTTGTCATTACTTAGAATTCCTCATGGGGGCAACAGAAACTAAGCACTATAGCTTTAAAGAGCAGCGCAAATTTAATGCCAGCCCACAAACCATACTCATTTTGTACATAGTCTGGCTAACTTAAGCCTGGTTTAAACAGTCACGTTAAGTGTGTGTTCAGGACTCTAATTCCAGAGGTCAAGCAACACATCTAATGAAATTACAATGAAGAAGAAAGAAAAATGTTCGTTTTCGAATTCGTGAAATTGTAACGTTATTTTGATTTATTGATGCGTCAACAGCAACACAATTTTCTCGATTATTTAATGGCGGTCACCATAAAACAAACAACGGCCGCCGGGACACATCCGTGGTCTCTGGGGCCGCAACAACGGGGAAATGAAATGCTACATGCCGGCGGATGAACCGCCACATGCGGGATGCACAACAACAATGGGACGGTTGTGGTTAAGAAAAGAAGAACGGGGAAAGGAACCGTTATGCAGGACGCGATCCTCAGTCTCCGGGGTGAAAGTTCTGGTTTGTTTGACCCATTCATCACCCCAACCAACCTCCTCACGAGGATTTTCGGCTTTTCAATACTACTCGATACCGTAATCGTGCTGTTATCACGAAAGGTGCTTCCCATTGAAATACATTAGTTTAAAATTTGTGCTCACCACCACGAACAAAACAATAAAATTGTGTCCTTGTACACAAATCAATAGATTTAATAATGTCACCATTTCACGAACAGCTATGAGACTTGGCTGGGGCATTTATATCTCAGTTAAAAGAAGTAACTTTTGACTATGAGGCATTTCCCATTAAAAGCCACGATTCCTTTTAATGTGAAATGGGAAACATCAGAAAAGCCATTTTTTCCAATGCCTTAAACAAAGGAAATAGTTTTTTGCCAAAGATGCCCTGAGCTGATCTTGAGGAATGGCACCAGGGCTGATCCAGGCATGAAATCTGATCAAATGCAGATCATTTCTTTACTTAGTCTACTTTGTTTTTCTCACTATTCACTGCACATGCAAGTGGAAAATTTTGTGTGTGTGAATGTGACTAATTATTTGGGAAAAACACACAGATTCACTTAACTCCTACGCTAACAAACCTGTTAGAGTGTTATGATTCTAGGAAAAAAGGTAATTTGATCGTGTTGGGGGGGGGTGACACAGTCACGGAAATTTTGTATCATGTGGACACACCGACACCGGAGGGTGGCTGGTTCAAGTCCCCATATGGACCAAAGTACGGAGTGTGCTGCCAGGTGCTCTTGAGCAAGGCACCGTACCCCCCACCGCATCCCCAACCGCTCAGGGTGCTGGTCCAGCTGGCAGTCCACTCACTCTGACATCTCTCCATTTGGGCATGAATAGGTCTTGAACATGTGTGTGTATTTCAGGCCTATGTCTAGTGATTACTAACAAAGCAGAGTGTAAATTTTAATTTCCCCACTGGGGATCAGTAAACAGTATAAATTATAAAATTATTACTTGGAATTCCATATGGGGGAGACAGAAACTTTGCACTATAGCTTTAAGTATATGTCTAATCATACTTTGTATTGGTAGATACTCAATATATATATATATATATATATATATATATATATATATATATATATATATAAGGACTCAAATCCTTTAAATTGATTGATTGGAACATCAGTACTTTTATAGTGTGTTTTATAGCATATAGCCTTGGTCGTTATAGCTCAGAATATCAAATACCATTGAAACATATCTGTGAAGCATTTGCAGGTAGCTGTTACCAACTACAAGGTGCCAAAAGCAAAGTTGGACAATTGTACACGGAAATGCCCATTCAATCAAGTGTGGAGAGACAGAAAAAAAAAGAATATAACTGTTTGATTGTAATTCTGCCTGTGATAATGATATAGGCCTAATCAATATTCCAGTGCCACACTTTTGTTTGAGAGAGAAGTCCATTCAACTCTTTGTCATGAAGTTCCCCGGAGCTGGCCTGGAGTAATATTAAAAACATGAATTAGAAATGAAAGGATGGCAGCAGGTGCCATCGAGCCGTTACATTTCATATGGGTGGATGAACACTTAGTGACAGAAGTTGGCTATTGCTCCCTTGGTTGCAGCAATTACGCTGTTCAACGGGCACACAATACATAATTAGGGAAACTTTGCCACATCTTTTTGTATGTGTCATCATCCTGATATATGCTTCCAGAACAGTAGTGTTACGCTCGAGAGGATTTGCATGACATCCATATTAATGCAAAGCTTTCACATGTGGGATTGAGTGTGGTGCAAGATTTCAGATGAGTGATGTGAAATCACATTATCTAATGCTAACAGACAATGCTCACATTAACAATGCATAGTGCAAGTGGGTATATCTCAGTACAGTGCAATGCCCAACAGGGCTTTCACGTCTGTGGTCATGTGCGAAAGACATCCAATGTTACAGAATCACAAATATATAGTTGAATGTACTCATTATTATAGTATTACAGTTATGATGCAACTTTTACGCACAAGGTTGTGAATTAAGAATGTTGTTTAAGGGCCAAATAGTGTTTTTGTATCTACAATCCTGCCTTTAATGGCATATGTGTAATTCTATCTTATGTATCTACATTTATTAGTATCTCTATAATCATCTGTTATTTGTGTAAGGGATCATTTCCAATGGAGGAAACAACATCCAGTTATGCAGTCTGTTATAAGAAATGATTGGACACCTGCCAGCTTCGATGATATACTGTAGCCATTCATGTCCTGTTATGTCCTGTGAAGCTTATAGTACTATTATTAACTCATTGTGTATGTTGCCGTATTATTTTGGTTTGGCATTTTTGGTGGACTTTTTAACAGTTCTAATTTTGGTGTCATTCTTATTTACTTTGAATGGTTTCATTAGTTTACCGTAATGTATTGATTGTCCTTTATGATAGACTTAAAAAAAAACTAGGGAATATCAGAAGATTCTGGCCTTGAGGTCACATGTTACAGGCACACGTTCAAAATGGCCACTGTGATAGATAGATAGATAGATAGATAGATAGATAGATAGATGTTGTTTTGGGACTACTTGAAAATCAACCTATTCTGTCATTTAACCCTTATGTTGTCCTCGGGTCAAATTGACCCGTTTCAAACTGTTTTGTATCCAAAATATGGATTTCTTTCAACCAAATTGCCCAAAAATAACATGGATGATTCCATACAACATTCTTCAGGTAAAATTAATGATTACTTTCATTGAATTTTTGGGGTGTTTTTTAATGGTTTCAAAACAGTATCCAGACTAAACTTTGACATATACCCATCTGTGATCCTATTAGTCAAATAATTTAACATTTCTGCCTTTTTTAACTAAAACATGTATAATTTGATATAAATGATGTTTGTTGACCATGAATTCCAAGAATAAGTGTAAAACCTATTATTAAACCAGATCAGGTTTTTAAAAATGCATGGAAAAAGTGACAAACAAATCAGAAAAAGTGACAATAACACCGGAAAAGCACAAAAATAATTTTCAAATTTGACCTGGAAGGACAAGTTCATGGTTAACGGGAAGACAACACAAGGGTTAAGTATGATGTGTGTGGATGTGTTGGCTTTTCCATTATGTTTGTCAGTCTACACACACTACAGAGTTACTTTAGTTGTCACAACTACTGATGAGTAGTTATATAAGGCATAAACATTTTGTCATCAAAACTGGAGACAAATTGTTGACAGCTATTATTCTCGCATTAGCAACCTTCAACAAAATTGCTTAAAATCAGCTAATCAATCAATAAAGACATTCTTATAAAATTAACTTCCTTATTTGAGCATCCTTCTTTGACTTTGACAGACTTGCAGATGCAGGCTCAAGTTTTTAGAAAATAGTTGTTGCATTGTTGAAGTGCTATCAGTGAACTGTGATATTTGCAATATGTTTTTCTTCTCTGTAGTGTTTACATACATTTTTATAAGGCGAGCACACAGCATTTAAATCAGAGCTGTGTAGGCAAAAAGAATTTGCAGGTCACTGATTTGTGCTCAGGATATTTTAGCAGGTCTTTGTACAATATCAGGTATTAAAAGTAAGGTCAAGATGAGACAAAACTTCCTTGAAACCTTGAGCAGAGATTTTTGAGATGATCTGAGATGATTGTGAAAGCATGGTCAATTCAGGTATAGAAGATGAGAGTTACAAGTTTCATCTTAGGGCGTGTAGTTATGTAGCTTGACTATCATTATCCTAACTTTGTGGCAGGGAAATTAACCTGGAATCCCTTTTTCTTTTATTGTTATGCAGGAGGTTTGAATTTTCTTCAGTTGCCATCCAGCATAATGTTATTATTATTATTATTATCATTATAGCAGCAATGCTGATTTATTTACTTCTAGAAAAATTTTATGTCAGCAATGGTACATGACAATTATTTATAGGTATCAATATCACACATTACTACACACTACTGAGCAAACTGTATAGTGTGTAATACAGTATGTAGGCAATAGTAAAGAGAGAACAAGGGAGATATTTTTGGCAAAGCCAATGTTATGATCAGCACAGTATTTACCTTACAGTTCTTTTAGATCAGACCCAGCAAAGGCCACCATATGGCCCATCTGCATGGCTACCATCTGGACACCTGTACAGCCTGCATCATCACTCCGCTGTCAGGTAAAGTCCTCGTCTGGGCCATGCCTGTTCGGGAGTAGGCAGCTCACCTGTGTGTTAATTACTTGTTTACAGCCGAGGTGATGAAGGTTTCTGATCATCCAGTCTGTGTGAGAGACGTGACTGAACGATTAAGATGTTGTGTTTCACACAATCTGCCTTTCTAAGCAACACAACACCAACCAAATGGGTTTACAACTCAATTTGATCAGGATTTGTGAAGTGCTTTGGCCATCTGCATCGACAGTTGCTTTAAATGGTAAGAAATAATCGTCACTCCCTAGACACACCACAGCTGTGAGTTCTACCTATGTTTCAGCTGCTCTCCTCATCTAGTTTCCTTGCCCTTTGCTCCATCAAAAACACTGAAAAATGAAACACAACATTGGACCCCTAGAGAACATCCGTTCCAGAATGTGCTTGTAATGTTGTCATTTAGGGCGTTTTCACACTTGCCTTGTTTAGTTTGGTCAAATCAAACCCTAGAGTGTTTACCTCCTAGGTGTGGTTCGATTGGGCAGATGTGAATGCAGCAATCACTCTCTGGTACAAACCAAAAGAAGTGGACCGAGACCACCTTAAGGCTCTGGTACACTTTGTGGTGAGAATGTAAGCCAACCAAACAACGAGGTGTACACAGCAAGTTTAAACCAAATGGCTCCTGTAGTCAGGAATGCTTTGCAATCTGCGACGCAGCAGGGCATGCAAACTGTAGCAGCTCGCAATGTTTCTCTCACAGATGTACAGTATGTGTATACACACACACACACACACACACACACACACACACACACACACAGTATATATAAATAAATTTCAAGAAAGATGCCAGCAGAGCTCCCCTCCCCGACATATCTGACCAATAAGCTGAGTGAATGTTCCTGAGTGGTTTGAAGTGATGCATGGATTTTTCTCTGTGTGAAACCTAACCAAGGGGGAATTGCTCCAAGTTGACAAACTCTTCAACTGATTCAGACCAGAGCCAACTAACTCAAGTGTGAAAATGCTCTTAATCTCTTCTAGCACCCTAAAGGAAAAGGTCATTATTAAATGATAAGAAAATGGAGAGCTCAATCAGTTCAGTCTATACCTTCTACTGCTTGCGGGCCATGCTGTAACAACACGTGTCATTCCCTTAAGACTCCTATGAGGGCAAAGCTTTGGAACAAATATGCTAATGGATCTGTACATGTTATGAAACCATCTTTTGATACTCCATCAGTTACACCTCAGTGATTTACCTGTCATGCTCATAATCCTTGGTCATCCATGGTTGGCAGTCTTCACACCGACCATTCGACAGAGTCATGTGTTGTCATGGTCACCGTTTGTGCTCTGCTTGGTCAGCATCATCTTTCTCATCTGCTACTTTAGAAGAGCCTGCAGCTATTTTTTTTCAATTTATATTTTGAAATGGTACATGATAAAGGAACTCCTCATAGATGACAGAACTGTGCTTACAGTCTGCTACCAGGTTTTTCAAGAGAGACAGGCTGTGCTAGCACTGACCACTCATGGTTTAATAGAATCCCAAACAAGAGTCACTTGCCTGCTTCACCCCCCTCACTTCCTCAGTTTCCTTAGACGTTTTGCAGGATAGAGCCATTTTTACCAGATGTGACCTGATCTATCACATTCTCTCTTTCCTCAGTGGCCACTATAAACCTTAATATACTGTTGGCTATGATGGTACTGGCTGACCAGCTGGGTTCACAGTGCTTGTCAACATGGTTAACATCTAAAGTGTCACAAATTTTAATGTCATGTTTTGATTTCCTTCTGTTTTTAATGTTATGTACTCAGTCTCAATCAGGCTCAATTTGTAAGCTTAATAGAAAACAAAATGTCATCTGTAACCATGGCCGCTGGAATATATTTTGAGTTGGGGGTGCTGACAAATTTTCAAGAGTGACATTCTCAGCCGAAATCAACTACCACACACTACATCCATCACAAAGCTCCACAAGCGGAAAAAAACAAAACAAAAACAAGAATGAAATCTAAAATTCAAGACAGGGCAAAAGTAGGCACGGGTAACGCAGGATACAAGCACAAAGCTAAGACAATGGTACAGAATAGGCCTACTACAAGCTCAACCACTGAGCCACAAAATACAAGGGTATAAAACACATCACTGAAATAAATTAAATCAAAAGTTAGCTGCATCATTGTCTATTGCTAGCAGGGCCGCTGTGGGAGTGACAGGTGTAGAGGTGCTGTTGTTGGATACAGTCCAGAGTTTTCTGACTCAGGTGACGTCTGTTAGGCTTTTTAGCCTGTCATCGATTTATGAACAAATCCAAAATGCGCTTTTGTGCCATGTTATAGGCTAGCTAACTTCTGTACTGTAGACCCACTGAGAAAGTTTCCACAACTATCTATGGTAAAATTGATTCATTCTGCCAATCAAATTACATTCAATTGTAATGAAAGCAAGTATGTTAACATCAATAATGAATTAATTAAAATAAATGTATGTAATTTTCAATTATGGTTGTAGTTTGTCTACCTTTCGCTAAGGAGGTGCTGTAGCACCCTCTGCAACCCTAGTTCCCGTGGCCATGCCTGTAACAATGCAAAAACATTTGTTTTAAATTGATCATATGTTTTATATGTAAAATCAAAGTAACTAGTATATAAAGCTGTTAAATTAATGTAGTAAAAAGTAAAGGTTTCCTACTGAATTGATAGAGTAGAAGTTTATCAGTTAGTTAATGCTAATAAAGACTAAAGTAAAGAAATACTAAGGGGAATTACTCTGTTTACTCAGTTGTGCTTTCATTCTATCTGTAGAGTCTCTTTCTCAAAAAGGTACTTTTGGGACTAAGGTAAACTAAGTGTTAATTAAGATGACAGTGATACTAAGCATTGCCAATGTGCTGCATAGAAAGAGATGCCAGTGGAAATCTGATATGTCCAGGTCATTCAGGCTTCAGCCCATTGAAACACACCAACATTAACCAGGGATCATGATGTGAACTTTGGATCAACTGTAGCGAAATAAATAGAATTCCCCCTTGCTGGATGAAATATGTTTAATGTGAAAATAGACCTAGACTGAATCCCGGTCACCTTCAGCCTGTTTTCTAACCTCTCCTCTATACTGTTGGAGGGGCCGTTTAATTAGAAATAGGCTTAAGCCTCGAGAAGATGAATGCTTTGCTGGACAGATGCTGTTTGAACAGCAAACCAGTCTTAGGATTTTAAATAAACATGAAAAAATTGAACTGATTTGAAATAAAGGGCATATGGGTCATGGAAGTCTCCTATGCAACATAATAATCCAAACTTAATCTTGGGTATGACTAGTAAATATTCTTCCACAACTGCAATTTTGCAAGACTGTTTCCTTCAAATAAACAAAGCCTGGAAATAATATGTTGTGTATTGATTTCAGATTGAGAGAGTCATCATTTAGGAGACACAAACAAGGACAACTGACAAACTTTAACAAAATGGGTTTATATTGAGAAATATTACTACTGCTGCACATAAAACCAGGCAGGACCTAAGGCAGACAGGGCACAAAAATCAATTGTGTCTGTTAAAAGCATCTTTTGACATAATGTTTTTGCTAAATGAATTTCCTTTTTGGTCAGATGATAGATATAGGCATTGTTTAACACAGTTTGTTGGTTTGTTTAACCCTTTGGCTACTGAATGATGCAAGGTGGCAAAGCTCTGGAGTGTCATGGTTGCTCTCAACGGGCTCATTACAATGTCTTGGCTAGTTGTTGTCCACAGGGAACTGTATTAATGCCCTCGTAATTAAAACAATAGATAATCCCCAGGCACATACAACACTTTGGTAACACATTAGTTGTAATAAATTGTGTCATTAGCATCTGTTTTGTATTTTAAATGAGTCTCATTTACTGCACTCCTAAGGGATTGTGTCCATACCTTAGACCACACTGAAAAACTGTTTTTGTTGTTCACTGGCTATACAGTTTTGATTACTGAGAGGCCATGCCAGCAGCATATCTAATTAGATGTAATTTTGCTTAGGAGCTTATCAAGGCCTGCTCTGTGCCACAGCCTCCTTGCTCAGGAACGAATGGCATCAGGACATTAAAGTAGTATGCCTGATTGCACTGCTGGATCTTGCTCTGTTTGTTTTGTTTTTTTTGTAGAAAGGTATCTTGACTGCGATAAGTCATCTGAGGGTGGTCTGCCTCTGATAATCATTCTGTCGGCGGTTAGACAAACCGTGACCTTGCTTGCTTATGTTTTATCCAGCAGTTTAATGAGTTCCAGCTATCTAGACTGCACAGAATGAAAGCAATTCCAAAAAAAGAGGGGGACTTGACGTAGGGGGGAATTGAACTGAACATGTGCGTGATATCATATCCAGAGTGTGTGTGGTTTTCTTTGTACTTTACTCTGAACTGCTTGAAACACAAACACTAACACTACAGTTAGTGTAAAAACAGGGCAATGGTGTTACTATCATTAGTTTTTTAAGGGTATAATTGCAAATTGCAAACCCATTAATTTAATAAGAATATGGCTTTCAATCAAGCAACTGGCAAATGTGTTTTATGACAGAGTCAAGTGAGCACTTCTTCTACTAGTTTGCATTACCGTGTCAACAAGCCAAATTAAGCCTTCAGTCACTGGCTCTTCCTGACGATACCATGGAATCAGGTTAAACCTTGTCATCTCATGTGTTTAGTTGTACCTGCCCACTCTTGACTCTGAACTTCGTTAGATTAGTTGGTCAGTGCATATCTGACAAAACATACAACTGTGTGCATACACGCTGTGTGGTTGCAAAAGTCTTAATAACTGAATGTTATGGTCCTGTTTATCATCAGTGATTTTCAGTTGCAGTAAATTATTCACAATATGATAAAGAAACAGGCGGAAATTGAATGCTATTTACAGTACATTACACTTTTCATTGAGTATGTCCTGGTGTTTCCTCTCGCATATACAAGATGGTAAAATTGCTGTGTTTTCCTTTTTAGATGAAAGGCAACAAGCACGTCTTATGAACCATATCATATTGTGAGATGAGGATAAGAAAACAGTCTCTTACACCATTTCCAACTTTTGAATGTATGCATGTGTCACAAGGTTGTGTGAGGTCCTTTGTTACCAGCAACACGAGGCGTTTCCACTGTTAAAAAAAACTTAGGTTCCACAGGATGGTTTCTTCAATAATGTATTTAAAATCAAACTGGTTGTTTCTAAAAAGCAATAAAACGATGACTAAAAAAACTTAAAGACACAACTCTCCTCCGGCAGGTCACATCCAGGGATCACCCACACCTTCTTCTTCTTCTTCTTCTTCTGGTTTATTGGAAGGTCCTGTGTTCTGGTCTAGTGATCAAACCAGCTCATTTCATTAAAATTACCAGACACTGTTTCACAAGAGACGTTACTACATCTGCTCTGGTCCCCGAGACTTTGCTCTGCTCTGTTGAGCATCGAGTACGGATCACCACAAATGAACCGCTCCAGAGTTTGTGCTTGTTTGGTCCGCTTTTGGTGCCCACCAGAGTTGGATTACCGCGTTCTCACCTGCCCAAATGAACTACACCAGCGTGGCAAACAAACTGTAGTTTGATTCAACCGAACTAAAGGCTGTCGGTGTGAAAAAAAGTGCTTGTTTGGCCAGAATATCCACCTTCTCATTTCCCTCCACGCCAGCATGCACAGGAACCCGAATGAAACTTATAGCCGTACCCTTAATTTGCATTCTGTACAATAAATATTTCATTGATGAAATCAATTCTAAATGATGATCTGCCTGTTTTAACGCTAGAAAGTGCTGAAAGACTGTCAGGTGCAATAACAGTTTTGGGTAATCTCTTCTCCTCTATCCACTGAAATGCCAGTAACACTGCCATCAACTCTGTAGTGTATACTGACAAATGGTCTGATAACCTTTTCTTTATTGATGTATCAATCACCGGGATGTACATTGCTGCGCCTGCACACCCTTTGTCGGGATCTTTAGAGCCATCTGCGCAAATGAAAACTGAGTCTGAAAAATTATTTTTAACATAATTCTGGACAATGCGCCATACCGGAAGAAGGTCTGACTCAATTCTTCAGCTGATGTACACTTTGCAAGGGGACAAAACATGGATAAATGGAGGAGAGTGAATTGTAGTTGCCCTAATCCTATTCTTGTTGCTTTAACACCACCAATCCATCCAAAGCTAATGAAATCTGACACGTTGTGGTCCCAGCAGTCTGTTAAAATGCTTTGCAGGATGTGAATCCCAATGCCCCTGGAGATTATAACCCAGTATGCCAACATTAACTTTCCCTATCTTTTGCTCAATGGCATCTTTCCCATTTCCACCTGCATCACTGTAACTGGAGATGTTTTTAAAGGACCCACTACAGATCCTCAGAGCTTGAGCTTGCAAGACTCTTCTTGAATTCAAACAATTCTTGAGATAAGATTCTGCTGCTGACATAAAAGCTATACAATCATAATCTAAATCAGGTCTCATGAGTGCCCAATATATTTTTTGTAGAGATGATCTACTTGTTGCCCAACTCCTATCCTGCCAAACAACCGAGTACATTAATAACTCTTTTACATGTATTCTGAATTTTTCCTATATGCATATTCCATGTGAGCTTTTCATCAAATCATAAATGCTTGTACTAGTTCAAGAGGTTGATCATACAGTTTTAACGTCATGGGTGCAATTTTATGCCATCTTGAAAAATAGATCGCCTGAGTTTTGAAGGGACCGTCTACAAAACTACAACACCAAAAAGAGATACAACACAATTTATTAATTTAATGATTAAATAAGGTGGTGTCTTCAAACTTACTTAAATTATAACTTGTATCCTGCTTGTTACACTACAGCACATTTAAACAATAAGCATATGCCTATTTTTGAAAATACGTTTGAATCTCATTTCGGTGTTGTAGTTTTGTAGACAGTCCCTATGTCTTACAGTTTCAACACCAGAACTAAACAGAGCTGACTTAGCACAACTTTCATGTATTTCTGTCACATGTACTGCAGTCAGATTCACTGTGTTCACTCGGAAGGGATCACTTCACATGGGTAGGCACGTGGCATGACATTTTGAACATGTTAGGAGGCTCAAAACATGTTTAAAACTTGCCCTGTTTAAGTCTGTTGTGTGCTAACTCTAGCAGGAGGATAACACGGTGTAGGCAGCACCAGTTGTTTTTCTCACTACTGACAGCACTATGAATTTACAAACAACAGAGCTATGTGTTAACCCTAACTTGACAGAAATTCACCTTAAGTGCAACAGGCACTATTAAATTTAGTTTTTGTTGTCCAGCAGGGAACTTGAATCTGTTGGCTTGCTGGGAACCTAAAGAGAACTGTTTTGGTGCTGTTTTAGCTACTTTTGTTTACTTAGTTATTTTTCTTTATTATCTGAGCAAATACAAGTATTGGCTTGTGACTCAGTATCGGCAGATATTCAGTATCAGTATATAAATTGGAACGGGATCGGGGGCCAATAATTCTGATCGGGACATCTCTAATAGCAATACATTTGTTGAGCCCTTGCCTATTTATCAAGCACAATCATCAATATGTCCAAAATTTTGCATTATGACATTCAAAATTCCCATTAGCCTCAGCTACACTTTTGTGTTTAGGTCAAATGTTAACATGCTAAAAAAACTAACACGGTAAACTAAGATCCTAACATGATCTGCTTAACATCAGCAGTGTAACATTAACATTGTGAGTGCAAATGTGCGGACGTAGGCATTTACCTTAAAGCACTGCTCTAGTACAGCCTCACATAGCTTAGTATGGCTGTATACTCCTGGTTTAAAAGCAGAGTTGCTCATTCTGTCAGGCAGGAAATATACTGTATATGAGAATGGCATATTCAGTCTGTAAATGTGGTGAAAAGGAGGTTAGCTCATTCTATCTGGCAGGAAATATCTTTTAGAATGGCCTACTCCCAATTTAAATATGGTTAAAAGGTGTGTACCTTATTCTGTCAGGCATATCTACCTCGATTGACTACTCCCTCTGTCAATGTGGTAAAAAGTAAAGTAGCCAATTCTGTCAGGCTGGAAATATCTGTAAGGATGGACTACTCCCTCTTTAAATGTGTTTAAAAGTAGAGTAGCTCATTATTTCAGGCAGGGAATATCTATAAGGATGGCCACTACCTCTGTAAATGTGGATACAAGAAGGGTAGTTTATTCTATCAGGATGGCCTGCTCCTTCTGTAAGTGTGGTTAAAAGGAGGGTAGCTTATTCTATCAGGAAGGAAATATCTATCAGGATGGGCAACTCCCTCTGTAAATTTGGTTAAAAGGAGGGTAGCTCATTCTATCAGGAATGAAGATTAGATTAGATATTAGATTAGATAATACTTTATTCATCCCACATTGGGGAAATTCCTTTATTACAGCAGTAGCAGTTTAACAGTAAAGAGTAAGTAAAAAAAAAAAGGAAACACACAAACAACAGGCAAATAGACAATGACCAAAGGTTATTGAATGAATGTAAAGTGGCATTAAATAAAAAGGTATTGTAAAGTGTAAAAGCAAAAGTAAGTAACCATAATATAAATGATATTGAACTGTGACTATAAATACTATGAATACAGATAATATAGATATACACAGTGTGTGTGGAGTAATTGAAAAAAAGTAACAGAAACTACAACATTATCATGTAGCGCAGGTGTTGTTGAGCCTGACAGCATCAATCATCTATCAGGATGGCCTACTCTCTCTGTAAATGTGGTTATTGAAAAGCATAAATTGTCCAACTCCATCTCCTTTGTCCTACATTAATACAAGAGGCCTGACCTGATCCTTTTAACTGGCAGATATTTTACATTAAATATTTAATCTCACAGGAACAGAACACTGACCAACTACTTCAAAGTAGGTGAAAGCTGTAATAATATTTATCTAGTTCTACATTCATCTAATGATGAAGATTAATCAACTTCCCAAAAGATATGAAATTAGTTGGTCTTTTATAGTGGTTTCATGTATTTGAATAGCAAAGCACCTGGCAATGTGACGCTGCATAAAGCTCTACAGCAAAGTGTGTAATGAAATGTTGAATGCAATCATTCTCATGTCAAAAAGTCAGAAAAGAAGAGACCACAATTATTGTTTAATTCCCCATTTGTATGTCTATGGTACATCTTTATACCTAAGCAATGGGGAGTTATGATTTGCCCATTGTAAGGGGAAGTGGTTGGTGCTGTGTGATCTAGCGCCCTGTGTAAGACAGCTCAGGACAAACACATTAAAGAACAACCTTCCTTCAGGCCAATCAATACGCTGTATCATTTATCAGTGAGAGGGCATGCTTAATTGCCAATCTCTCAGTGGACATTAGCTGGGCCCGGGAAATAATAAAAGGACAAGTGACCCTTTTCGCCACGTAAACCATTGTCCGCATTTACTCCTTTCCACTTATCATCTTGTCTTCAGGGAATGATGCAGTAGAAATTGTCTCCACCTGAAGCCTGCCCACCTGTTCTGAATCATACCTTTGTCAGTCTCAGTTTGTTTCTTGTGTTTTACATTAACATGGGGATAATATATTTTTCCATTCCAGCTTTAGAGAACAAAACCGATATATTAACAGATATATTGACACACATATTCAGATCTTTTAACATTTAATATTTAATGGGAGATAAATAGCTTTATCACTCTAGTGTTAAGTCAGCAGTCGAATACAGATGACACTTAACCTAAACCAAATGGCACAATATTACTCATGCTCAAATCAACTGTCTTGGGCTTAGTCCACACGTACATTGGTATCTTTTTCAAAAGTAGCTTTTGCTATGAGTTTTGGTCTATTGTCATCATGCAAACTGTGTTTTAATCACTCGCAAGTGATCACGGAAAAATAAAATACACAACAGACATTAATCAAACACTCCACCGTTGCGTTCCCGTCTAAAGGGTAAAAAAGCAAGTCTGCACAGTGGCTCTCTCTGACGTCCCTCCAGATGCAGGATAGTGCTGAAGAATCCTTATGTCAATATATTTTGACTGGCAGGACTCCCAGTCCACGCCCTGTTGTCTCTTTGTGGCTGTGTAATCTAAGGTTGTTTGGAGCAATAACTCCACTTCCTTGTCTGTCCAGACAAAATTGTCTGAATGAATGTTCTATGCAGGCGTGTGGACATGGTGGTGGTGGTGTTGTGTGGCAGTGCTTCACACTACCACCTAACCGCCTGGTATGCATACTACATCGAATTTCACACACTTGAGCGTCACCATATGCACGCAGATTTCCCCACCTAAAAACACTTGTCTAAACGCGGAATAAAAAGTGAGAACGCAACGGCACTTTTGCATTATCTCTTCAGATCATTTCTACACATAGCCTGAGTCACTGAAAACATATTTTTTATAAACTCCTTCCAAGGTTAATATTTTTAGAAATACTGTTTTCGGTGTTGTTGTTTTTGGCTTGTAAGGAGTGTTCGCCACTTCCTCATTTGGACCGATCAATGTGCCATTGCAGGCAGGTAGCCTCCCGATTAGCCAACATGGCTTCACGGTTGGGTTTATATTGCCGCCTGTTGGTTTGCTCTGCTCTTGACAATACTTGAATTGTAGTTTAGCATTTTCATTTGGACAAATTTTTGTTTAACCAGTGTTTGTGTGGTCAGGGTTTTCTTTAAGAACAAAGCTAGTCACTTACTGTGTTTGGCTACTATTTGAGCAGATATGGGCTTGTCACAGCTTGGAGGGGTTGATGAGCAAAGATGAGAGCTTTAGGGCGTTTTCACACCTGTAGTTTGTTTGCATTGGTCCAAATCAGTTGGTGAGTTAGTAAACTTGGTTTGCTTTGGTTTCACACCTGGAATAATCCAAGTGTACCAAATTGTGTCATTACAAATCAGGCAAGAACGTCCAGCCCTCTTATTGGGTGGATATGTCTGGGGGCGGGAGCAAAAAACTAAATACAGGAATAAGGTCCTGTGTTTTGTTTTGTAGTCAAACCAGCTCATTTCATTACAATTATTATATCTTGTTTTGCAAGAGACGTTACTACGTCTGCTCTGCCGGCGTCTGTCTCCAATTTTTGCGGCTAGTGGTTTGACTACGGAGATACGAGTGATGGACGGCGAGCTTGACCGCAGTCTATTTCTGTAAAAGAAACAATGCAAGCGGCTACAGTTTGCTGCTCTGCTGCATCGCAGATTGCTAAACACACCTTGCTACTGGAGACATTAGCTCAGACTGCTGGAGGTTGTGTAGTTGGTGCGGTTTGAGTACGGATCATGCTCTGACCACAAACAAACCACTCCAGAGTTTGATTGACAGCGTAGTGAGACCATCTCTTCAAGCAGGTCTCAGAACGCTTGATTGGACCGCTATTGCTGCGTTCTCACCTGCCCAAACGAATCGCACCAGCGGGGGCAAACAAACTCAAGTTTGATTCAACCGAACTAAGGGCTAATAATTTTTATCTAGAAATAGTGGGTTGCAAGGCATGGCCATTGTAAGATTTGTTTTCCTGTTCAATATATTAAAAGCAGTGTCATAACCCTGCTTGTGGGCCATGTCAAAAATGTGGATGAGACATAATGCCAAATAATAAGTTAAAGACTAAATCTAATATAAATAACATTTGGTTATGAGGTGTGTTAGTCATTGACATTTAAACTTACTATAAGCTCAAGCCCCTAGTCTTTATGCAGCTACTTGTACTTATTTACTAAAGGCTGCTGGCTCAGGAACGCGACCAGTAAACTAGCAACCCCCCTGAAACCACACACATGCTCCCAAGCGATGCTGAAGCAAAGCTTCACCTACACCGGTCACCTGACCCAGCTGTTAGCAAAACAACAGCACTCAGCACAGGACTAACACCTCTCCATACCAACCTCCAGGTAGAAAACAATAAATAGACAAAATGTATATATATATATATATATATATATATATATATATATATATATATATATATATATATGGCTGAGGGACTGCAATCAGGATTCCTGGACTACCTTGACAAGAATGAAGGCAAAGCAGTTAAGTGATGCAGCACATACACACAAGTGGACTAAGCAGAGGCCGCCCCAGGCAGTGCAGTACTGTTCAGCTGACAACCACAATCAGTTGACGGGAGATGCTCATCTTACTGATATAACTCTCGTGCAAACTCAAAAAATGAGGACAAACATCTGGCCCATCCATCAACATAAATTAGGGTCAACTCGCTCCACTTTGATCCTGAACTGTGGGAGCTGTTTTTTAGTCATTAATGAAATACAGCTCATCCTTTCTCATGGCAGTCTTCCTCTTCCTTACTATATGCTAATTTAATACAGCTATCTATGCATGAAGAGTTCCTTTTGATGAACTACAGGAGAGCAATGCCAAAAATATCATGGAACCCAATTTCAGGACTCTTAATTTAGGATTCGTATTAGCCTCAAATTACAGCATGATTTGATATCACTGGAAGATTGATGGTTTTGACTTTCTTTTTCTTTTCTTTCTTTTTTGATATACCGGGTACACAGAGCCAATTTAAGTGCTTCTGTAATGCTTCACGACAAGTCCACAATGTTACAGAATGATGCACATTGTAACGCTGGCTATGGGGATCTAAGAGCTTATTCACACAAATGAACAGGCAAGAAATGAATAGAAATAGAAATGTTTGATGGCAGGCGGACTATTTAATGGATTGCCATGGTACCCAGATGATAAATCCTATTGACTTTGGTGATCGCCTGACTTTTATTCTAGTGCCACCAACAGGTTATCATTTGTGGTTTTGAGTGAAATGTCACAAGATTTATTTGATTCTCAGAATGTTTTCAAACTGAGGGAAAGCAACATCATGTCACACTCTTGACCTTATTAGTCTCTATCATATATAGAAGCAAACAAACCCACAATAACCCTAGCAGCTCAGTGAATACACACAACCAAATTTAGCAAAAGAAAACTATCTCTGTGTGCCCAATTGCACTTAACCCAACCTTGAAATCACTTATTTTCACTCATTGTGAAACAGTGCACCAACATCAGCATGGACCATTATGCCCTTTTTAATCTGCACTTCAAATATGTAAATAATATCCTTTATGAGATAAACAGAGGTGGAAAAACTGTTAGTCCTGTATTGTGTGTTATAGTTATATTTATGTATGACAAAAAGCCGTTACACTTGATATGCTCTACTATTCAGATCGTAAAGATGATACAAAAAACAACAACAACAATAATTCTACTGATCTTTATTCCCCCCCCCCCCCTTTACACTGAAAATAAAAAGTCCTTTACCTGTTAAACAGAAAAAGAAGAAGGGAAGATTGAAATCTCTCACTTAATTGAACGGTAGGAAATGGATTAAAGTTTACATCAAGATTCCAGGTTGATTGGGAGAGTGAAAGCAATTATATGTGGAGCCATCTACTCCATTTTCTTTTCTAAAAAAAGGTGACAAATTAAGGGCAAAGGGCTATTTTCCAATATCAAGTGTAATTCATTCAAGGCTTGTTTCACTTAGTCTTTGCCATCTGTGAAGCCTTAAGACATCAAACCTTTGCACTATAGAACCAATACAACATACATCCTGTTTGGTTTAGAACATATATTGAATAGATGGCACTCAGTTGCTAGGGCTTTATTCTTGCTTATAATATCCTCCATAAACAGATACAGCTATTATCCTTGGAGGTGTAATTTTCATCGGAAAGCAACTACTGCATGACTGCCGACCCTGAAGCCAGAATCTAATTAATGGGACTTTAACCTCACTTGAAATTAACTGAGGATCAGAATCAAGAAGTGACCCCCTGATCACCAAAGCCCTCCGTTCTTAGTACAGTATCAATGTAATCAGTGCCTCTTACAGGGATGGTTGAAGTTCACGTGAAATTAAATTACATGTTTTTTTTGTTGTGTGCTACAGCATTTTGCTGCTTTGTAAATCACCTGTCATGTGTTCTTTGAGCAAAAAAATCTGAAAACAAAAAGGGATACATTTAGTTTTGATATTTTGTAGTTTTATGATGGTGCCCAATAGCATATTTGCAATGGAATACAATTCCAGTCTACATCTACAGAGATAGATTGAGGTCACACTGAGCCAAACAGCAGCCTGCTACACAAGAGCAACATTGTCTGAGCTACCCGCATTAGCTTTTCTGCTAAAGTCTCCTTCTTAACTCTTGTGTTGTCTTCCCTTTGACCATGAACTTGTTTTCCATCTAGGTTTCCATCACAAGTCAAATAAAATTGTTGGTGGGGTTTTTTCAGCATTTTGGGCTGTTTTTATCTGCTTTAGATTCTTTTTTTTAACCCTTGTGTTGTTTTCCCGTCAAAATTGAAAATCAACACTTTTGTTGAGGTTTTTTAGCGGTGTTTTGAATTTTTCTTACATTTTGTATCTTTTTTTCAACACTTATGACGCTTTTTTTTCAATGTTGGTGACTTTTTGACGTTTTCAACACTACGTAACACTAACTTCCTAACTTTAGTTTCACAGTTATTTTTGGAATTTATGGTCAATAGAAAAGCAGAAATCAGGAATTATTTAGACTAAAATTAAAGGAATGTATGGATAATCACAAAGTGGAATATGTCAACTTTTAATCAATATTATTTCAAAACCACTTCAATTTTTTTTCAAATGCTATAATATTGAATAAGATACCCCAAAATTAAAAGTAGAGATTTGTACTTGCCAAAGACCGTTGTGTGGAATCAATCATGTTGTTCTGGGTAATTAAAAAGAACATTAATAGGAAAACAGGTCAATTTGACCCAAGGACAACATGAGGGTTAAAACATTTTACACTTTTTTTAAATGTTTTGTTTTAAATTCATGGTCAATAAACCATAACCGTAAATTATATGGCATTATACCTAATATGAGTTAAAAAGGCAGACATTAATTATTTTGACTTATAGTTAAGATCATAGGATGTTGAGTAGATCACAGACTGGTTTATGTTAAAGTGTAGTCAGGATACTGTTTTAAATCTGTTTAAACATGTTTTTCAAATGTTATAAAAATTGACAAAAACACCCAAAATTCAATGAATGTAATCATTAATTTTACCTGCAAAAATGTTGTATAGGTTCCATACAAAATTAAGAAAAGACTAGTTCTAGGAAGCATTTTTAAGGAAATTAAAACGATAGGCAGATTGTTACAGAAGTTTTTGTTCACAGATTAAGACGTAAATAAGTGTATAAGCTTTGTATGGGTTTGTGTAAGGGTGGCTACATTGAGGAATCTGAAATATAAGACCTATTTAAGAGTTATTTCACACTTTTTTGTCAAGTACATAATTTCATATGTGTTCATTCATAGTTTTGATACCTTCAGTGAGAATCTAAAATTTAAATAGTCATGAAAATAAAGGAAACGCATTGAATGAGAAGGTGTGTCCAAACTTTTGGCCTGTACTGTACAACATGTAATTTGGAATTTTTGGCACACTTCTACCTCAGCCTACTGCACACAGACACAAGTACTTTTGCATATTATGCTCAAATAGAGACATGTGTGCAGTGGTGCCATGCCAACAATCTCATTCAACCAATTCCAAAACTTAGGAAAGGGTCGTGACATGGGTCAGAGGGCATCAGAGGTCATAACTGATGAACCAATCCTATAGGCACCTGAACATCTTTGGCTGGAAGGAAAAGTGTGTGTTATCATTTAGAGCAGACACTCACTGTGAATCAGAGGGTTTATGTTATACAAGGCTGCATTACAGAACATACTCATGTCAGAAAGCATGGCAGAATTCATGCTGCTTTAAATTATGAATGATGTTGCTGAATCTATATTTCATTCCACAAATGGGTTTGACATGACTCAATAAGTTAGTCTATTAAAAAATGAGAGAACTGACACTGCACCCTTGTGAACTCTGGCAGGGCATATCATATGCAAGGACAAAAAAGTTCTAATTTTATCAAAAGCCTTTGGTGCAAACCCCACTTTGATTTCACTAAGACTGATTATAGTTTTATCATTCTTAAGTGATTGGACCATATCACTTTGAAGTCAGAGTAATGTTAAGACCCTGTCATGTGGTTAAGACTTCCGCTTCTTTCCTTGGAGCACACTTGATGCCCATTACAGCAAATTATCCTGTTAGATTCCTGATAGGGCATTCTTAAAATCTCACTTGTAACCTTATATTCAATATCCTGAAGTACACTTCATTGGTTTCGCAAGATCCTCTTTGCAAAGTCTATCCTGTGAAATTGTTTATTTTGTCTAAAAATATCATCCTCGATGTGCATAATATTTTCATCCTGGATGTGCAAACTTGAAGATTAAAAATCAGCATGAGCAGATAAAGTCAAAGTTTCTGCAAGACATAAATAGCAACTCATCCATCAGGTTTTTTCCGTCATTTTCTAATAAATAATAAAGGGATTAAAGGGGGTCAGGTGTTGTTTGGTAGTTGCCAAGATACTGCATATGCTTTAGAATCTGCAACACAAACTTGATTTCATCAATTTTAAGGGATTTAAATGACACGACTTGGAAATGCAGATGCATATGAGAAAAATTAGCCGGATTGCTAGAGAAAGCAGAAAGCATATGGCTATTAAAACAACATATGTTAGTGTAAAAGATGCATTTACGGTAGTAGTTTGGCCGTGTAAACACAAAACACTGCAAAACCTTCCAGAATTTAGGATCAAAATATCTCTCTCTCTCTCTCATATATAAAACATATGGCAATGTTCAATTGGTTGATTTGGTATGTGTGTGCATGTATGTCTGTATGCTTGGATTGAGGCACCAGCTGATGGACCTTTTTACACCTGAGGAAGATCTTTGTTGGACAAAATTGTTTTACTTTGTTTTAATAAAATGTTCTACTTGTGAACGGCACCTTTTCCATCCCCTTGATGGTTGGTAGGTTTAGAGCCATTCCTCTCCCCTGGTACATCTGGGCAGCTCTGTGAGCTCTGAGAGCTTTATACAACGGCTGTTTTTGATTATACGTGAGTATGGAGGACCAGGTCTTTCATATTTAAAAATAAATACAGAAATAAATAAATGCTCAATAAATAAATAAGCACACAATTAATTGCCCCAAAAAATACAATGAAGAAATAAATCTAGGTAGAAATTAAATTATACAGTGAGACATAAATGTATATATCTCTTTTAATTAGCTTCTTTATTTATTCACCTTTGTAATAATTACCTTATTTATTTATTGTCCGTTATCTTCAACTTTATTTATTAATTACTTATTTTTTAAATGTATTTATTTCTGTGTGTGTTTAATTTTTTGTCTGTTTTAAGTATTGACTTTATAATTTTTCGTTTAGACGCTCTGACAGAACGTGTGTTTCAGTTAGCGGTGTCGTGCCAATGTACTCGTCTCCACCAGGATTTGTATCCCCTGGCCGCGGGAGCGCGCATGCACACAGAGGAGTTTCTGCTGCCCTTCGAATTGTTTAACTGCTGCACTTTGAATTAAAAGGAACAAACAGCGACGTGGAAGACTCAACAGGGTTTCCATAGTAACAGGGGTCTCAGTTAACTACATAAATACGTGTATTTGTCTGTTACATTTATAGTGTGGTTTAATATTATGGACTGATAGACGCATCCTCCCTGTCCTCTAACATGATTTCTGTTTTAATTTAATTTAGTTTAATATGGCTTTTCAATTAAACACTTTTTCACCTGTCTACCATGAGTTACATAGGAGGTACTCAAATATCAGGCCGTTTTTTCACCTGAAATTTTGGGTATCCCCTATGTAACTTTTGCTAGACAACAGCAAACCTCTCCAAATTGTGTCAGGTTGTTTATTGTGACCTATTAAACACACAAAATAACACCCATGATGACAAGACAGACCCTTTGCATGTTAGGGATGGGATACATAAAATAAATACCAGGGGTGAAAATAAATAGGGTAGAAAATGCAACGGAAGAATAAAACAGACAAAAAAATTAAACACACACAGAAATAAATACATTTAAAAAATAAGTAAGGAATAAATAAAGTTGAAGATTATAACGGACAATAAATAAATAAGGTAATTATTACAAAGGTGAATAAATAAAGAAGCTAATTAAAAGAGATATATACATTTATGTCTCACTGTATAATTTTATTTCTACCTACATTTATTTCTTCATTGTATTTTTTGGGGCAATTAATTGTGTGCTTACTTATTTATTGAGCATTTATTTATTTCTGTATTTATTTTTAAATATGAAAGACCTGGTCCTCCATACGTGAGAAGCGTTGGCCTGAAATATATATTGTCCAATAAAAACATGGACGTCAATTGCAGGCAAACAAGCTTACATTTACCAACTTTTCCACAACAATAATTATATATTGTTTTTGGTGAATTCAAATTGGTAAAATAGATTTAGCTAAGCCTGGCAAAACATAGACATAAAGGTGGAAACAGACACAAATGGAAGAAATGGCTGAGTTCATGTTACTGATGTTTACTGATATCACATTATGTGTGAGCAAAAGCAACTATGCTAACAATGAATCTTAACTAAATGAGCTGCTCCAAAAAGACGATAATGTTTTACCTTTCTAAATACCTAACCTTAACTTAGTAATTACCATGACATAAATTAGTGAATTGTATGCAATGTGTGTATTAAATAAGCATCCATGTTTATTGTAAATAGGCAGCTTTATAAATTAACACAATCTTTTTTTTTATATACGGAGCCCCCCTGGGGTCAGCTGAGAAAAACAACTAAACTGTGTGCACAGTATACAAATCTGTTCCCTTGGTTTATTAAACTTTATGCACAGATTCATAGTCCATGCTCTCGGTTTAATTAGCATGAGCAAAGTTAGAAAGATATTCAAAGATTCAAACTTCTGGCGTCAATTACTCTATAGCAAAATTATATTAAATCACAAATGACTCTGATCTTTCCTAACGTAATAAGGTTATGAATTGTACAGGTTGTACTGTCTTGCTTAATGTCAAGTTGTCATAACATAGAGATTGTTTCCTTTGTTCAGTCAAGTTGTCATGACAGTGACATCTCGGACAATGCTAACTTTGCATTAAAAGTGGCATAATTTACCGAATGACACTTGATGAAAACAGTCATGAATACTCAAAATGACTCCTTTTGTGTTCATGACTGTCATATCATGTGTCATGTCAGTCTTATGACCACCCCTTTAAATTAAGTGTTACCGTAGGTTTAACACACCATTCACTATGGAAACACTTTCAAGGTCAACATACTCAAACTAATGTTTTTTGCACATCGTATTCTTATGACATTGTTGGGCACACTTGCCTTGATATTTAGTTTGCCATAATGATGTCATATTGTCTGCAGTGATTTACATTCTTCTGACCTCCTTTACTTTGTATGCTAATTGTCATTCCAACCAGCGAGCGTCTCCCTGACTACCACTAATTCCCTGCAGACAATTGAACTGTTAATGAGATCTGATGGACAGATGGACCATCACTGGGAAGGTAGCCACCGTGTCCTCTCGGACTCAGCAGGGGTGGAGGTGTAGGTAGGCCGGACACACATTTCTTCCAAGATATACTTGAATTCCCTACTTTCTATCTGATTATAATCACTGTAAAATGGGCAGGGAGTTTACCATTTATTTGACATTGTGGCCAAATGCATTGTGGATGCTAATCACAGTAGCCCTGTTTTGATCTTCTTTGGGAATGTTTATGTTTTGCATGTGTATTTTAGTTTTATTTTGTTACAGTTAAAGTTCTAACAATCTTAAAGATCTCTGCACCCTTCTACGTCCTGCTATGTTCTGCCGTGCCATGCTACATCCTGTAACGCCCTGCAACGCCACGAACTATGCCATTATCTTTATTGTAACTGTTTTTGCCACTGTTCATCACACCGCAAACCAGTTCAGTCAGTTTGATCTCGCCACTGTAGCACTTAATGCTTGCTCTTGGGGGAAATTACTGGATTTGTTGGGTCTTTGTAAATCATAGAGAGTGGTCTTGAACTACTATCTGTAAAGTGTCTCGAGATATCTTTTGTTATGATTAGATACCATACATAAATGTGAATTGAATTGTGTATTAGCAGGTTTTTATCGTCCATAGTCATCACTTTTTTCTCTTTTTTTGGACATAGTAAACGCTCACTCGCATTGCTAGCAGAGACTGGAAAAAGCAGTTTTACAGTGATTTGAAGAGCGAGTCTATTGCATTGGCTCCGCCTTCCCTCTCTGGCAGACCAATCACTGCTGGATAATGTCATTATCTATACGGCGCTTGTGATTTTCCCAGGAATGTCGACACAGACACCCAGTTTATAGTACTGCAAATGCAAGGATTTTCATCAGTGGGCCATATGCTCAATCACCATTAATTATTTACCATAATTGGACTACCTCATCCGGCGATATATAAAGTAACTTGATAGACATTTATTTAAATGAAAATTGTCGAGATTACTTTAAGTTAAATTGCAGCATGTCTGTGTCTGTTTTTAGTTGTAAAAGTTCACTTTCAACAAGTACTACATAAGTTTGACTATAAAATCATCAATATTCAATTTTGATTATTATATTTAAACGCATTTATATTCACATATTCATTGGCTCATTCACAGCTGATCAGCTGAAAAGTAATGTCCAATCATATTCATGCAAATAAACAGCACAGCCATTATAACCTTACAATTCTCTCTACCACTCAGCTAATATACTCATGCTAGAAGTGGTGATGCCAATCGCTAGAATCGCTGCTGCTACATTGCTTCCTCAAAGAACAGCGCCTTATCTGCCAAACCTAGCTGTATAACCATTTTCTTTGACGTAAGTGAGCCTAAAGTAAAGCCTACAACATATTAATGACTAACTGTTCTTTGATATAGTACATAAAAGCCAAAAGTCATATGGTGATATGGGTTGGAAATGTCGCTCAGCGTAAATTCTTTCAGGAAAACCTAACTTTTAAATCAATGCACGTCTAAATCAATTCAGCTGTTATCCTAATAAATGTATATTCCATCATGCGTGTATAATTGTCGCATATCTGCAACTAGTCTCTCCTGATTGAAATGTATCTCAGCGTAAATCCTTTCAGGAAGACCTAACTCTTAATCAATGCTCTACCTAACTCGAATCAGTTGTTGTTGTTAAACCAATCAAATTCTTACACAATGGCAAGGGCCAATCACAGAGTCACAACCCTGCTTTAAATAACTGTTTTTCCCTTTGCCATTCAGCTGTCGTTGCAGGCAAAGAGTGCAACCCTCCACCTCCCCTTCCACCTCCAGTCATCTACTCCAACTGACCGTCCCGGAGCCTCCTTCGGTCTGGTCTTCGGGCTTTTTCGTCGCCACCACCGGTGTCTAGATTCGATCGGGGGGTCTGATGGTTCTCTACCCCTATGTATAGATAGAGATCGCTATACGAAAGATTCGTATAGCGATGGAGTCTAATCGTCAATGACTTTGTACATTTTATTTGAGCTGTACAATAAACCTAATTTGCATATCTGCAAACTTGTCTTTTCTGATTGAAATCATTTTAAACACATTCACATACTCAATTCTTATTTTCAACCAAACCCGACGGTTTAAAACACACACACACACACACGAGAAAAAGCGAGTGAAATTAAGCTGTTTTAACAGAGTGTGTCTTTACCACGGCATTAAACTCTAGAGGCAGACAGTACCACACTCTGGCAGTTCTCCTACTTGTTCACAAGGCTGTCCTGGGATTTACACAGTCCAAGTCCATCCTTAATGAGACAGGCAATCATCCTATGCACTGGACCAGACAATCCAGCTGACGACGACCACTGCAAGATGAAGAAACCAAATACACTTCTCATCCACTCCTCCAGGATTTTGCGTCGCAATCTTAATTGCACAACTCATACATGTCCCATGCTTGTCATTCCCAGGCTTTCAACTTCATCTAATTTTGCATTTCTGGTAGTTTAGTCAAACAAATTATTGCACAAACACAAGCTGTTCAACCTATAGAAACTAATAAACGTTTATTACGCTTACTGGCAATGCCGACGGCACAGACGTGGAAAAAAGAATCACGGAAAATAAAACTGTTCTGGGTTTTATTTGTTCAAGCGTAAATGCCAAGCATTTCTCTTGTTCCATCCTCTCAAATGTGTTTCATTTTGTTTATTGGACAAAACAAGCATATTAAAAGTCACCCTGGGCTTCAGGAACAGTGCAGTGGGACATTTTATAGACAAGGTAACATTATGGTTAAGAGTCAATTTAGGGTGGATTCTTGAGTTCTAGCATATGTGTTGAATGCATTTGCAACGCTGATTTTGTCAAAGTTGTAAACCCGATACAGATTTTGTTGGTAGCTTCTTCTCTGACTTTGCTGGTGCATAGCTGTGCTTCTATGTGTGTGACCACCTGTAGATCTGTAAAATAGTGTGAAATTATTGGTAGAGATGTGTAACGTGTCAACCGTGTGGTCATGTACGCAGAAATGGGAAGTAACAATTTGCAAGTACTTTGTTACTGTACTCAAATCAAATTTTCAGATATTTTTACCTTACTATTTATTTTCGTGCCAACTTTTTACATTTACTCCTTACATTTTTTTAACACGAATATTTACTTTCTACTCCTTACATCTTACACAATTGGTTTGTTACTTTAGTTACAAATAGTTTCAGTGGAGTTGCCTTTATTTTTCGCATCATCCATACCAAATTCATTCTAACTGAATGGGAATAGATGTTGCACTTGACGCACCACTACAAGATGACTCAACAGATTTGGCGGCAAATCATTGCGGTTCGATGGCGGTAACGTTAGCACATAGCAGCATGGACGGCGACATGATTGAAAATGAAGAAAACGGAGTTCCCAGAGATTCGGCAGACAAGCAGCAAGACATTCACAATCATCCTCGGCCTTATCTGAGAGAGAAGTTTGAGACAGTAGGCATCAAGAATGACTCCTGGCGAATGTGCTGTGTAACTCTAAAAGTATGCGGAACTTCTTAATTAATATCTATTTAGTAATTCATATTTTATCCTTTATTTCCTTTCCAGAAGCCATATTTGAGCGCGCGCACACACACACACACACACGTAGATTCCTTTAAATGTTAAGGGGAAGATTAAAAAGAGAAACTGGATCTGTGAATTCTCATAGAATCACAATTGAATTCAAATCTTTAGGTTTCTAATATGCTATGGTCTTTACTTGAGACTAGGGCTTGGTACTGAATTCAATACTTAGTAGACACAGACCGAATTGTCTCTTTTGTGTAGAGTATTGAAAGAATGTCTTTTTATTCAATACTGAATTTCAATACCTAAGGAGTAAATCAGCATCATTGAGCCAAAAAGCATGCACCATGCTTCTTTCAAGATCTAAGATCTAACAATGCTGATTGGCTGTCTAAGGTTAGATGTCGTAAAGACATTCAGTCATGTTATACACAGAGAAGGTCTCACGAGTAGGAGAGGAAAAATAAGTAAAAAGAATTGTAATATGTAATGTTGTGATTTCTCTTTGTTAAAAATGGATTTCATAAAATTGGTATTGAAAAAAAAGCATTGTTCATGATTGGCTACCAAAGACACAGTATTGGTATCGGTACCCAGCCCTACTTGAGACTAATCATGAGGAAAATGCTAACATGACTTAACATAACTTTTGCCACAATTTAAATCAGCTAGTGCACATTTGGAGCGTGTGCCTGTCCGGAACGGGCTGATTGTTTGGTTCCCAGTGTTGTTCTTTCCACAACTGTATTGTGTAAATTCTTACAAACCATGTGTGACACAAAAGCTTGGTTCTGAGTATTTGCTGCTTGCAGCGTTGTTGGATGGCGTACCCGTTCGAAGCGTTATCCAGAGCGTACCCATTCACATTAACCAATGGTTGCAGAGCTGCCATGCAAGGTGCTGGCCAACTACAGTATGTGACGCGCCCATAGGTTCACTGCTACTCCTCAGTCAGGGACAGAGAGAGATGTCTGTGGAGGCCCCAAGAGAGAAAGACCTCGCTCTTTTCCACCGAAAGTTGTTAGATTTGTCACTAGTCGCTTATTTGAACCCGTCCCCGCTGCTGTACAGAGGCCCTCCATTGGAAACAGAGTCATTGAACCACAACCAATGAGCCGTCTAGGGATGTAGCAACTCTCCATTACCGCTGCTGTACTCTGCATGCGACACACACACAAACAGAGATTCCTTGATATATAGTTAGATGCCACAGTGAGGAGGGATCCATTAGAAAGTTACTATTACCAGATTAAACTTGCTTTTCAAAGAGTGGCAAACACAATGGCGTATGTTCTACATCTAGTCTATCATCAAACATGAAATTAAATCAAACACAGATTGATCCCATTTAGTTTTCCATTTCACAATAGTCTGCCTTTCTATCTTCTATTCAGACGTGCTTCAACATGGAACACGAACATTTTCTGTTTTTTTTATGCCAAAGCAAGCTCCGGTAGAAAGTGTGACTGAAAGGCTTGGCTTGAATTGTTGTCATTACCCAGTGTGGGTGAAACAACAGCACTACAACAGTGCGCCTTTTGTGATGTTTTTGCAGGCCCACCATGAAACTGATTGCACCGCAGGCCCCTCATATCGCTCTATTCTCTAATCTGTTCGGACCTGAAAAAAAACAACAGGGGAAACAATTGATAGTCATAAGCAGGCGAAAGGGACGACTGGGGGTAATGCTTCTTTGCTATCAGAGTAACAAACCAGTATAGCAGTGGCCTTGGCAGTCTCAGTTTAAAGCTTTCCTTTAATGAGAATGGAAATGCTGCCCTCACAATAGCAACAGATTAAAGCAGGGTTATAAATACCTTATCTTTCCTTCTCTCTTTTATGACAGAGTCCTCTCTTTTTTCTTATTTTCTGGTCCCCCCCCCCCCCCCCACCCCCCACCCCCTACCTCTCTGCAATCTTCATCTCTCTTGGTCTGTCTCGGCTTTTTGTTTAATTACCTGGAAAAGTCAGTGTGACGCGTGGAGCTCATGATATACAGCCCTCTGGTTCCCGTAGAAGGTGGCTTGTTTCAACCGTTTCATTTATCCAGATAGCCAGAGCCAACAGCTTTCTAAAAACGTGACTCCTAGAGATGAGTAACAGATACCTGGGAGTGCCTATGTTTTACAGAACAGATTCGCACCACTGATGCACATCCACTTTTTGCTTTTAAAAAAGGTCCCATGGCATCAACATTTCACTTTGAGTTTTTTTTAACATTAATATGAGTCCCCCCAGCCTGCCTACGGTCCCCCAGTGTCTAGAAATGGTGATAGGTGTAAACCAAGCAATGGGTATCCTGCTCTGCCTGTGAGAAAATTAAAACTCAGATGGGCCAATCTGGAATCTTGCTCTTTATGAGGTCATAAGGGTCACCTCATAGGTAACCTCCCCTTTCTCTGCTTTGCTCGCACAGAGAATTTAGCCCACCCATGAGCAAGGGACATCATGGCTTTCAAACGAGCAAAGTGGCAGTTGGTCAAGGCCACACCGCCCCCCCCTTCTCCTCCTCAATAGCTACAGACTCAGAAATGGCACATACTAAGGAAAGCTCATTGTGGGATGTGCTCTAGTGGCTGTAATTCTGCACCAAGGATGAATTTTGGGACAGAGACTTAAGATATGGTATTAGGGGACCACTAAGGTCTATATAAAAGCCTCAAAAAAGCACCATGTCATGAGACCATTAAAGTATTCTGTCTATGGATGTCAATCGCAGAGGACAGCCAACTAAGAATTTTATTGTACATAGCAAAACGTTATCTGTCCTTTGGGATCCTATTCTCTGCTGCTCCACAATAGTTTGTCAGAGATTGTATTTCACCGAACAATAATAACTTTGTCTAAATGAATTACACTTGTCAGCAGTTAGGGTTACAGTAAAAAAGGTAAATAATGTGTCTGGTCGAGAGGAAGCAACAGATTTGGGTTTGTGTGCTCCAGACGCTTCCCAGCGTTATCTGCCTGAGTGGCTCCCAAAATGTAATAAGTGTATGAGGAGTTGGGGTTGCTATATGCCTCTCGCTTTGTAGTGGTTTTGGGGCTTCTCTCAATTGTGAAGCTTTCTTCTGGCAGCTCAGCTCACTGGACCTTGACAGCATTTCATTAGACGGGAGGTCCTCAGGGTTCGCAAGTAGAAGAAGCCTTTCTTTTCCACAGGTGCATGCCGTGCATGCTGCTCTGTTCTGGCCTGCTAAAATAACTGCTAATGAGATAGGAAAATATGGCTGCCCTCTCTATGCTGCTCGGCAGTGAGTCAAGAACGCACAGTAGAGGTCATTTCTCCCAGATTTTATTTGAAATCACAGATGTCAGGATAAATGAAAACCAAGTGCATCTGTTTTGTTAAACAGGCCTTTACACATAAGTAAAACAATACTGGAACAATCACTTTTGCAGATCTTGCAAAAGTGATTGTGCCAGTACTTTTTTTCCCTTGATTTTTTTCCCCTCCATGTCCCCTTGGGGGCTCCGTATCAATATAGTGTAGTGAGGTCAGGTTCATCTGAGAAGTATTTTGTATTTATTCCGTTCATACCAATTATTTGTTCCCTGCAGAGCCACACAGCTCTATCTGAAAGGTTTAGGATAGTATTACACAAGAACACACTGTATTGATTGGATCAACATAAATTATAATTTTTCTGAAATTTAAAAGTTTTTAAAACATTTGTCTGACTTGTCCAGGGTAGTCGCCACTATCTTGTTAAATAGGCCCTATTCATTCATTTATTGTTTATGCAGGTGTATGTGCAAAAATCTTCAGCATTTTTAACCTGTGGACCATACTCCTAGTCCTGGCATTGGGCTATAGGACCACAAAGTGGTGCATTCAAAAATATATCCATATTAACAAGACAATGTGGAAACTGCAGTGTAAGTGAAAAACCAGATCACGTTAGCATTGGGGTGCTATACAAAGAACAAATCAAAATATTTTAAGAGAGTGGCACATACGCTTATTTCATTAACTGTGCTAGGGTATGTTTTAACATATTAAACATGAAATGAAGTAAAGGTAGCTACCATGCTGACTTTATGGCACAGGGACAGATTTCAGGGTCTAGCAAGGCTTTAGCTACTGAAGAAGGTATTTTTTCTTTGCTTTAAATTCATATAATTATAATAGCTTTTTTAAGGGATATAATCAATTCAATCCATTTTAGTATTTTTAAAATGGAGAAACTGAAAATAGTAACAGTTACTTTGCCTAAAGTAAAGAGTTGGATAGATAGTCTGGGGGGAAATGGAAAGGGCTAATGGAAATCACATTTAACTAGTGTAGACATGGTGCTGCACAAGCAGAAATACTCTACCTCTACAGACATGTATTATGCTGATTAGGTCTTTTTCAGACTTTACTATTGAATGAAAAATGACAACGAAGAAGATTTTGTAATGACATTGGGCCTCAATCACCATATCTTCCTGTGAATTGTCTTAACTTTGTTCTTAATAAACTTCCTAAGAAAAGTCTGTTGGATTCATGACATGTTCTTAAACAGAATTATTTGTACCTGTGTTCTTAGGATTGATGAATCCCTCGTCTTTGTAATTGAAAGCATGTGCCAATTGTTCCTAATTAGCATAAGAAAATGCCCAGCAAATGTCCATATAGATACACGACACTTAAGGGCCATGTGCAAGAAAAGTTAGAGAATAGAGAGAAGTTAGAGAATTTTTATTTAGTAGCATTTCCAGTGGTTTTAAAGCCACGAACAAAACGTAGGCACGAAAAATGTCACGGATTCCGTGAACTCTGTTTCTGGACAGCGTTGCTCAATTGAAGATGTAAAAAAGAAATGGTTTAACTTGAAATTAGAGACCAAAAAACAACAGCTTCATATCTTCCAAGGACATCTCCCACTAGGCAAATCAGAGAGTAAGCACGTCTTTCTGAACTTTTACAATTTCATGCCATAATTTAAATGAAAGCCTTACAGTAAAATACTATCATTGTTACAGAGCCCTGACATGGAGGGGGAAAAAAATAAAGACAACTCAAGATCAAACTCGAGATCTTACGGAGCCACGGAGGTGACATGGAGAAAAATAAAAAAGTAAACAAATAAAATTAAAAACATACAAAGAAACTACAAAACAAAACAAAACATGTACTCGTGACACTTTGGGTGATCCTGACTTTGTTTTGCAAGATCTCAACTTTGACATGAACAAAAAAAATTAAAATTCAAAAAACATTGGGACAACACTTTTGCAAGAAATTGAAATTTTTTTGCGAGATCTTAACTTTGACATTTTTTTTTTTTAATTTTTGCTTTTTTTATTTGTAGAATTAAATCAAATTCAATTCAAATTAGATCCAAACCACATTTGGATGAAATGTAATCAGTTGGATTCCAAATTGTCATTTCTCACAGCGCAACAAGAGTGACCAAAGCGCTGAGTAGAATCCATGCTGCTATGCAATGCGTTATGTAGGACAACATGGAGGAGAACACGGTCCGTGGACTGACACAAAAGTAAATTGTCTGCACCACAGCTTGACAAAATGATTGCAAAACAGTAAACAGGTGACAAAAAGCCAAAAGTCAAGTGGGACAGTTTCCAGGCGTTTCCAGCAGCCTGTAGTCTAAACAGGAAGTTGTAGAAACACTCATCTGTTAGGTCTGATTTGTTCAAATATAATCAGACCCATATAGAAGGTTGTACGTAGTCAACATTTGTTTTTTAGAGAAGATGTTAAAATACTCTACATGCAAGCTGTTGCTGATGTTAATACACAACAGCGTTATTGTTAATGACCAACTGTAGCCGCTTTGATCTTGTGAAGGCTGCCTCTCTTGTCACTTATTTTGATAGCTCCTCGACTCCTCCGTCCTTGGGTGAACCAGACGTTCTGTCCCTCCTCGGGGACTGTTACTTCTCAATGCCCTGAGGAGTGAGCATTGAGGAGGGATCATCGAGGAGCTATAACCGAGGTTACATGTGAGCAGCCTTCCCAGACGCCGTGCAGTTGAAGAAGTTGCTAACTCTGCCCAAACAGCTTACAAATGAATGTAACGGTTCTGAGGAAAAGACGTCTCGTCCTTCTACAACACCTCGCTCGTTGCTTCTCCCCTCCCATGATTTCCTTGCATCTCTTGCATCTATCTTCCTTGCCTCCTTGGTGGGAGGGACTAAGACACGAGGAAGGGAGGCAAGTGGAGGACTCAAGGAGGCAACTTACGGGTTATGAGATGCAGCACTGTTAGTCCTTTCTCCTCCACTAAATGTATATTCTCCTTCACTATATACAGTATATACTGTATGTATGTATGTATATATACACACAGCGTATATATGTATGTACTGTATACAAAAAGTTATAAAGAAAAAGGTTAATTGTTTGTACAAGATGTGCAATGTGTTATATGTTCTTGAACATTAATGACAATGGGTTGTCAACCTCGTATGCCAATACCAAGGGCTATTTAAAACATAGAATGTCACATTCAGAAGTGTCGCATCCAAACTCCTGTCCCTGTGGTGTAAGGGTCTGATGATGAATTGCATAGTTTTTTATTACAAACTAAATTAAACAAAGTTTGCAGTGGCTGTTGCTACAATGTTGGCCCCATGACTAAATAAATAAGACAAGTGTAGCTATTAGATAACCTGTGATGAGGAATTTAAAAAAAACAACCTGCAAAAACACAATAATTCAGAAGCAGTGCAAAAGCAACAGTTGAAAAATCTCCAGTTGTTTGAGGTAGATACTGTTCCAAACAAATACTTCAGAGGCTGCACGGAAATGAGGCAACAGGGGGTGAAGCCTGCCAAGAGTACTGCTGGAGTCCCAGCTGTTCAAATGGAAAGGAGCGGGGAGACAGTGTAGATACTTATTATGATTCTGGGACACTCACTCTGATTACACATTTGTGGCCCTCTAATTGTCATCCTCAACAAAGATGAAGTACAGCTCCCCGCTGCACCAAACATAATAAAAGACAATAATAAAAACATAAAAATAAGAATAAAATAAAATTGGTACAACTGAGATCAGGAACAAACCCGATGGACGGAAATTGTGTGTAAGAGTGTGGGTATGTCTTTACATGTTTTCAGTATTTTCCCTAACCAGAAGGGCAGTTTGACCCAGAATGGGCTTTTGATTAATCAGGGCACTTTAGCTTGGGGGGGTCCTGCTTTGTCCACAGTGGGTCTGCAAACATCCTTATCACTTTCCTTAAACCCAGGAATCACTCTGCTGTGATGAATGAGGGAGAGACATGGGGGTACACAGGAACAGGGGTGACAAAGCCTTGTGTCACAGCAGCACACAGCTGGACTGGAGCAGAGGAATGGGAGTCAATTGGGCAGGCCTAGAGGGAGGAGGGGTCTTATAAATGGCTGCTGCTTTGGGCCAAATACTCAATTAACTCATCTGACAAAGTGCTCCGTCTCCCCCCTGCCTTTGTCTTTTTTTTTTCTGGCTTGTTCCTCCTCAACTTACAGGTGGAGGAGAAGGCGACAGAGGTGCAGGTGTGATCAGAGCACAAGGGCAAAGAGGATGTTTTTTTATCATCACTTAAATGAGATAACAGGAGACTTCATTGACAGCAATTTAGTTTTACTTTTACAACCTTGGCCTTATTATCAGAGTTTCGGCTGTGATATTTTTAGTCACCAACTTAATTACTGTGATATCGGGCTGCAGGGGGGTTCTGCTTGTAAAAATGTCCTCTATTTGAAATCAATCCCCTAAAGTGAAATTCAGTTACACAGTTTTGGACATAATGTCTTGAGTTAAGAGAGATACACAATAAGAGAGCAACACAACAGAGTCATGGGGAGTTGCAAGTATTATTCACAAGACTACGTTTAATATATGCAATGTGTGAAAATATCAAATATTAGTTTTGGACATGTTTTAAGGAAATATACCACTTTGAACTTTCTTTAAATATATGAAATGTCTGTTATGACTGGAAATGTATTTTTACCTAGAAGTACCATACTTAAAGGCCGGGTCAAAGAAAGTTCACAAGTTGAGAATAGATGAATATGTGGGTCAACTTCCTAGCAACGGTAGAAAAAGGGGAAGTTGTGCAATTAGAAACAGGATGTCTGGCCTGGGTGAAGATGTGAGACGCTGCGTCCGACAGCTGCAAGAAGGAGGAACCTGAAGAGGAATAAGAGAGGACGGCAGAGATCGGAAGATCAGACTCTGGAGAGACTGTTGGCAATAGGGCAAGTTAGTCTTAAAGGTAGTCCGATCCCTTATGCATTAGCTGTTACAATCTTGCATTATCTTTACTAAAACCTCTTAACTATAACCAACAACCTGATCCCACTCCAATCGTGTATAATACAGACGTTTGGACAGTGACTGTCCGCGTCCGATGCAACGAAAAAGACGTTTGGCGTGTGTAGAACGTACTGGGGAGAGCAGCATGTAGATGGGGTTTAGTGAGTAGTATGTAAGGGGGGAAATTCTGCGTAGGGAGGTTGGTTGGGGTGCTGAATGGGTCAAACACAGGACTTTCACGCAGAAGAGCGGGGTTCAGATAAGAACCTTTTTTCAAATATGTGTTCGCTTCTGGTTGAACTGGCGGGGAGCGGCGGCGTTGTTGCACTTGATAGGATGTTGACGATGTAAGCTAAGAAGAAAAAAAGGAGAGTGACCAAGCATGAGGCAGCAGGACGAGTCAATCTCGGACAGGCTTTTAGTTGTTGGTGAGAGCTATGCACAATAAAAAGGATGCAAGACAGAAGCCGGGCTGCCCATCTTGCTGTTGGACTAGTATTATCTAGTCTATATCAACTTCCGGGATTGCTCCATTGCCAATGGGGATTCCAACGGATGTCACTCAATTACCTTCCACTTCCTTTGTGTTAACAATTTAAACTTGAACGATTTCTGAGGACTATGGTTAACTGCTCCTCAGATGTCTGCAGGGTAAATCCAGACAGCTAGCTAGACTATCTGTCCGACTAAAACGACTTTTTGAATGTACTCACTAAAACAAGTTCCTAACCCGAGGCTATTTTTCCAGCGGCACCGTGGCTCCCTTTGGCACTTAGCACCAGCCATAATGATTCTGATTTATTTAAAGAAATTCCAATAAATAAACAATAAACAGGTCTGGCAACGCTAGACTAAGTATTACCTGACCGCTGTGCTGCGTGTTGTCGCACTTGCTTGATGTTTGGGTGTTTGCAAAGATGTCAACTTGCTAGTTTTTGGTCATGAGTGATGTAATCATAAGAAATTCACATGTACAGCTGTCCACGTTTTTCATAGCGCTGTATAAGTGAATTACACTCTGAAACTGTAAGGGTGCCAAATCACAAAAAATACCAATGTTATGCAGTGTTGCTTTGAAAAACGATTAGTCTTCGTCAAGTCTTAAAGCATTATATGATGCATATTTCCTGCTAAAGTCCCAGGAGACATGTAGTCGTTCCAGTGTTTTTTATCATTATCATGCTATTAATGGTGTGTGTATCTGTGTATATATGATATGGGGGGAGCAGAGGGTTTGACTAGATGCCTTACATATACTCTTGCTGTTTCATTTGCAAAATGTGATCAGTAATTATGCTCTCACATTACTGCTACCTGGAGATCGGAGCATGAGGAGCCCGCTGGGACCCTTCAGATAACTCAGTGACACAGGGAGCTTTATAGAACGGCAATAGTTAAACACTAACTACACAACACATAACAGCCCTTATCTGGAGGCTCCAGCCAGCTGACAGTGGCTCACTAAAAACATATTCAGGAGTGCTCATTACAGAGCAAGAGGGCTGTTAAATTAAGCTCAGAAATAGAGATACATACATACACACAAACACACACCAGCCTTACTGTTCTTCTATATGTGAATGTTTAATGTGGAAAGATTGACATAACTGATTGAAGGGCTGTTTAATTAATCAAAATTTCAATCGCAATTTGGGCTCCTAATGATCACCAAAACAAAACGATTATTTTGCACATAACGTTTTGCAAGTAAACTATTATTTTGTCTTCTGTGCTGAATGAAATTCAATTACATTTTATTTATATTATCAAATCAGTCTCAAGACACTACAGATGGAGTAGTTCCAGACCACACTCTATAATTTATAGCAAGCAATAAGTGCATGCAACTAGTGCGACAGTGGTGAGGAACAACTCCCTTTTAGGAAGAAACCTCGGACAGACCCAGGCTCTTGGTAGGCGGTGTCTGACGGTGCCGGTTTGGGGTGTGATGAACAGTGGCAATAACAGCCACAATAAAGATAATGAAACAGCGACTACAAATGGTAGTCGTAGTAATTCATGTCATAGCAGGGTAGCAGGGTGTAGCCGGGGGTGTAGCAGGACAACTGCGACAATTGCAACCAAGATCTTGTTGCCATCCTAATCTAAGGAAATATGCTGGGCGAAAAGAAAACATAAGGACTCCAGGGAATAAACTCCCCAGAACTAGGTTAGTAACAAGCATGTCTGGGACAGGATGCACACAAATGGAAAGAGAGAGGAGAGAGCAGCTCAGTGTATCAGAAGAAGGAAGGAAAGGAAATCCCCCGGCAGTCTAGAACTATTACAGCTTAACTAAGAGAGACAGGTTACAGGTCAAAGAGATGAGCCTGGTCGGGCTAGAACTCTCCCCAGTCGGATCAGGCTTTACTGGCCTGCCTTCCTTTACTTTTACCATTTTATTGATTATATGGTAGATAAATCTGATGACTACAAAGAGAAGCAGGTGGGCCTGGCTAGGCGGACGCTGCAACTCCTCACTCCCCAACTATAAGCTTTATCAAAGAGGAGGGTTTTCAGGTTATTTTTAAATGTGGTGACGGTTTCTGTCCCCCGAACCCAGACTGGGAGGTGGTTTCACGGGAGAGGAGCCTGATAGCTGAAGGCTCTGGCTCCAAACCTACTTTTATAGACTCTAGGAACCAGAAGTAGCTCTGAATTCTGGGAGCATAGTGCTCTAGTGGGACAATAAGGCATCAAGAGCTCTTCTTGATATGTTGGTGTCAGACCATTTAGAGCTTTGTAGGTTAGGAGGATTTAAAATTCAATCTTGGGTTTTACAGGAAGTGTCACCTTTGTCCTTTAACAGGCACTCCCCTCACTCTTAGTTCGGGAATCTAATTCCCCATTCATGTCAGTAGAGCTTTGTTATATACAAGCCTAAATTTCCCCCTATCTCTATCTATCTATCTATCTATCTATCTATCTATCTATCTATCTATCTATCTATCTATCTATCTATCTATCTACAGTGGGGTTCGAAAGTTTGGGCACCCCAGGTAAAAAATTCTATTAATATGCATAAAAAAGCAAAGAAATGATGGAAACATATCCAAAAGGCAACAAATGGATTCAATAAAATTTCAGCAAATTTTGGACGCTAACTTGATGCCATCTGTGAAAAAGATGAAGTTCAAGAGAGGATGGCTTCTACAAATGGATAATGATCCTAAACACACCTCAAAATCCACGGTGGATGACATCAAGAGGCGTAAACTGAAGGTTTTGCCATGGCCTTCACAATCTTCTGACCTCAACATAATTGAAAATCTATGGATAGACCTTATGGATAGAACAGTAGGTGACCGACAGCCCGGAATGCTTAAAGAACTGGAAGACTTTTGGAAGGAAGAATAGGCGAAGATACCTCAAACAAGAATTGAAAGACTCTTGGCTGGCTACAAGTAGTTTCCAAGCTGTGATAGTTGCCAAGGGGGGGGAGGGGCAGTACAAGGTATTAACTCTGCAGGGTGCCCAAACTTTTGCAGACGCAATATTTTTGTTTGCTGTTATTTTGAAAGTGTAAATGATGGAAATAAAATCTAACTTTTTGTGATATATTATACGAATATCTAATCTGTCATTTGATGCCTTTTGGAGACTGTTCCATCTTTTCTTGGCTTCTTTATGCACATTAATAAAAAAATTTACCTCGGATGCCCAAACTTTTGAACCCCACTGCATCTATCTATCTATCTATCTATCCCTTTTTTTATCCCTCTTTCTATCTATCTATCCCTCTTTCTATTTATCTACTATTTATCGTCAGTGGTGGAAGAAGTATTCAGATCCTTAACTTATGTAAAAGTACAAATTCCACACTGTAAAAAATACTACTGTTATGAGTAAGAGTCATGCATTGAACATGTTACTTATAAGGAAATGAATGTAAGTATCATCAGGAAAATGTACTTAAAGGTTCAGTAGGTAACTTTTGTAAAAATGTATTTTTTACATATTTGTTAAAACTGTCACTATGTCCTGACAGTAGAATATGAGACAGATAATCTGTGAAAAAATCAAGCTCCTATGGCTCCTCCCTGTGCTCCTACTGCCATTTGGCAGAAATGCACCGCTCCCGATCAAAACAGCCAATCAGAGCCAGGAGGACTGTCTTAGCAGTGTCAATCACTCTCGTGTATGCGCTGCTCATAACCATAACCCTCCCCCCCTTCCCCTTCCCCCGCACAGCGCATACCGTGTTCAAGCTCAAGATTGCCAGTGTGCTGCAGCTGTGCTAATCACGGAGAAACAACTTTTCAGGAAAACTGCCAATTTGTCGAGTGACACCTGCTCAGAAAACAAAGACGGGCAAACAGAAGAAGACCGATGGCGAAAAGCGAGCTAAAAAAAAGAAAGAATTAAACCGAGCCCGAAATAAAATGAGGGTCGACATCGGAGGCTTTTCAGAGGTGGAGGGAGCTACGCCTCCTGAAAGGATTCAACACGGATTCAGAGCTAGCCACATTTCTGCTTGACATGTAAGTATCCCTGCTGGATTTGTTTCATTTATTAATAACTAGCTACACAACTAAGCTAGCGATGGTTACAGTATCGCTGGTGATAGCGCAAATCTCATTTTACTCTGTAGCTTGTTGCTAGCTAAGTCTAACAGTTAGCTTGTTAGCTTGTAGCACGGCAGGAATGTTGTAGCTAACTCGTTCACCCTCAGTATAAGCCATATTGTTTCGATCCCTACATTTAGTAAGCCTAAATGTGTTTTTGTCGATCACAATTAAATGCAGCTATGGTGAAACTACTTTAATTGTGCGCTGTCCCTGCCCCTGTTTCTTCCCCCTCAGGATTATAAGTCAAATGTCTGACACACATTCTTTATGCTCCTCCAACAGGTCAGACATCGCCCAAAGTCACAGGGGCACGTGAAGGAATCGTCTTTCAGTCCAAATCAAGATGTTCAGTATTTCCTTGTGTGTACTTTACAAAAAAAGCTGATTTATTTTACCCATATGCAAAATAAAACCTAAGACATATTTCTAAGATGTTGTTATTCCTTGGCTTAGTGAGCTTCCTCAGTGATTCATCATTCCTACTGAAAGTTTAGTGTTTTAAATTGATCCAAAAGGTAATTCAGTAATGTACTGTGTAAAGTGCTGCTTTTGTTCTCACAAATGAGCGATTACATAAACATTTTTAATCCCTTTTTTATTGAAAAATATTTACAAAACTTTTAATAGAAATATTTTAAATAAGAAATTTTTTTACATAAAGTTTTAAAAGCACAGCACACAACAGCTATACCCTCCTCAGAATAAAGCCCCTGTATTGTGTGGAAAAGATCGGTGGTCCTGCTTACTAGCCTGCGTGTTCACGGCAGGCTCGAGGAGCTGTGGAGAGGGGGGCTGTAGCGCAGCAGAGAGCAAGGGGGAGGAGCCTGTAAGATGTGCTTGTTCAAATTTTTAGGCTAAGTCCACGTTTCCTCAAAACTACCTACTGCAGCTTTAAGGTATAAAAAGTGAAAGTATCCAAGGAAGAAAAAATCCTCACATTTTAGAAACTGGAAATGATCAAAACAATTCGAACAACTTTGTGTTTAATCGGGTAATCATTTCAGCTGTACTTATAGGTTGTTATATTGGGTAGTTTTATTTTAAAAAATTGTATTGTATAAACTATATGTGTTTTGTGTGGAATAATCTCAATTGTTAAAGTAATTAGTACCTAAAGCTGTTAGATTCATGTAGTGGAGTAAAAAGTATAATATGTCCCTCTGAAATGTAGCGGAGTAGAAGTAGAAAGTCAAGACAAAACTCAAGTAAAGTACCTCAAATGTGTACTTTCGTACAGCACTTGAGTAAATGTACTTCCACTACTTATTAAATTGGTTTGACTTGAAAGAGAGATAAAGAGAGAGAGACATAGTTAGGCAGTATGGGTGAGCTAGGGTAGCAGGCGTTGTGTTATAGCCAACAGTTAAGCCCTTTTGGCAGCTTCGGCAAGCTTTACAGCTGAAAGCTCTGCAAAATGTTTGTTCCTGTTTTGGATACACACCATCACCATTATTTAGCCAGCGGGCTTGCCAACACTAACTGCCTAATTAAGCATTCAGCGATGCTCTCACTCTGATTTTGAGGTCATTTTCACTCAGGCTTACAATACCATGATTTCTTTTGCAGATAGTACATCACCAGCTCATTGTCATGGATAGCAGCTCTTGGAAGCGGTTCTAGCGAGGCTGGTTTAATCACGGGCTTTTATCGTAATCTAAAAGACGTGACTGTATCAGAGCTTTTTTTGCTTTTCCATGGTACACAGATTGCAAGTCAATTTTTTTTTTAGAGGCTGTGTCAAGATTTTTACTGATCATCTACAGGGCTTGTTCGGGAATTATCCCTATGCTGTTTTGCTGGCCTTTTTATCCCCTAAATCGAAGCTGGGGATCTTTGAGCATGGCTTGTTAGTGTTTCCTAAATCCAGGCTAAAGAGAGGGGTAATTGGGCTTTCTCAGTAGGACACTGGTGAAACAAGCTTCCTGACATCAGGCTTGGTTTAAACAGACACACAAACATCAGTGGGCTACTGCCTTAGACATTCTGCTTTCAATTTGTCACTATTATCTTTAATGCTATTTTAGTACTTGTTCCTCTCTAGTACTCTATATGTTTAGACATGATAAAATAAATGAATGAATAAAGCCGGTGATTGTAATGACAGTTGAATCACTCTCGATTGTTGAGTGTAACAAGGTTGCAGAGAAGAGGGCAAACGTCTAAAACCTTCCCATCTGGGTCCTGGTCGCGCCAACTAAGACTTGCCCTACGTGTATTTTCCTTAACCCTCATGTTGTCCTCGGGTCAAATTGACCCGTTTTCCTATATCAATGCTCTTTTTAACTAACAATTGTAATTACCCAAAATAACATGATTGATTCCACACAATGCTCTTTGGCAGGTACAAATCAAATCTGTACTTAATTTAGGGGCGTCTTATTCAATATTATAGCTTTTGAAAAAACAATTGAAGTGGTTTTGAAATGGTATTGAGTAAAAGTTGACATGTTCCTGTCTGTGATTATCATCAACACACATTCCTTTAATTTTAGTCTAAATAATTCCTAATTTCTGCTTTTCTAACTCTAACATTAGGTTTAATTTCCTATAAATTAGGTTTATTGACCATAAATTCCAAAAATACCTGTAAAACAAAAGTCAATAAGTTAGTGTTACGTAGTGTTGAAAACGACAAAAAAAGTGACAAACATTCAAAAAGCATCAAAAGTGTTGAAAAATGGGACAAAAACTTAAGAAAAAGTTAAAAACATCAATAAGAAGTGTTGATTTTCAATTTTGAAGGGAAGACAACACAAGGGCTAATGACAAGCCTTTTGCAGCAACTTTACATTATCATCCTACCCGAGACCAAAGACTGATGCTTTGCTACAAAAAGAGAGCACCAGCGGTTGTTGGTATTTGTAGTTTAATTAGCCCTATCTCAAATGTGGCTATACTTCAACAAGACCAACAGAATGATTACTTTTCTCTGGTAATATCATCTAGCAGCAGGTGCGTAGCTCACTTTCTAGAGCTTGTACTAAGATTTAGAGGTTTACTACTCGCTTCAGGGGCCGCGGGTTTAAATCTGACCTGCAGCCCTTTGCTGCATGTCATTCCCCCTCTCTCCCCTTTCATGTCTTCAGTTGTCCTAAAATAATAAAGGCCAAAAATGCCCAAAATATCTAAGAATAAGTAGCTTTATGTCTATTTTAGTTGTACCTTTAGTCTCCAAATCAAACCTTTTTCAAATTAACATTATCATCTTGGTTGTTCTGATTCAGGACCTCCAGTATTTAGAACGTAAGGTGTGCAAAGTCAGTATGCCACAGCTGTTCAATGTGTCTGATACATATTTGATCAGCATTTTATTGAGAACTGAATACAAAAAGGAAATTTGATTAACTCTTTAAGCCCCCCCTCCTGAAAAAGCCCAGTCTGCTCCAATTGGTCAGCTTTTCCGGGTTTTCTCCATCTGTGCTTTTATAGCCTGACTGTTGGCACTTTCTTCCAATATACAAAGTGTAGTTGTGACATCACAACCTCACGGTAGTCCTGCCGGCTCATTTAAACCCAGTTTCTGAATATAGACTGAAGTATTTCGATACTTTCACAGTATTTTTATAGCCCCTTAACATCAAAGCATTTGTTATTTCTGCTAAATGAATATTCTAATTGTTATGTTACATTTTGCAGCTTTCAGGACTCAAAACACTAGACTTAATTTGGGACTTTACTTGGAACTTAGTAACCAAGAATTTGTCTCACCTCTGTATTATAGTGTGAAAAGTGCTGTAACTTCAAAATAAAAATATTATCATTAAAAATGATGACTTTTAATAAACAATTTTGACACTTTGCAAGTGCAAGTCCAATACAACCTAAGCAATGGGGTCTCAATCTCAAATTAAATAAGAAATTAAGCCGGGATATTCAAGTTATTCTAGATGAATTTAGCTACGACTTTTTAAACCCAGCCAAGTAACCATGGAGATTTATTCTTTGCGGCTAGCCTGCTAAGAAAAACATGAATAAGACATTGTTTTACATACTTACTTAGTGTGTATTGAAGTCACTTCTTTTTCTCGTTTTTGTCCCGTTCTTTTTTATCTGTATGAACATTTATTGTACAAAGATATTTAGAATTAGACATAGCTTATAGAGATTTGTGCATATGGTTGTAGAACATGTTCTTGCATTGTAAATAAGGGTTTGAAATTAAGCCTAGAGTAATTTTTTCTGAGTAACATTAATTCCCTCTGCTCACTTTTAAGGCAAAGTAGGCTAAATAATAATACATTTTATTTATTGTGCTTTACATGATAGGCTACTCAAAGACACTTTACAGTAAAACCAGCAATAAAACCAACTCATAAAACAAGCATATCAAAATTAAACAAAACACAGTGTAGCCTACAACTTTTTAAAAATGTGGAGTGACTAGTAGGCTAAGTAGATATTTGTACATCCTTCCACATTTAGTTGGTCCGCTATAGTCTGTTGGGCTTTTCTCTCCGTTTGATAACAGCCGTATTTCCCTTTCTGCATATTATATGCTTCACCTCCTTGTTACTTTCCATTAGAAGCTGCAGCTCATTGGATGAAACATATGCCGCATGCGTCTTCTCCATTTTTGCATCAGTAAATCTGTGATCGACACCGTGGACTATCTACACCTGGCTCGACATAGCTTCACCTGTTCATCCTGGCTCGGCAAACGTGCAACCGATTAAGCCGCGATGATCAAATTAAGTCAAGCTGCGCTTTTTCACTTATCCTGGATATCTTCATTCTACTTTCTTGCAACAGGCCCCAGGTTGTTCCTAACTGGTGTTCTTACAGTCTACGTTCTATTTTTTATATTTGATTTGAATGATAATGACTAATGACAGTTAGTAAAACATTTAAAAGTAGAGTCAGTCTCAAGGAACCTTAGATGGCTAGGCCAAGTTGTGAAACAACATTACAAATTATATGTTTTGGATACATATCTTTGAATAAATAATGTAAGCAGTTAGCTCCAGAAGGTGATATGTTTTCTCTGCTTTTATTCGTTAGGAGTGTAGTCCTCGCGGTGGCTGTTGTGCTTATACACAGAGGTCAGGAGTGTATTATAAATATTTCTATTACCATAGCATCCTATAACAATACTATGCTGAGAGCTATTCTACATGATGAAGGGCCTCTGTAGAAGATGCGGCTCTGTTTGGTCACACCACAAGGCTGAATAGTAATCACACTGTCTTTCCAAGCCATTAAAACAAAAAAGTGACGTTTATTAGACAGCAGAGGAAAATAAACAAGCTCTAATTGGCTCACACCGGGAGCGCTCAGCTCTCTCCTTGGCCCCTTCTGTCTGAGAATTAAACCTGCCAGGGAGTGAGGTGCAAAGCTCAAGAGCCGACTGACCTTTGGAGACTCACCTCTTTTACTTCAAGTGTACCTGCAATGCCAATAATGGCTCCAAGGAGTGCAGAGCCAAGCTTTTATTTACAAATATGCAGACAATATTGCCACCTATAAGACCCACGACTGGTGTGAAATGGGCCACGTTATGTAACAAATGGAAATAAGATGGAACCCTTTTAACAGCTTCCTTTTCATTGTGCGACTGACCTTGCAGCCTGCGCCGACTTGCACTTCATCACAGTAACGTTTCTGACGCTGTAATTCTTCAGCAGCGTTTGGAAAGGAATCTGTGTAAGACATAATTTACCGTCAGACAGCCCCTCTTAAGAATCCAATTTAAGGACCCTCTGTTCCTAAGTGTGTTTCGATCATCTTCACAGTTGTCTTTCATCTTTCTTTTTCACACTATCAAACACAGGCGCTGGTATACACACCGTGCTGACAGGGAACAATGCTGTGCCACCAGGTAGGGAAGCATTAGAACAATGTCTGGAAACATAATAACAAAATAATGTGACACTTTCATTGCACTGGAATAAAGTGCTACTAGTACACATTACACATTCTCCTAACCATCAGCTACTCACGTGGCAGAACAGTGACAGGTATGATTAGTATCCCCTCAATGTTTTCATAAAGGGAAGAACATCCCATTTACAATGCTAATGATTATGTGTGAAAATGAACTCGTATGTAAGAACTAATCACTGGGGATTCAGGCTAGTTTGTTTTTACCCAAGGGTGTAGCTTTAGTTTCAGTTGGAAGATATAAAGTGAGCTGTTTTTTTACATTTATTAATCCAAGAACTGTAAATACTCGCTATAATGTAACATTTAAATAACACATTTGTATCAACCTACAAAATGAATGTTATGTTCAGTCTAACTTTAGTGAGCTGGGATTTAAAGCAACCTTTTTGAATGATTCATATCGTTTTTACATTAACTATGGATTACATAGTGCTTGTATGTAAAAGGGGCCAAAGAAAATTATGAATTACAATACAACTAAAAAGAAAAAATAAGCACCCAACTCTGCAGCTCTTCTCAACACAATAAAGCTTTAGATCTTCCAGCTCGTGGTACATTGAATGGTACACTGACAACATTAGTGACTAGTAGATTTCTCTACATTCTGGAGCATTTAGCAGCTAAAAGGCCAGATAGTTCCTGGAGGAATTGGTGGAGATAAACACAGAGCTAAAAGGAGAGTAAATATTGGATTTACATATTGCCAGTTGGCCAGAAAAAATACTCTAAATTGGCAACAAGAAATCAGTAAATGCAGGCTTAAGTTTACATCACAAACAAAATAAAGTAAAGTAATATAGTTTCATGTGACCAAATATCAATTCTCCTCTGATTAACAATGTCCTTTTCTGCCTTAGCCTTGATTTATCTTCAATTCAAATGCATGGAGAGAATATTAAAATGACATGTCTCCTGTACATCCGATTGTACATTTAACGATTCTTTTGTACATTAGTGCTATCTGTGGAACTTCTTGTCAGGCTCCTTATTGCCCCATCAAGCTCCATCAATCAGAGGTTAAGGGCAGCTTGATTCTTGTGATATCACAAGACCACGTGAGATTTAACGGGATCACACTAAAATACATCTTGTCAGGCTTTAAATATCAGGCTTGTTCGAGATGAACTGCGCCTTGCCTGTAAAGTGGATGAGAGCAGGCGGCAGCAGCCGGGGGGGGGGGGACAAAAGTCTGTGGTAAAGTCGGACAGTTTCCAGCCATTTTCTGCAGCGTCAGGCAAAACAGGAAGTGACATAACCCCTGTGGTGTGATTCCTATTTAATAAAATGTTATCAGACCCATATATCAGCTTGTACAAAGTTGTTTTAATTATGACAGAGTAGCTATCAAAATGCGCTACATGCAATCTGTTGCTGATTTTAATTAACACACTGTTGATGAGCCTGAACAGATTTAGACTCTCTGACTTCTAAACATCGCTATCAACCACAAAGTTTGAGTTCTGTACAAAATAAGCCTTTAAAATCAGACAAATCGCAGGTAAAAGCTCTGATTCAAAATCAATAGAAACTTTATATAAAACGTCATGTTGAGTTGACTGTGAACCAATCAGCTGAGAGGCTGTTTCCCAGCATGCTCTGGGTCCACATGGGTCTTGCAGTCGGTGAAAAGCAACTGCGCTGCCTGCGTCTCAGAACTGTGGTCGCCTTGCTCTCGTGAGATTAGCGTTGTCATGACGTCATGCCCATGTGTGCGTCATGTCTATGTGTTTATGACGTCAGAGCAAGTCGGGATCAAGTCGGACACAAATCTAACCGGCTGGCCGGACCAAACAGGATGAGGAGTTACTGGCAGCTACAGGCTTGGTTTAGGTGTGTAAAGTCCGCGACTGTTCATTCAAAACAACAATGGCGGACATGATAGACAGATGGTTCATCCAATCACCTGAAAGTTTTTTTTTTTTTTTTTTTAAAGTGCCCACCCTTTTCCAAACACTTTCCAATGATTGCATCTCAGATGATCTGTGTAACAAACCATCTGGCGCGTCAGGTTACCTGTACTGTATGTTGTCATAGAGTTAAAACCAAAAGTAAACAGAGTTTTGTTTTGCCCTCAAAACCTGTTATTGCCTTGAATTCACGGGAACCAATGAGCTTATTTGCATTTTTTTATCAGCTCAGACAATTTAGACCTTTGGATTATGACACACTGTTTAGAGATATTTTAGCAACTGACTTCATTCAGGCGGACAAAACTTGAATTTTTGTTCTTTTGTTTTCACCAGTCCCTGCTTCTTCACATTGCATTTGTAATCTGTGTTGGCGATAAGACGTTTTTGATTCTGTTTTGATGTTCAGATGGTCTTGATAGTGGTGCTTATAATGTAATAACACTTTGAGTGAGGATTATCTAATGTGAACCTTATGTCTTTTTGTCTCCTGCACTTCCCCTCCCTGCTGTTCGTACAGTAAACCCCCTCTATACCAATACATCACAGCTATAGGCAGTCCAGCCGCCGTAACTTTAAGGAATAGCACTGTCATGTCCTTACATCCTCTCCTCGCTCTTGAAACTAGACATGATGCATAGAGTGGATTGCCGCAGTTGACATGATATTCAGTATATCAAATAAGCTCAGTGCGGCGGCCCAGCAGCGTGTCTCCAGGTAACAGTACTTCAAACGGGTAAGAGACGTATCTTACTGATCCTCTGTGAGGCATGAGCAGAGATGAAAGAAAATAATTCCTGTTCAGTTAAGTAAGTAAATGTATCATAACTGCCAAAGAGTCCCGGGAGAATAAAATGAGGTATCACTCCTCCCTCTTGCAGGACCTTCACAGGCTTTGTTGGCATACACTGCCTTTTTTTTTCTTCCTTTTTGTTTTTTTAGACCAACACAGAATGCAATGACAAGCTGTTAAACGTGTGTATTTTGTCTGATCACAGTAAAATTTGACATCAGTGTAGTACGAATCAGACCAATTCTTTAGGTAGTTGTCTAATATTTGCTCGTGCTATGTTGGTGCAGTGCTATCATACTGTATATCCTGACAGCTCCTCGCCACCTGTGAAATGAAACGCCTCCTGGTGTCAAATCCCAGGCTTGATAATGAATATTTCACCACCATGAAGCTATAGTCCCCCTCTTAAACCTACTGTATGATAGATGATCAAACAATATCTCAGAAGTGTATTGAAAATATGTGACCGACCCTGATATCCAGCCAAATCCAATGATTTTTGATCAGGCCTTGCTCAAAATAACAGATATTTAGCGGTTCAAGCATGTAGAATGTGTGTATAATTTAATCATATTTCAAGTCAAAGAGACAGTTATTGATTATTGGACGGATTTGAATAAGCCTATTTACTGAAACAGTGTATAAGCAGATACACCAAGAGATGTAGAATGGAGAAAGAGGTTCCCGTATTCTCTCTTTACTGAATGCATGAAAGCAAACAGTGACATTTGCAGAGGTATTACTGATAATTACTTTCTAAGTAACTGTAATGCTATTAATCAAATGGCGCTGTTGCTATTACTGGAAGATTATTACTGTTACTGATTGTGATACATTTTATTGTAGAAATGTTGGCATTTTTTCATTTGGAGACACACCATTGCTTTAATACTCTTAAGAGCAAAAGTTACCAAGCAAAACATGTATTAATTAAAAAGAAGTTGTTTTTATTTTTTAATTATAGCACAGTACATTGCAAAGATATCCTCCCATTGCGTACAAATAAAGAAAGTGTGAATAACAATTTCAGCCTTTCCCTAATTAGAGTTCCCAAGTCCCCATATTGTGTCAAAACATAGCATCTAGTTTTGTAATCATTACAGAAATTGCATGTCTCACTGGGGTAATGAGATTAAATGTTATATATAAACTCCACATGTAGGAGGAGATCATACGGGGTGCTGAAGGTGGGGAATTTCACACCTATAATGGGGAGGCACTTTCCCTAATGACAGCACTGACATGCAAGGAGAGTCTCATTACCCACCCGGATAAAGTCACTTATAATAATAATTTGATAATAATAATGCAAAATAACAACAGGAGGAAGATAGGCAGTTCATACCAATGGTCTGGCTTAACTTATTAATTTGTTTTCATACGTTCACAATGACATCTGCCACTTGCTTCTGTCTGTTGTGTGTGCTTTGTAAGGACACAGGTGGCTGCAGGCGACCACTGTGGATACATTTTTCTTGTTCCTCATTTTCTTTTTTTAGCATGGCAACAGCAGCAGCAGGAAAACAGACAGTCCCGAGAATCTGCGGACAAACTAGGAGGGTCGTGACAAAGCCCCACATCCATTGACAGAGACGAGTGGGTCACTTAACCTTAGGCATTGTTCTGCGGCCCGCCTGGCTTTAAGAACCTCATCTGCAGAGAGTTCAGCTCCAATGTTAGCACGAGTGCTCAGAGTAATTAATAACATTATGTTCTGTAATTACCTTCTATGTGTCCCCCATGGCCCAAGGGAACCGAGCTGCAGTATTGTGTCAGGTTTAGAGAGCAGCCATAGTGACCAAGAGTCTAACAATGACCCAATTATGTTACTGCTTGACGAGGAAAAAATCCGGAAACTGCAGCACACACGATCTTTATTGTATATATTAAAGAAATTGCAGATGGATAGAAAGCAGGTGTGTTTCAATTGTGTGCATTTATAGTGTAGTGTGTGCATTTATAGTGTAGTGTGTGTGTAAGTGTGTTAATAAAAATTTACTACCATGGCTCTGAGACGTAGATAAAGTCCCTCTGGAGAAAGATGCTTAACCCATCCGTTCTTCTTCCCACCGCTTTTGTCTTCCTCCTCCATCTTAATAAAAAGGACCCAGATAGCAGTGTGAGTTTGTCTTCCCTGAGTCTCCTCATTAGTGTAATAGTTCAAACCAAGCAGTGTGATACGGACACCAAAGCCTTTTCATCAGTTTTTAGTTTTATTTGAATACGTCACCAAGTCCTTTTTTCCCATGTCCATGGTCACTCAAAGAGTGATGTGTGATGCTAATGTATGTGAAGAAACCATTTTTTGTTTTTTTCTTACCTTATCTATCAGCCTTTTCCCCAAGGACAAGATAATGTCAACGCACAATACCATTTCTTGGTTAAATTTGTTTAATCAGCGTTAATCGTGATGGTGTTTATAACAAGCCATTGTCTCTGAGATTGTAACCCATTTCAAAAGGTCAAATTAATCAATTTTCCCAATGTTAAATTAATTAGGCGTTCAAACTTTTTTTTTTTAGAACACTTACATATTGAGTTTTTGAAGAAAAAAAATGTAAGAGAAGAAAGAGAACATTCTAGGACGTATAAGAGGAGTAAAACAACTTGCTCTCCACCCAAGTGAAGCTGCATTATGGATGTCACATACAATTAACCCCAAGAAAAGTGCTTGGCTGTTGGGATCTTTTTTGTCAGATTAAGGGAGAGCTGAGGCAAGCTCCATCAGGAATACAATGAGGGCAAAGGTTGGCTGTCTTTGTTTGAAATTTAATGTATTTGAACTCTGGCTTGATTCCAAAGGGCCTTTTTTCTTTGAGAGGACAGACTAACACCAACACATATGCATTATAATGTAACATACTCTACGGCTGCACTGCAAAGGTTTAAAAGTATATTGAACATTGGCTAAAAATTTGCCTTCGGCATACATAGTGTTCCCAGTTCCATTCATTAGTGTGCTTATGTTCCATTTGATTTACTGCTAATGGTAAATGTTCTTCAAAAAAATTGAGAGGCATTACGTCAGCATGTTAAATAAGTGCTGCCTTCGGCATACATAGTGTTCCCAGTTCCATTCATTAGTGTGCTTATGTTCCATTTGATTTACTGCTAATGGCCTAGCAGAGAAAACCCCAGCTCGGAATGACATTGCCAGGGATGGTAATGATAGAACCTCACTTGATCGTTTCATATTCTTTGGGATGTTTACAGACAGAGCAATGGAGACGCGCAGACCACCTGAGCTGAAACGAGACAAGATGAAAATTGATGATGCCCCTGATCCGTAAAGCTATAGTCAAAGGAAACAAAAAGGAGCATTGGGAGTATGATATTAAGGGCTTTTACTGTTGTTCTGGGCTCAGCCTCCTTGTGTCTGGGCCCTGCCCTTGGTGAGGGTTTTTGTTTCTACGAGGACCTACTGTAACTGAGGGGATTTCCCTAACAAAAACAAAAACAACAACCCTGAACGGATGAATGAATAGAAGCCCTGGACAAGCTCAATAAAAGGGTTTTTGTATGTCTTATCTAACCTTGGTTAGGCTGAATACAAATCAGCTTTAATTATAGTTAACATGTCAACGCATTCTCATGAAGGAGTTTGTATATTGAACAAAACCATATACACAACAATTTGCATGTTATCCTGTGAAATTATGATCACATGACAACAAGCTGGATGACAGTTAAGTTTAGCGGCCTTTACAGTTCAGTTTAGCCTAAAAATAGGTGAGCGGGTAAAGAGCACCGTGAGGTTACGGTCATTTCATTTGCCGTTGAGTTTAGCCCAAAAAAGGTGACTGCCCTGCAGCAACGGCAGTTTAGTTTAGCATCACAATGATTGTGGTCTGGGTTAAAACTCTAGTACCCTTTAGTATTACTCTCTGGGCACAAACACCCGTTTCCTGGGTGAAAGTCTTGTGTTTCCCCCTTAACTTCTTCCAGGACACGAACTCCGGTCCCCTGCTTGAAAACCCTGTGTTTCAGGACCGATCCATCCACCCCGAAATCCTCTCTATGCAGATATTTGTGCTTTCATACAGCTGTAGTCAATGTGGGGCATACTGCAATTATTTAAACATGTGGAATACATATGAAATACAGTGCATCACTTTTTGTAGCCATACTGTATGTATGGATGGCTCATTAAAAAGCTTGTATTTCCTTTGTTTATTGTAGTAGTTAGAAATGCTTAGAAATGCATAGTTTTTAAGTTCAAAGTGATATAAGCAGAACATTACTGCTTGTTTTTCATATGTTGATTAACCTGTTCAGGATTTTTAGACAAATAAACATTAAAAGGGGCTTTTAAAGGGGCTGTACTCAAAATACTATAAGAAATTCAGTCAGAGCTGGGATTGCCACCAGTATAATGTAATAATGAAAAAGGATTTTAAAAAGTGAATTTATAATAACTTTAGGGACAATTACACTTATAAGTCTGTACTAAGATCATCATGTCATTTTAAAGACTTTTGCATTACTTTAAGTAATGCAGTTCATACATTGAAGGCAGTGGTGTCATCAATCAGAACTGTGAAATATATGAGCCACACATTATCAATGCGAGACAGGTCTGGACTGCAGGCATGTTCATAAACTGTTGCACATGCAGTTGTCACAAAGTGATGAACTTCGCCCCATCCTTGCTTGTGAATAACAGAGGCTTTTGGGGATGCTCCTTTTATACCCAAGCATGAACAATTAACCTGTGGAATGTTACAGCATTTGTTTTTGAGCATTCCTCAACTTTCCTATTCTGTTGTTGCCCCTGTCCCAACTTTGTTTTGGATGTGTTGCAGGCATCAAATTCCAAATAAGTAAATATTTGTAATAAAAACAATAAAGTTTATCAGTTTGAACATAAAACATATTTTTTGTGGTGTATTCAATTGAATGTAAGTTGAAAAGGATTTGCAAATTATTGTATTGTGTTTTTATTTGTTGTTCACACCGTCCTAATGTCATTGGAATTGGGGTTTGTATTACTGCACTCATCTGCACCCGTCCACAATAATCAGAAACTTCAAAAATCTGGTATGGTTGGGGCCAGAGAAAAGTGTTAGATTGACCAACCTCTACATGGTGAATAAGAGTGTTAAAAAAGATCAAATCATACACCTGGTGTGATACAATCAGAGGTGGGTAGAGTAGCCAAAAATTGTACTCAAGTAAAAGTACTGTTACTTCAGAATAATATGACTCAAGTAAAAGTAGTCATCCAAATAATTACTTGAGTAAGAGTAAAAAACTGCTTGATGAAAAAACTACTCAAGTAGTGAGTATCTGTTGAGTAACGTCTGATTTATTTCTTAACACAAGCATCAATCAGACAAAAATACAAAATAATCATCTTTAGGCAAATTATAGTTCATCCAATCAATAAAATAAATTAAAATTAATTTATTAATTACAAAATAGCTTAATTGAGAGACTTGTCACATCAAATTTGGATGGATACTGCATGTGCAAAACATACTGTATGTAACCTAAAAGACAAACATCCACCTCTCCACAGCAAAAACTAAAACTACCGCTACGTTTCCTCAGGTTAGATGTTGAGTTTTTGAATGCTCACATGTCCGTTTGTTTTGGTCGACACAGAAGACGCCGCACAATGTAGCTGCTGTTTCACACTTTACCTAAAAGGTAACCATGCTTTCACTATGAGGCCGGGGGGGGGTTCCTCCTGGTCTGCGTTGCCTTGGCGACGGTTGATTCTAACGTCTTTGTTTTGCTACAACTGTAAAGCTAACCTGTCCCGCCCATAGACAGTCTATACAGTCTATGGTCCCGCCGCTGAGATCGAGTGTGATTGGTTAAACACAGTCACGTGGTAGAGCCTTTAGCGGAAGACTCTCTCTCTCTGTCAAAATTAAACATTAAAATGAGACGTACGCTGGGGTAAAAACAATGACGCGTAGAAAACCACAGAGGTAAAAAGAAAAGTAACGAGCTCATTGTAGCCTGATGTAGCGGAGTAACAGTACAGTTTCTTCTTCACTAATCTACTCAAGTACAAGTAAATGTATAGTGATTTAAAACTACTCCTAGAAGTACAATTTTTTCAAAAACTTACTCAAGTAAATGTAACGGAGTAAATGTAACTCGTTACTACCCACCTCTGGATACAATAGCGTAATTCCTTAATCATCCAAGCAACCACACAGAAGCTACATTCAGATCTGAAATGTGCTAATTTAGAATAACTTGTTGGGCAACACCATCACACACAGGTCCATCAGAAAGGTGAGATTATTCACCAGCCATCTAATGTGCAGGGAATAGGGTAAGGTAACAATTGTTTCAGTAATTTCTGACACTGAGCAACCTCCTTCGCTCCTACTCAACACCTACACCTACGCAACAATTTTGCCAGCTATACTACTCCTGCCTTTTGTACACACTAGCCAACCAGATCATTAACCTTTTCATTGAACTTGCACAGTAAATCTATAGATAATTGAACTGTGTGGGTACACCAGCATTGCTTATTGATGAACAGAGGGTGACAGAGACACCACTGGCATGGCACACAGAGATAAGAATACATTGTATTATCTAGTTCAAGCATACATTCAAGTAGATATAACAGAGGGAGAAGTTGAAATTAAGAACCTTGATTTTGGGCAGCTGGTACACAGGTGCATCCATTTTGTATCCTCAGGCTGCGGGCAGGGATTGCTTGGCAGCAGCCAGCCTTACACAGTGAGTTTTTTATGCATTGGAAATGAATCAAGTCTGTAATATCATATTTTTTACTTTGGGTACATATTCACTGGATAAAACCCTTAGCCTTGAGGTGCCATCTGCACCAGATTGTTTTCTGAACTAAATAAAAGTAAATTAAGCTAAATTACTTTAATAATGAAACATACACAGATACCTTGAACTGCTACTTAAAGTGAAAACAACTTTAAATTTGATCTAGCACTTAAAGCTTAACAGAAAACAAATTAGAATTTTCAGAAACATCATCATAAATTTGGTAGAATTTGAAAGCTGTATTATGTATTTTTTTCCTATAAATTAAATGTACCTTTTTGACATAATGTAGAAATATTGGTATTCTCATTCAATGGTTTGTGTGATATTTTACTCAGTCGTTGCTACTCGTTGATTTGCAGTAAGACAACATTTCTCACTTTGTCACTAATGATGCTCACACTCAAACCAAGAAATAATGATCCATTCAACAAATGAATCAGCAAAGTGATGACAAGTGACTGGGAATGAATGTAACCGACTTCCCACACTAATTGCTAATAATTGTGTATCAAAGATGAATCCAAGGGTACATTCATATCAAGATGTTTTTGATTTTTTTTTAAAAAGCCATGCGTCCATGTTTGTTCTGCTGCGCTGGATTTGATGCCTCACGGCTCAATACCAGACACGCATATGGACAGCTGCACACCCCATGGACGCATAGTAGGCCTGTTTATACTATCCGCTTAGATAAAGTGTTACACACATGCAAAGGAGATTGCTACGCTACCACTTGTAGCGGAGTGGTTGCGCAGACATATTCGCACGGTCACAAAAACATTGGTGGTACGCGGAGGTCTGCAGAGAGCCTATGTGTGTATCCTCTGATGACGCCATTTACATCACGTGGCACGCAAACAGTATAGTTTTAGCTTAAGGGTGCTGTTCTGTAAGTCATCATTTCCTCTGGCCTAGCATGTGCAGACAGGGTAAGGAAAATGTAATTTGGGGATTAAAACATGTTGCTTTCATATCAGATTATATCTGCTCTCATAATTTTATTCCTGTTGTGAAAGACAATATATACATCTCCATTCATGCCCCTATTCTTATTGAGGGTCAACAATATATTTGCGCTGGTCTGGACTCATTTTCTGTCTAAGTTTTTTTTTATCAAAGTTGCCAGAGAGATACAAATTATTTTGCCACCTCTGCTCAGAGTTGTCCCTTTGCCCAAGATGCCCTTGTATTTTCTCACTCTAACACTAGCTGACTGATAAAAGACCACAGAGGAGCCATCACGGCTGGAAGATACATGCCGAGCTGAGTTGTTGAAAGGACTTTGATGGCTGTTCTGGGAACATTAAGAAGAAATAATCTTACAGCATTGTCTACATTCTTTGATCCTCTGGGTAATGGCTCCTTTTAGCACAACACAAAGATGCCTTTTATATATACACAGTATAAAAGCAAAATTGCATTGTCAAAGCATACAGCATAATGCTACATTTACCTAAAGGATGGTTGAAAGTGAAACAATGCTGTTGGCTTTATTAATAAGCACCACTCAGCACACATCCAAGGACTGAGCTGAAATCTCTGTGGCCCTGAACCATTTATCTGGTTGCTGCCAGCAACCTTTGTAATGATATGGCTGTTTACTTACTCTTGCTAAGACTATTAGTGACTAGTTGCTAATCTCCATTACTATCTCTTTAGCATATGTATGTCAATACATTAACTGCCTTTAGAGTGTTTGAGTGCTGTACTTCTTTAGGTTGTCTTTAATATTAATTAGCATCAGCTTAAATTATCTATGCATTTAGGTATTTGAAATGTTAAGTTGTACATTTCCATGAAACAGTACATTTCCATGATGCAAGGACATTTGGAGGTTTGGAAACAGGCAGTAAAGGCAGTCAGAACCAAGGAATAACACAAACAGGAACAACATTCTTATGGATTCTGATTGAATCGAGCAGTTCAACACCGCTACAAGATGAAAGTTGTCATCAATTCGCTTGACTGTATCTTTACTTTTCTTTTCATATCCCTGAGGCGGTATCATGACCAAACACCTGCAGCCCCTAGAAAATAGCAGCAACATTCAGAGAGGGTCTGCAACTTCTAAAGGGATGGGGGATTTATGTCAAGGATTCCAATCAAAAACGGCGTTATCCTTGCTCCAGGCACATATCTGTGAACTTGCTTATCGGGGAAACCAGTGCACAGCCCAGAAAAAACAAGCAGTTAGAACATCCAAGCAGGCAATAAGTGAAAGTCAATGGAAATCATTCACAGAACAGTTAACAAATACCCCAGCTGTTGAATTCAATAATGATTTTATTGTCTTAATGTCTTCTTTAATCATATAGCGTTGCATTGTGTTATATTCACAATACTGTATTTACAAGATTCAAAAAATGAATAATTAAATAATAAGCAAGATACTAGATGGAGCTAGTCATTATAGCGAGTTGAGACCCCCCCCCCCACACACACACACACACACACACACACAACCAACATAAAAAGCATTTGTTGCAGCACATGCATGGAATCTTCACACAGAGATGATTTTACATTTTTTTACACCTATACTTTTTTTGCTTATACAGCCAGCACGGTTGCAACAAATGTTTTTGATGTTGGTTGGGGGGGGGGGGGGGACCATGGCTTTAGCCGTTGATCAGCGCTGCCCATGACAATTATGATCGGTTTAAATAAATGCAAATAAACCAGAGCATGTTTTTCTCATTCCGGAATGTTGTTTGGACTGTGCACACCCTCCTCCGCAGCACTGGGGAGTTAAACTACTAAAAACTACTAAACTACTTTTTAGGTGACGGTTTTGATATCTAATCAAAAATGGGATGGGATGACCCATAGTGAGCTGATAATAACGTGCATACGGCACACAACACTGGCACAAGATTTTATTGAGACCCAATAGATGAAGACATGTTATTGCACTGCGGTGTGGGAATTAGAAGTAGTGATGGCCAAATGAAGCTTTGTAAACCATTTTCTTTTTTTTTCTCAACCCACTTCATTGCACTCTTGTTTAAAAAAAAAAAATAATAATAATTTAAATAATGTCAATTCAGTGTGCTTTCAAACCTTTGTTGAATAGGGGTCTCCATCTAGTGGGTTTAGAAAAGAAAGAAAATGGTTCACAAAGCTTCATAAAGCTTAATTTGGCCATAACTTAAAGCCAACCAGATGGCATCAGTGTATAACTGTTTAGGTATGTGATAGAATTTGGTGCCACTTGACAGGGAAAGTGTCTGCCTGGACAGTGTGTCATAGCCACATTTCATGTAAGAGGGACTCATTAATCCTAGTAGTCAATGGCAGTTTCTCACATGGGAAAGTGAGGACATATGCGATTGCCTTCATGGACTTGTTATAGTTGCCATGCTTGACTCTCACCTAACAGTATGTGTCATTACTGGCGCTAAAATCCTTTCCCGCCGAAGATGCTCTCGGCCCAGAGGTGAGGGTGCTGATGGGAAAAACAAAGCACGTTGCCCTGCTGACACCAGACAAACTGACATCAGATGGAGCCTCGTGTTCCGCCTCGAGGGCCTGCTGGGCTGAACAGCTGTCAGTCGAGCCGAGGACAGAGAGACGGGAGCCCCAGGTTTACACACAAAGCCGTGAACAAACAAGCAATCAGATCTGCTCTGCTTTGGATGCTTGCTTAGTTTCAAACTTAGCAGAGAAAACTTACCAGTCGAAACATCTGGTATGCTTACATTGATGTAATAGTTATTTAGTAATAAGCCAGGAAGCTTGTAAATTAATTTGTACGACAGTTCTTGTGTTTAGAACCGTACTTAAAAAGATATTCTATTGTTAAAATGTGCCTAATTTTAATTCATTTCAGAAATGGTAAATGACCTATAATGAACAGGAAGGTCTATAAAGTCACTTGTACTGGCTATTCATACAATCAAGACAGGTCCAAGAAATTTTTTGTGGGGATGTAATACATTCAGAACATTTAATATTTTCCTTTCATTTCTATCTCCCTTCCTCGCTCTCTCTTCATGTGTCTTTTCAATGGGTTTGAGTTTAGCAATTTTCAGGGATATGAAGTGGATGAAATATAGTTTTTGTTTTCTCTCTCTCTCTCTCTCGCTCTCTCAGTTACTGTGCCAAGTTCTGGGTACATTTCTCAATCTTTATGACTCAAACATTACATTATGTTTTTTATTTTTCCATTCCACTGTTTAGCAAGTAAATGGCATTATTTATCATAATGAACATAATAAATCAAATTCCTTTAACTCAACAGCATATGTATGACATCCAGTATATTTTCAATCCTTTTAATAACTCACAACAGAAATACAGCGCAGCTGTTTTCCAGCAAGAGCATGTGTGCTTCCCTCCAGCAATGAGCAGAAAACACATGTTTATATACTCACGAAGTGGTGTTTTTCATTATTTGTCCAATACATGAAAAAGTAGGTCATTTTCAAGTAATGGTTTTGTTTGCTTTAACCAATTAAAACCCCTGGTTGAGGTTAGGAATGTATGGTTAAGGTTGAATCCATTATCTTGCTTTAGCATTTAATATATACTAATATGCATTGCAATCTATTTGAACAAACCGATGCTGCCATTATTACTGGGAGGAGATAGTGGAGACCAAATTGTATAATGGGACAGATAAGATATAATGGGTGTCCACATGGCTTACTATTACTATTATTACTCCTAATAATAGGGCTGCACAATAGATAATTGTCTTATGGTTATCACAATATCCACTGGCACAATAAATACGTAGCGAAAGACTACGACATCAGAGAGAAACTCTATGCAGATAATGAGACTGGCTGTTGAAAGACAGTGACCGGTGTGTTTGCTGTGCACTGGTGCACACCAGAGACAGGAAAGAAAGAGAAAAAGACTGCTATGGCTGTGATTTCCCCTTTGTAATGCTCTGCTATGTTGAATGTCAGGCTGCCTGCTTTGATTGATTATGTTGCCTTTTACCAGACTGTCCCAATGCCCCATCACTAGGAGGAGGGCATGCATTGAAATACGTTGAGGATCTGGGTGGTCTCTGACATCCAGGGATTTTCGCTGGCTCTTTGGCTCTGTTGTGTCCGTCCTCATCACCATTCACCACTCTTAGCATAATGATGCTTTGCATCTACTCTTTTCCCTTTCTTCCTGCCTGCCTCCCCTGCAGACAGACACATGTTTATACAAGGTCTACCCACTGAGATCAGACATGCTGAACATTGCGTGAAGAACCTCCCTCAAGACCTACATCCACCACCCTTGGGAGCACACATGGGAAGCCTGTGAACTTTTCCACTGTGCGCCCACACACAAGCTGTGGAATCTCCGGTGACTCAGTCCTTGCCTGTGCAGCTCTCTGCTGGAGCCGACCTCGGGAGTCTAGGCTGCCCTAATAGTTACCCAGCAGGTAGCGCACAGAGAGCAAGATCCTGTTCTTGCATATTCATTCCTGAGGCGGATTCGTTTGGAATTACAAGATTTCGGTGATGTAGTGGAACCCAAGGGAATTTCTCCACCACTTTACAGCTTTTGTTTGGTTTCTTTTAAAAGGTCGCAAGCATACCTATTATATTTGATTATATGTGATCATTAACGGATAATTGCAGTGCTTCAACTGCAACAATTAATCCCATTGATTCTGCTGCAGTCCATGAAAGAAATTCTATGTTTGTGTAGAGTTCTGGTGTTGGTTCAATACTGTACAAAGGATAGCACTGAAAGAGTATGAGACAATGCATGATGATGTGGTACACCATGGGTAGCTAATTACAGGCCCAAGGTAGACAGTTAAAGGTACTTATAGTCACAACAACACAGAGAAAATCATTATCCTGACAGAACCAGTTTCCTTAGCTAGGCCAACATTTTGATTAGTAGCTGAAGAATCACCAAACATTAGGTATCCCTACAGCTTATTATTTTAGTGATTAATTGGTACATTCATGATAAATTAGAGAGGGTCTGAACCAATGTTATTATGCTACATTAAAATGAATAAGCAATAGTTTAACCCTTGTATTGTCTGCACTTTCGGGACCCTCTCGAATCCCTCGGGTCAAAGTGACCCGTGACTTATAGGGGTTTTAGAAACAATTCTGAAATGAAATTTGACTTCATAATCTATTATCAAATATTGTCTTTATCTCAATTTCAAACAATTAAGATAACATACAGTATATGTTTAGGGAATGCAATCAGTCTCAACTAGAACACAATTAAAAATCGGAGTGTGGTTTGTTTTTTGCCAATAGGTTATAATTCATGTTAAAAATCCACTATGGAAAAAACACAAGTGGTCACATCCAGAATAATGTTCTAAAATTGATTCAGGAATACATGTTTATCACAGACAATAAGGTAAGGCCGTTGGCTTTCATGTATAAAAAATGTACTTGTACCATTTTTCTCCTTGTAAAAATTTGAAATGGGTCAATTTGACCTGAATACCATACCAAGGGTTAAGCAAAAGTAGTTTTTTTTAATCATTAAATACATTTTTCACAAATGTTTCATAAAAGAGATAGAATAAAAGCTCCAGTCCACGAAGGTTTTTATTTTATGCGGAGACCATTGGGAGTGTGTAGAAGGAGAGGACAGCGCAAACTGACTTTAAAATACTTTTCAATATTTATGGTCACAGGTTAATATAATTTAAATTATACTACCGCCTCTTGCTTCATTACTCTAATTACACATTCAATTTAATTTTAACGTCACTTACACTGCAATATTGTTTCTTGTATCATGGCAACCGCACTTTAATATACCTTTATTTGACGCCATTTTGCTTACTCAGTCTACCATATAATCATTGTCTATTGTTTGCCTGTATTTCTTGTGTGCTTGCTTGTTTGTGTGTTTTTTTTTTTTTTTGCTGTTATTGAAAAAATGCTGCTGCTGTAATAACAAAATGTCCCCGTTGTGGGATGAAAAAATCTAATCTAATCTATAACAATATCAATTGAGCTTAGCAACATACTTTTGACAATCGCACCCCATAGACAAGATAGGACAGCTCTATTGGTCTTAAGGAGCTGCAACATTTATTTGTGCTCAAACTGCAGACTGTAGCTACTGTACATTTACTTTATATTTTTACTGCTAAATGCTTACCCTCCTCTGCTCCAATCCCTCTTTCTCGTATGCTCACACCGCATCTCCCGTCACTTTCTCTCTCACTTTAGCAGCATTATCAGGGGGACCTCAAACTGTCCCACCGTCATGAAGCTGGCACCAATATTGGAACCTTTTCTTGAACAACTGTCATGAATTAGCATTGCTGCCGGTAGGAATAGTTTTCATTCAAAATATTATTTCACATTGTTGGGCCGTTTATATGTCAAACCCCCAGGGCCCTACATTGAAACCGGCACAGTGCGGCGCAAATACCGCTGCAAGTGTAGTATTGTAAGACCGTCCAGCGCCCACGTTGTTTAAACAGCAAATGCACCTGTGCCCATCTTTGCGGCCATGGGCGTGCTGGTCTTACACGGAGGTGTGTTCAGGTGCATTCTTGGCTTATTGCTATCTTGAGGCAGCGGAAAGTGATGGCGCCATTGACCAACAAAAACCTGGTCTAAAGTCAATAGCGCAGCATTTCATTGTTATTTTAACAGTGTATTAGTAAAATGTGCCTAGACTTTTACACAGCGTGTGCACACTATGCTTGTGACACACACAGGGAAGTGCAGCAGCACACAAACATGCACAAGATTAAATATAAAAAGATTATATTACGACATATATTAAGATGAAAATAATACGGTGCAAATCCTCCATAATAACAGCAATGCGCCAAGTTATACAAACGCACCTGGCTTTTAAAGGGAATGGGAGATGACACTGATTTGTTCATTGCATGTTACGCCCAAAATACACTTATGAATTAATGAAGACAACCCTTTTGAACCATGTGCTTCACGCTGTGCACTTAGATTGTTAAAATAGGGCTCCCAGTGTGTAAAGGCCTATAATGTGTTTGTTTACCTCTACTGATAGTTCCACCTACTAATGTACACAAACTGTATGTTGTCTTAAAAACCATATGACTAGGAATATCTTTTTAATAATTGAATCATCCTTCTATTGAAACTAACGGCCTTTCATTATGCATGTATATTTATTCAATTATTAATCTTTTTCTTGCTTGAGGCAGCTGTGTAGGTCCAGGAGGGAGGCTTCACAATTTCACCTCATGGAGACTTTCCTGTCTGTCATGCTGTGTTTCAGAGCCTCCAATTTAATTCAGACCCACTTTAGCATCAGCCAGCATCTATCTTGCAGAACTGTCCTCCAGAGAGGAATGTAATGGCTCAGGTCAGTCTCTATCAAAGCATGCATACAAAGTGCACATATAAGCAACCTCAGCACATAATGGCTCCTATTGGCCTGGCCATTATGTTTTCTGGGATCAAATACGTCATTGTAAATGACAATACTTTTTAAGGGGGGGTAATATTTATGGCCAAAAATAAAAACATATCTACCATATTTGCTGCAATTTCCATAAACATAGCAAAGCTCTCAGAGGAAATCAAATGGGAGCCACTAGTTATTGAAATAGAGTGTCAAACTAGTGTGATGTGGGACAGCAATGTGTAATATATTACATGCAATGAGAACAACTAAGGCCATACACTACAGCTTGCAAATAAGTAAATAGGTTCCAGACTATTTTGTTGTCTCCACTCCTGTACGATGTAATCAGGACAGCGATGCATGCATACTTTTCCACACTGAGCGTCAGGATCATTTCACAGAAATATAAAAGAGAAAGATAAAAATGTGTATCTCCATTCTGTTTCACACATGCTTTCCTCTCTAACAGAGCCTTATAGATTATACAGGCTAATCCTTACACATCCACTCACTCAGAATTCGCATATGAGTGGTTAGCCAATCAAGATAAGCCTTTTCATGCTAGGTTGTATCTATGAAAGAGGCAGCCCTGACTCCAACCTCTTTTTGTCAGGTCTCTATACTGTACAGTGAAAATTAAATTCATTCTTGTGTCAATGTAACAGTGCAGTCTTCTCCTCCGATATCTCTGAATTTGTTGTTCTTATTTAAAACTTTTCAAAAACTATAAAAGAAAACAAGAAAAAGATGTGTTCAGGCTCTGCTCCATGAACTTGGAGACCACCAGTTGGGAAACACATAGTATACACTGCTTACTGATCATGAGTATAGGAACCCCTCCTTAAGTTGACTAAAAAAAGGAATAAAAAAAAATAAAAATGCTAATTGATCTTAATGCCTTAATAAAAAAATGAGGAAATCCAACCTCTAAGGACACCAATTTTCTTTGTGAATGAATACCGTATCGTAAATAAATCCTAAATTGTAAATTTCTTCCTTAATATACATGGGGCATGAGTATAGACACCGTTGTGTTTACAGTGGATAAGGGGAAAACATGTAGTGTACTTGCACCAAACAGTATGCCTATATACGATTGATTTTTATTGATGTCAGTGGTTTTCAAAGTGGGGTCCAAAGAGTCCCCAGCGGGTCCAGGGAGTCCCCAGCAAAAGAAGGAATCATTCATTTTCTCTATAATTCCACTCATAAGTAACACTTGACAGAATGTTTGACAATTTTGGTAATTGGTTTCCTACAAATTTTGTTGTAAAACATGTCACACCAAAAATCCTATCAGATGGAGGTTTATGGTCTAATTTGTGCCAGTTTGACGTAAAATAGTTTCGGGTTCACAGGTTTATGTATACTGTTACCCCACAAGGCAATGCACAAAGGCAATGAAAGTAAAAAAAATAAAAAATAAATAAAATAAATGGAGAATGGTGGTGAGACTCCTGCAGAGAAAGTGTGTTGATTTTGTGTATACTAACTGTTTAAACACTCGACTATGATGTAGTATGTACTGTAGATCATACTGTAAATAATTAGTATGTATGGTTTTGGAGCACACCACATGCATGCAGAATAACTAGCTATGGAAAGTAGGTCAAATTAAACCTGGGAAGTTTGTAAAAAGTGATGGATGGTAAATAAAAGGGTGATCATTTAAAAAAAACTTATACACAATACACAATTAAATTGTAGTCAGTTGGTGGGTTTGGTACAATACATTTTTGTTAGATTGCCACTTCTTAGGCTAGAAGTTAAGCCCAATGAAATGTAATGTAAACGGGGGCAATGTTTAGCTTCAATGTAACATTTGGCCATTGTGTGCTAGATACAGTATTATCTGTAAATAGCTGTTTCATGTTGAGAGTATCTCACCTAGAAAAGTCATTTAAACCAAAACACACATGATTAAATGGGCTTTGTGGCGAGCATCAGCAGCATGCTAATTGCATTTGCGGAATTGCAATTCATTATAAATAAACCATCTATGAAAATACGTAATGCTAGTAAGCGGTTTGGGCAAAATGACAATTGCCTTTGCATTTGTCTGACAACCATGAATGCCATGAATTCTATTAAGAGGAAAGCAAAATTAGTGGCATTTCAGCTAGAAGCTATTATCAACTGGTCGCCGATGACGGCTTCCAGCTGAAACACGTTTTCTTTTACGCTCCATTAAATAAAAAAGATGACTTCATTCTGATGGCCGGAGTTTTTGTTTTCTATTATCTTTGATCTTTGTCATTGCCACGCACCTGCTAGACAGTGGTCTAAGATTTGGAGCTGTGCGCAGGCTACTTTCCATTACACTTACAGTGAGTTCAGCTGCCACTTCAGCCCCAGCAATAGGATTTGCTCGTGGTGCTCTTATTGTCCCCCGTGTTGTTTGCATTATAAATTCTCTCAGTTAGCATCTGAGCTTTAATTTATTGCTTAATGCTGTCGTCAAGGGGCCAAGGTCTGCGCTGGCACCTCTGCCATCAATCTGATAGCCTGCAGGTAATAGCCAAGTTCCATATTGTCACAATTCCAATACATTATTTACAATGAGACATTAAAAAGTAATGCGTATTAATAAACAGGCCCAAGGCCAGAGGGCACATACAACATTCAATCCAGTCATATTTCTCCTTGCTTTCATCAAGGAGACACTTTATAATAAATGTATGGACAAACCAACACTCAGGGGCCTTTTCTCCTACCAACGCTGCTTTTGTGAATTACCTTTGTGGCCACTGTAAACATAGTTTATACTGATTAATTATTATATTTTTCCTTGTACTCATCTAGACATTATTGTATGTTATTGCTAATTTATGTTCCTGATTCCCAATATTTACTTACTTAATAAGTTAAGTGACATCTGATCTCAGATACTGTTAATGGCATTATCCTCAGACTCCGTATTCATTTCCCACCATGGGTATAACCCCTTAAACTTGGGAAAGCAAAGCGATTTAATCAAAACTGCACCTAATCCAGACCTTGCATGTTGCAACACAAAATGCCAAGACAAAATCACCATTATATGAAAAATTAAAGCCTTGCAAAACAATCTGAAATGCATACAAATATATAAATAAATACTGAAAAACTCTGATAATTCCATTCTCAGTGTCTCAGCTGTGGATGCCCACAGGCTACTCTTGACATTACCATAGCGGCATGCAATGTTACAGAAGTTGAAATTTTAGCAAGAGCTACAACTTTAAATAGAAATAAATGGTTATTGAGCCAGCACATTAATATGCTTCAGAACAAATTAGGAATAAAAATACAATTTGGGTTATTTGCTTGTTTGTCAATGGAAAAACTGGTCCCAACATAATTCTTTAGTTTGAATTCCTAATACGGAGGCTGAAGTGACTGACAGGCCAGCGATTGCCTTTTATGTACATTTCACACCGATCTAATCGTGCGCGGTAATGTGGAAACATTCATCATTAAAAATACATGGTGGAGTAAGAGAAGCAAACAGATAAACAGATGCTTTCTTCCTTAAAAAAGGAAACATCTGTGTCCTTGTTACCCTCTGCTTTATGTCATTTTTATGCCAGGCAAGTGCTGTAAGTGCTCCCACATCTGCTACAGTTTATATAAGATGCAGATGCATCATCTGCTGAGGGAGAGACCCTCATGGCAGAGTTAAGTCCTCTCATCACTGATTCATGCTCCTGGGGACAAATTGGAACTCTTGCTTCAGTAAATGAACCTTATGGATCTGTCTATGTGGGGAGGAGAGGTGGGGTAAATCCCAAGCTCACAGTCAAGTCTGTTGAGGATCAGGTCTGCTCAGGAATAGGTCATGTTATTGTGTCTGTGGAAACACACGCACGTTAGTGCTTACAGTATGCAGTTTTGAGACACAGTAAGAAAATTGTTAGGCATCCTCTATCCTCTACTTTAAATGATAACAACTATATATATATATATATATACATATATTTATATATATATATATATATATATATATATATATATATATATATATATATATATACAGTGGGTACGGAAAGTATTCAGACCCCTTTAAATTTTTCACTCTTTGTTTCATTGCAGCCTTTTTCCAAAAATCAAAAAAGTTCATTTTATTTCTCAGTAATGTACACTCAGCAACCCATCTTGACAGAAAAAAAACAGAAATTTAGAAATTTTTGCATATTTATTAAAAAAAACAAAAACTGAAATATCACATGGTCATATGTATTCAGACCCTTTGCCGTGACCCTCATATGTAACTCAGGTGCTGTCTATTTCTTCTGATCATCCTTGAGATGGTTCTACACCTTCATTGGAGTCCAGCTGTGTTTGATTATACTGATTGGACTTGATTAGGAAAGCCACACACCTGTCTATATAAGACCTTACAGCTCACAGTGCATGTCAGAGCAAATGACAATCATGAGGTCAAAGGAACTGCCTGAAGAGCTCAGAGACAGAATTGTGGCAAGGCACAGATCTGGTCAAGGTTACAAAAAAATTTCTGCTGCACTTAAGGTTCCTAAGAGCACAGTGGCCTCCATAATCCTCAAATGGAAGACGTTTGGGACGACCAGAACCCTTCCTAGAGCTGGCCGTCCGGCCAAACTGAGCTATCGGGGAGAAGAGCCTTTGTGAGAGAGGCAAAGAAGAACCCAATGGTCACTGTGGCTAAGCTCCAGAGATGCAGTCGGGAGATGGGAGAAAGTTGTAGTAAGTCAACCATCACTGCAGCAATCCACCAGTCGGGGCTTTATGGCAGAGTGGCCCGAAGGAAGCCTCTCCTCAGTGCAAGACACATGAAAGCCCGCATGGAGTTTGCTAAAAAACACCTGAAGGACTCCAAGATGGTGATAAATAAAATCCTCTGGTCTGATGAGACCAAGATAGAACTTTTTGGCCTTAATTCTAAGCGGTATGTGTGGAGAAAACCAGGCACTGCTCATCACCTGTCCAATACAGTCTCAACAGTGAAGCATGGTGGTGGCAGCATCATGCTGTGGGGGTGTTTTTCAGCTGCAGGGACAGGACGACTGGTTGCAATCGAGGGAAAGATGAATGCGGCCAAGTACAGGGATATCCTGGACGAAAACCTTTTCCAGAGTGCTCTGGACCTCAGACTGGGCCGAAGGTTTACCTTCCAACAAGACAATGACCCTAAGCACACCGCTAAAATAACGAAGGAGTGGCTTCACAACAACTCTGTGGCTGTTCTTGAATGGCCCAGCCAGAGCCCTGACTTAAACCCAATTGAGCATCTCTGGAGAGACCTGAAAATGACTGTCCACCAACGTTTACCATCCAACCTGACAGAACTGGAGAGGATCTGCAAGGAGGAATGGCAGAGGATACCCAAATCCAGATGTGAGAAACTTGTTGCATCTTTCCCAAAACGACTCATGGCTGTATTAGATCAAAAGGGTGCTTCTACTAAATACTGAACAAAGGGTCTGAATACTTATGACCATGTGATATTTCAGTTTTTGTTTTTTAATAAATATGCAAAAATTTCTAAATTTCTGTTTTTTTCTGTCAAGATGGGTTGCTGAGTGTACATTACTGAGAAATAAAATGAACTTTTTTGATTTTTGGAAAAAGGCTGCAATGAAACAAAAGTGAAAAATTTAAAGGGGTCTGAATACTTTCCGTACCCACTGTATATATATATATATAAATGCAATCTGTAGCCATTATAATGGCTGCGGCTTCTACTTCCATCGTTTCGAGGCCTTGTTCTCCAAATTTGTAGCATATACTCTGTACTTTTATACGACATATGTAGCACACTGAAAACTATTTTGTTTTTCTTTTCCTATCCATTTCATATCAGTAAGCTCAGTTAAAATAAGTTGCCTCACGTACTTTTGGTAATTTATTAAATACATATATATTTTAAGGCCGACGGACTGTGTAGGAGGAAATATGTTGTACTTGACCTTCATCTATTTAAGAGAAACAGAAGAGCATGTGGCAGTGGTGGCCTAAATGTTAGAGAAGTGAGCTTGTGACTGGGAGGTAGTCGGTTCAATCTCCAGGCCGACAGGGTAAAATGACAATCATTTGGGAAATGTGACGCTGCAACTATCAGTGAACTGCCTGTAAGCAACGATTGTAAAACGCTGTGGGATATCGCTACTTTTCTCTCCTGTTTGGTATATGACACAAAACCTATATTTCTGGGTAATTTCAAGTGTTTCTAGCAATGCTGTCACATCGCAACAAGGATGACTACAACACATCCAAATCTCATCTGTAACAAAAACAACAAGTTTGTAAAGAAGCAAAAGCATTGGAATATGTATCCTGGACCCCCAAGCCATGACAAGCATTTGGAAGAAGGAGCTAAAATTGGCATCAAGAAATGAAAAGGTGTAACGGAAGATATTGCACCCTAGCCAATTGGGAATACACCAAGGAGAAAAACAGAGGAAAAAATGATTTTTAAAGCACCAAATGACGTGCAAAACAAGAAAATAGTTCAAGACTCTGGATGCTTATGAAAAGGTCATTGAAAGTTCAGAATGTGATGAGAAGTTAAATTCCAGCAATGGAAAACATATGCCTCTCACAGTTAAAAGTCTGTCCAAAAACCCTGGGAGGACACTTTGCCAAAATGTATTTATCAATCTGCAACTAAAATCATTTCTGTCTACTTTCTTTACCCTCAAAGCTGTTTCCTAAGGCCTCCCGACAAAAAAACATCCTGAGCTGTATACCAAAGCTTTATGAAGAAGCCAAAGTGAAACATGTCAGAAACTGGCTTTCAGTTGGAGTTGAATTTGGATTGGCAGTGAAGAAGCGACAGCTGAGGTTACACAGGTTATCCAGAGGGGTCGGTTCCTGTGGAGATCCTAGCCGTTGATGCGTAGCTGCAGTGGCAGTGTAGGTGAGTATGTCTGGCTGCTCTATGAAGTGTGACACACCTCGCCTCTAGGCCGATGCTGGGAAGATAGGAAAGGAGGGGTGGCTGGAATGGAAAAGAATTCTGTCACACACTGCTGCACTGCTGCGCAGTCAGCAGGAGGGTCTCTTTATTTATGGCCCATGTATGGCGTTAAAGTGATTCCACGGCATGAATTATTCATTATTTAGCCTTGTCTGAAAATAAAATGAAATACAAACAGAACTCCAAAGAAACTAAATTCTATGTGCTTGCGTCAAAGAAAGACAAAGAAGCACAAAACTGTTAATTGTAGAGCAGAATTGGTGTCTTCTGCATTCATCTGTGTTGAACTGCATTGCATCATTTTTTGCAATGTCCCTCTTGTGGTTACCAGTTAAAGCTAAAAAGCGGCTCTTCCTGCCAGTTGCCTGGATGAGATTTTTTTGTGACAGTGAGTGGAGGTCCCCAGCGACTTCCTATCCACTGATGTGTTTGCTGCGAGTATCATGAGTAACTGTGCTCAATTTCCATGTTTTGACAGAAGAGGGGACATTTGATAAATAGTTGGAGAACCTGGGCACACAAATGAGGCATAAATAATGAATAAATTAAGTGCCATTTTATGGAGAGATGTCAGTGCATTTCTCCAATAACGGGAAGATTAATGACCTGACTGTGGAGGGGGAAATACCGCATAGGAGAGCGCTGGAAAGATCAAGGGATGAGTCTTCACTCTGACTGCTTTCAATCAATATACCCGTGTATTTACAGAGACTGGGTAGATGATGCAAGCAAAGCAAACCTCAGCTGAAGTTTCTGGGAGGAAGAAAAGGAAGGCGTTCAGTATGATGACTTATTCGGGAGGAAAGGCCCTCTTCCTCTCTAGTGGCACAAGATATTTTTTATGGGTTATGGGGTCTAACAAACCAAGGCCACTTTATAGACCTGATGTGTTGCCTCAAATTGTCACTTAAAAGTTGTAGTTAAACATGCTGCAAAGACAAATGCCACCTTCAAACATGCATGTACATTCCTCCTCGGCGTGAGAGGAAATTCTCAGTGAGTAGGCTGTATTTCAGGGACAATGATGGTTGATATCTGGGAATCATGACCGGGAATGATGGAGGAGACTGCACACATGACAAGTCCAAAAAAATTTAGATTAAATGCAGCTTTATTCAATTATTGAACACGGAAGATAAGTGTGGGTACACACACAAGCGTGTACCCAAAGTGTCTCTCTGAACATCAGAATAACTCCTCTTTTATATTTTTCTTCTTGTCCTCACACATCTTATCGTCTTATCTATTTCTGTGATACAGTGTGACCTTCAAACCACTCCTTATTTGTAAGACACTTCTGATAGATAGGCACATTCCGATCTATTCTCAGCTGTGGTATCGGGATCGGGTTACCTCAAACTAAGCCTTCTGTGGAAGAGCCTTAGAATAGATGAAATACAGTTGAAAACCTACATGCTTAAATATTCCACCTATCAATGATGAGATGGACAAGACAAGCATTAGCACAAAAGGGATTTTACAATCTAATCATCATGCCTGGAATACAAATTGAGAAACATTGTATCTGGCATCACAGAGTTATGATTTGATTTGATTTAGAAAAAATGGTAAAAAGCAAAGTCGGAGAGCTCTAGCTTGTCTTTGCCATAAATTCAAATTAGTAAATTTGGTTCTACAGGACACCAATAATAGCTGTGTACAGTGAATTTGATGGCCTAATGGTGCCAAACACTGTGTAGCAGAATCAGCCTTGCAGCCAGTTAGCAATGGGGGCCAAATGCGGAATTCAAAATAAAAATACTGGGAGGCCATGAAGTGTGCCGGTATTTGAAGCCGATTTGACTTAACGCCCAAACAGTGGAATTATACTTTCTGTGTCCATCATTTGATGCCATGGAGCCCAAAAAGACTTTTCCCATAGTTTTCCATAGTGAAAGAGACATCTGTAAATAAGTGGATGCATTTTTTTGAGTGTCACAACCTACGCAAAATGAGTTGTCTGACTATCACAATTGGACCATTTGGTTGTATAACATTTAGAAAGTCTAGAAAAACAGCACAATTAAAGGATTTAATCAACATTTAAGTAAGCAGAGGGCTAAAATGGTCTGTATAGTGCCGATTGTCTTGGTCATTTCATGCACGAAAGTTACCTTTTTTGGCTTCATGTGCCACTGAGCAACAAGGTATGAACAGGGCTGTCCCTCGGACTCTGTATTCAGGTTTTATTTTACACCCATATTAAATGGCAGGCAAGATCAGTTTTACCCTTATATTGAGAATATTTAGCCATGCGTCGATCCTGCCTCTAGGGATGATGACGTGGGTTGGTGGTAGACCACTTTGATCCAGACTAAAAATTAGCTATTGGATATGTATGGCGTGCAGAGGATGAATCCTTAAGACTTTGCTAATACCCTGACTTTCCCAATCCTACCAGCAAGTCAGAATTTTCACCTACTAGACCTGATCTACTTGTACTGGCACAAAATAACAACCTGGTCTCACAGCAGTTCATGAAATAGTCACGTTATTCTGATCTAGTGATTGGTCACAGCCGCTGGGACACGATCTGCAGCCCCTGGGGGACGCAACAACGGGGAAATGAAACGCCACACGCTGGCGACAGCTGCCATGACAGTCGGCTGCTCTGGGGAACGCAATAGCGGTGACAACAACGGGGCAGACCGCCACAAGCAAGATGCGCTACAACAACGGGACGTTGTGGTTAGGGAAAGAACAATGAGGAAAGGAACCGTCACACATGGGACATGATCCCATGATGCGGGGTGAAAGTCCTGCATTTGACTCATTCAGCACCCCAACGAACCTCCTTACACGGGTTTTCAACTTTTCAATACTACTTGCAACCGTAATCGTGCTGTTAGCACAAAAGATGCTTCCGGTTGAAATACATTAGTTTAACATTTGTGCTCTCCACCACGTAAACAATGAGAAAATCGTGTCCCTGTACACGGATTAAAAGATTAAATAACGTGACCATTTCACAAACTGCCATGAGACTGGGCCGAAAATGTACATGTGTGATTTGTTTGAAATGTTACTATGGATTGTTAAATGGATTGCAATGAAAACATATCAATGGTCCCCTTGGGATTTACTGTGACAACTCTTCATTATTTGTTGACTTTTCATCTAGAACCATCATCAGGTCAAAATTCGTATTTGTTCATGATTAGTTTATGAGCAATACCTGCAAAACTAATGTAACCCGCATCAGCCTGAGCAGTACTTTGTGTTGTGCTAATAAGCAAATGTTAGCATACTAATAAGCTAAACTAAAATGGTTAACATGGTAAACATTATACCTGCTTAGCATCAGCATGTCAGCAGTGCGGTCAGGCCACTCAGGAAGAGGGTGTTGTGTGACAGGAATCTGTGATTGCGCCCAGGGATGTTCCTGTAGGCTTGGCTCGTATAATTGTCCATGGTCAGTGATTCCCATTACCGCTGCAAACGCATCACCTTCCTGAGGCCACAGTGTAACTCACAGGTCTGTATCACCTACCTGTAGTTCAGTATCATTTCCTCTCTGACATGGAGATGCATGTCCGTGTGACTCTGAAGGTGGTAAGAGTGTCACTCATGCTAATGCCAGCAGACAGCTTTGTGTATGTCTCTTAGCCATTTCCTGTGTGCTGGGCATTCAGATATCGGCAGCTGTCCACTTTGGTTTCTGTCCCTAGAGCTTGGAGAGGACCTGACACTGTGCCTCCCTGACACAGAAACAGCATGCACCCCTGGGCCGCTCTCTGACCCAAGAACAAGAAAAAAAGAGAGATAAAAAAAAATAGGTTATCACTAGTGGAAGGTCATGAAGAATACCCCACCATCACTCAGAGCTGATCTAATGTTCAGTGTGGCATAACTGATGACTGATTTAATTGGCATTGCATTACTAATCTTACATATTCCACAGAGGCTGATGATATGCCAGCAGATGAGCTAAAGACTTGAAAGTCTGAACAGAGGAAAAGGTGACCCCGCAGCTCATCTAATCTAAAAAGGGGGAATGGCACTTAAAATTCATGGGGACAATCTCTGCAGTCTTGTTCATTTGGAGTTCTCTGTAATTCGCCAAGGAGAAAGGGGATGATGGCAAATTGAAAATAATTGCGGTGATTATGGCAGCATCTGTAATGTCCGATAAATGTTGGTCAAGGGCAAATTTCATCATCATTGGAGGAAAACTATCATTGGTGCCACCATATTTCCCCATTAATCTAAGGTTTCAGTCATTGGGGTGTCTGGGCACTTTCATACGGACACTACAGTGTAATCCATTCCAGCTTTCATCATTTGAGTTAAAAAAAAATTTATGGAATTTCCTCAGATTTAAATGGTTGCACATTTATGTGGGTGAATCTTCACAGTTTGTTTTTTTTCCATTTGGGAATGCTACCTTTTGTGCACTTTATACTGATCAGTATTCACCTCATCAGGTGGCCTGCCAAGTGACTGAGTGGCTCCCTTTGTGATGGTTGGGGTTAGTCTGGCTGTGAGTGTCTGTTTTGGTTTTTTATTTTCTATTTTGTTTTTCACAATGATCTCCTGTCAGGTTTTCTGTTGGCCCTGCCTCTGTGTCTTTGTTTTCACCCTTCCCCTTCTGCCTGCGCCAGCCAGCTGTCTACGCACACCTGCTCGTAATTCCACCATCACTTCTCCCACTGTACACACCTGCCAGTCATCAGCTACAATCAAGCCCAGTATTTAAACCCCGGATCTCCTCACCATCTTCCCTTGATCATTGTTTTTAGCCACTTTGTCAATGCACGACACAAGCTCCCAATAAAATCCAGCACTTACTGCTGTCCAATCGTTGCTGCCTCACCCTTTTCTCTGTGTTTCCCTGCAGCTATCACCTTCACCATTTTCCTGCCTCCGGTCAGCTGGCTTCACCATCCTGACTCCCTGGCCTCTGTTTCCACACTACTGCTGAGCTCCCTCCCTCACTCACCAGCCCTCAAGTCCCAGCTGCAGTTCCTGGCATCTGCCTCTCCACATCCCTAGCTCCTTCAACTCCACCTCTGCACCTTTTCCCAGTTTAACTATTTTTCCTAATCCTTGCATTTTAGTCTCTTCTGTCCTGTTCGTAACACCTTTTACATTACGTTTTATTCTTTATTCCTAACATTTAAAGGAAGAAAAGAAGAAATGCAGTCCAGGCAGGAGTCACACATTGTTATTTGGAATGTATAGGTTAGTACAGCAGTTAGTATTTATAGGTTGGTAGTAATGTATATGTCTGTATAGGCTTCTGACTAGCACTTGTGCAAAAACACTCAGCAATTGGAGCATATTCAATACAATTCATATTTAATGTTGTCTTTGCGAACTATAGTATGTTGGGCTGAAATACAATCAGTAGGCAGATAGAAGTCCATTTTAAAATTATTGAAAACACCACGGGCGGCTAAGCGGTTTATTTTCTATTGTCTAGTAGTTTAAAACAAGCTTTGTTATTATGCTAGAAGTAATGAGAGTAATCAAGTTTCCCTAAGGTTGGTTGTGCCCAAGTTCCGCATTGCCAGACCTTCCTCCACAGTGCTGCACAAGAGGGTCTGGCGAGTCCACACAGCATTTCGGGATGGGAGAAAAAAATGCTCTGGTTTATTAATATTTCTTTAAACCAATCACAATCATCATGGGCGATGCTAAGTGCCGACGGCACCACGAAACCACTGTAAAATAGCCTCGGAACAAGGAACTTGTTTTGGTGGAACGTGTGTACGTTCAAAAGTTGTTTTAGTCATGCAACAAAAAACTCAGATTAGCTAGCTGTCTGGATTTAGCCTGCAGAGATTTGAGGAGCAGTTCACCATAGTCCTCATAAATCGACCGGGGTTTAAAATTCCAACACAAAGAATGGGGACGGTGACGGATATCCGGCTGAAAATAGTGACATCTGTCGGAATTTCCGACGGAACCGGGAGCAATCACGGAAGTTGAACGTTGAGGATATAGATAGACATTCATAAACCATTATTTCTTTGAACTATAAAGCCTTTTTGTAAAAAATTTAACGACATTTCACCTTTGAAAAACACTTTTAAACATTCAAAATGTAATTCAAGACCACTCTCAGCCCTCTGGTACATAGTAAGTGGCGAGGCAGACAGCAGAGAGAGAGAGAATGGTCACTTAAGTACAGCCTGACTGACACTGAAGCAAAGGCCATTCTTTTCCATTAAGCAGAAAGACAGCTGCCTTTTACTTGAGAGTGGCTGTGTCAGATTTGTGACTGAAAAATATGGCACATTAATCTGTAATGCCATTACATTGCATAAAAACCATCTTTAACAAGGAGTGCCACTCAGAGCTTTTCAACATTCAGCATTTGTGGGGTACAGCCTGCCGTTTCCTGCTTCTTAACTGAAACAGGGGACAGCTGGAGGTTTGATGTGTGGTTGTCTTGCTCCTGGCCTGATACTAGCAGTGTGGACCACATGTACAAAGGCAAACTAAAGATGTGCAGCCTTTCTTTTTAATGAAAGCTACGCTAATGAGCTACCGTTGGAGGACTTCTTTGAAGACTTCAAAATCTTTGATACAACCATCAACATAGCTCAAAGGTTCTTTCAGGATAGTTTTCTAAGCTCTCACACTGAATGTAAGATTTTATCCCCAACACCGAGACCCGCTGAAACCCTCAGAGTGTCGCAACTCCTACAGCATTTACAACACATCCTTCCTCGTTTCAAGCTAAAATGTAAGTAACATCCAGATATTGTTCTGCCCCTAATCTGTTTTTTACAGATCATTTGTGGATGTTTATAAAATTTAACACTATTTAAAGTGTAAATGGATGCATCTGCCGGAATGCCCAGAGCTCATTTTCACTGCTGCGAGTGTCATCACACTATTGAGAGCGGCGCTGGGAAAGAACAGAGCTTCTGCAGCAAGTGGCTGAGGGACAATGCGTTGTTTTGAATACCTCAATTGTGGGGTGGACCATGGTCAAATCTGTTTTTGATGTCCATCTGAATTCACAGCAATAATGATTGAGAGCATATTATTGAGAGATCATTTTAGGTTTATCATAATGACAACAAATAATCCTTTCATAGCATGCATTTTATAGGGTACACTACAAGGTAAGAATACACACTAATAGAAACGGATGAATGCAAATTACAAGATATGGTAGATATGGAAGAAGCCTGGCAGGAAACACACCAGCTATGAATGCTACCTGTATCTGGATTAATAGGAAATGTTCTCCTCTGTTTCAGTTACTGCTAAAGCATGGTTGCATCAGAAAACAATGTTTTCAGGAAGGCGCCTGTCTGGCAGCAGAAACAGACAGAATGTGTTATAGCTGGAGATAAAAGGAGACATGGTATTTTGCTGATAGCTATAAGTGCTGGGAAATGATGATATATCTAAGATGAGCAAATGGCTGCTGGGAAGTTATAACACAACCATATCCCACACCTTCCTTACTGTAGCTATACAATCCCTGCCTGTGGGTATACAAAGCCTGACGTGGTTGAATAAAGTCTGCCTTCAAGACATCCTTAACGCTGTTTTTTTTTTTGTTTTTTTTTTTCCTCTGTAGGAAATTCATTCAGAACGTGAGATGGAGAATTATATTTCCAGGTGCATTATTACTTTCAATTCCTGTTTTGTATCGTTACAGCTAAATCAGTTTCTTAGGTGCAGATTTGATCGAGGATCCTGTAGTCTCACGGTCTTAATGAAGATTTCCCTGCGCCTTTAAATCCTTCTCTCAGGGATTCACTCTCCCCTCTGTCTCGTAATTAAGTCAGTATATGAGCCGTAAACTATAAACTCTCCGGAAATAAACCCTGAGAATTCTATACCATCTGCTGCTCTCCTCTCCTTCTCCACTGCTGCCTCCTCCCATCATCTCAGACCGCTATCATCTGGAATATCCAGCACCGGCGGCACGATCAATGGACCAACATGCACTGAAAACACACGATTGGCCAAGATGCTACAATTAATAGATTGTAATTAATTATATTTTTTGTTATTTATGATAAACAGGTTTCTTTCTCTACCCTTCTTGAAGGGCTTGTGTATTCTGCTGCATTAAGACACTTTTTAAAGTATAACCATATAACTGATTTCACATAATAAAAAGAATTTAAAAAAAAAGTATCTGGATGAATATTAAGTAATAGTATTCATTAATGTTAGAAATAACCGTAATATTAAAAAAACAGTGAGGCTTTTAGTAAATAGGGTGAGCTGAGAAGTAAACCAAAGTGTCAGAAATCCAGGCCTTTAGATATAGAAAAAACTCAGTTCTTCTAGTGTACAGTAGCACTTTAAAACATAAAATTCCATTTATGTTTTCTGTCCTGCCCACCTTCTCTTTCACTCTCTCCATAGTCTCTCTTTCTTTTCCACATCTTGCCTCCGCTGTTGAAATGGGCCAGACACTGAATGCAAGGTATGAATGAATGGGCTGTCTTCTGCATAATTGGAAGCATTCATTGATTAATGATTTTGTGCATGCGGGCGTCAGAATTAGCAGCTCCTGCTGAGAGGGAGGATTCTGTATAATCAGCTGATTTACTCTAATTCTCATCCTTTATGAGTACCATGCTTGTCAACTTGCCTCAAACTCGCATTGTTTAATGTGAGGCAATCATGCCAGCCGTGGTCTGCTCATCAGAAATAAAATGCCCCCACATGTTAGATAAAAATGAATCTTTCTTAATGCAAGATGGAAGTGAAGCTTTTCTGTGCGGCAGCTAAACTCATTTAGATCTCCCTGAGGCTTCTTAGCAGCATACTAATGTCAGTTTTCTATCAAGGGAAATTTGTGTTCTATTGTACCAGAAGTATATATCAGGATTTTCATCAGGAATTTATCAGCAGGAGGAGGCCATGTGTAATCAGGGCTGTTTTTAATTTGCTTTTGTATTTCTTTTGATTTGTATTATTTACAGGGGGAAACATGTTTTTTGTCATAATGTATCACACACAGACATTTATGTAATTAAAATGGACCACAACCATGAATTTCACAAGGGCATTTTTAAATCTATTTCCAAAGTTATCCATTGTAAATATGGCTGACACTGGGGCAGGGACATCACGAAAAAGAAGGAAACTAAACAAAGAACAACTAAGAACTAAAAAGGAAACTGACAGACAACAAGAGAAAACCTGACTCAATATCAGTAGGGCTTTCAACAGATGGAGACAATTATAGAATCATGAATTATTCAAAATGGACCCGGAATGGCGCCTCAGGTGTGTAATATATCTATTTCATTCAGAAAATACCTATGGTTTACTGCTAGCATTCCAATGTTTTTATTTATTTTATCTGTTTATTTAAAAATGTAATTTAAAAAGGGGGCAATGCACATCAATGACATTTTTTTTGTTACAATCAAAATGTAAATGTGCCAGAGTTAGCAAAAAAGCTCATTTTCATCTGTAGTCCCTTGGCACATTAATAAAAAGAATGCAAGAAAGATAGAAAGTATATTAATGAAGAAGAAGGAGAAAACAGTTCCGTATAAAATTATCATCCCTCTGTTGCACATGCATTGTATTTCCTGTGGCTTCTTTACAATAAAATTGTGTTAAGGAAGAGGGTCTGATACTATCTGTATGCATGCAATATTCTATCAATGAGATACAATTACAAACATTAACTTTGAAGATGGTTTCCTGGGAATCCCTGTTGATAATAAAAAAATACTATATCTATAGAGAGATGTAATTACTAGCCATAAATACAGTCCATGGCTAATGCAGGAAGATTGTTGACCATAAAATCAAAATGGGGTTTGAAATAGTACTAAGACTAAGATACTGCAGCCTTGCTAGTGGCTCTGTCAGGCTGTCAGGCTGTACTTGCACAGCAGTGGTTTATGCTACATGCTAACTTATCAACGCATTCTCATGAATGGATTCGTAGAATATTATACGAAAACTTCTGCATACTAAAACATATGATATCATACAAAAACTAGGAGACCGCCGGCTGGTGACCTGTCATTGGCTGCAGTGCTCCGTGCTACAGAGAGGCAGTTGCTACTTGTTAAAGCCACTACAGTGTTTCGTGGCATGGCTACAGACCTCCGTTATAGCTCGTCATATCAGCAGCAGTCAGTTATGTGTTTAGCTGCTACAGAGCTCTGCTACATCGGCTACAGTTTTCTGCATGGTGCTCCTTCAGATCAGCGATAGTTGGTGGTTCAGTTACCGGAGAATAGGTGACTGTGAGGCGGGTACAGAGGAACGTGAGCTGCCGGTCATTGTTGGTGGTTCAGTTACTCCAGGATAGGTAAGTGTGAGCCGGTTACAGAGCACTGGGTTCTGCGGGTTGTTGTTGGTGATTCAGTTACCTGAGAATAGATTAGGGTGAGCAGGGTACAGAGCACTGGGAGCTGCGAGTCGTTGTTGGTGATTCCGTTACCTGAGAATAGGTGAGGGTGAGCCGGAAACAGAGCTCCGCAAGCTGCCGTCTTTTTGCTGTAATTTAGGCGTAAATTACGGTCAAGTTTAGGCAAGAAAAAGTGAGCGTTACGTGGCGACGAGCGTTAACTTTTTGGCACCACAACGACTAGTTAAGTTTAGGAAAAAGATTGTGCTTTGTAGTGAAACACGCCAAAGGAACATGCATTTCCTAGGTGAAAGTCTTTTGTTTTCCCAGGAAGCGAACTCTGCTCCCCTGTTTGAAAGGCCTGTTAATGCCCACCCATCACCCCAGGGTCCTCCTTATACAGCAGCAGTCAATGTGGTGCATAACGCCCAAAAAAATACAAATTACAGTGCTAATCTTTTCGTAGCTTTTCGAACGCATGGTTCATGAAAAAAGGATAAATTTATCACACTAAACATGAACTTAAGCTGGGGATGATGAAAATATCAGTAGTTTTTCTGGTATCTGCTCATATTAATGTTAGACCAGCCAAAGCCACATTACATAAACATATACTGGACTTATTAATCCTATGCATCAGCACTAAAGATGTTTATTCCTGGGTTTATAAAGTACCTTAGACTACAGTAGGAAGCTATCTTTGTTATTATGTCAGTTATGTCTGGATATAGGTCCATATTAAGGAAGTACTCTCCATGTATCCCGGTGAAATATATGCAGTCTGATGATGTTAACCATTCTCATCACTCAGAGCTGCTCCTTCTGTGTTCTGCTTCTTCCTGTCCTGCAGCCAGATTTCTACAACAGCAAGACACCGGTCCTCAAGATAGATTACGAATTTAGGATAATCACTGTTTATTGCGGAGAAAGTAGCACAAATGTATCGTAATATAGCCTACTTTACTCAAGGTCCCATCTGCAATTTACAGGACAAGGACACTAGTGCAACAAGATGAAGTTTCGGTCCAATGACAATCTGCTGGCAGGTATTCTGTATCACATTGCTAAAATGCTGATGTGGGAAATTCTGCAAAATACCATATGCCAAACGCAACAGAGACTTGTACAGGCGAGTACTGAGATTTTGTCCCGTTTAGAATCTAATTAAAATCAGTGTATTAGCAGAGACGGCGTGTGTGGGTGTTTGTGCTGGGATGTGTGTGTTAGTGTGTATATTGTATTCACACATTAAAAAAAATTATCATTTTAATCAAGTTAAAGGCCCTCAAGCTCAACAAATAGAGCGCAAAATTAACCACAGGCCAATTAACACCTTGCACATATCCCCTCATTCCACAGACATGCACATAGACCTTAAGTAATGTTTCCACTCGACTTGAGTCATAAATGGCCTTTTAAATAGCCTCTAATACAAAATGTTGCATGTGCTGTTATTACCACAGGGAATTATGTGATTTGGAATAAAAACAGTAGAATATAATAGAATTCCTTTATTGTCATTATACACAAGTGCAGTACCTGTGCCACAAGATTTAAGCAACCCTTTACAGTGTCAACACAAAAATATAAAAATTTAAAACAGCACCATTGTATGTTTAATCTCTCCATTTATTTAGACCACACCTGTTTCTCTGTCTGTGTGTTGTAGTGTTATAAACAGTGTTTAAAGTTATAAGCAGTAGTAACAGCAAGTAAATGTGCTGTATTTATAGCGCTTTTCTAGTCTTAACGACTACTCAAAGCGCTTTTACATCATACAGGATACATTCACCATTCACACACATTCATACACTGTGGCCGAGGCTGCCGTACAAGGTGCCACCTGCTCATCACTCAACAACGCTTGGTCAGGTGCCTTTGGCATTATATACTGAAGCATAAAGTCTCCTTTAGCATCTTGTTCAGACACAGGCCTTTGTTGTCATTTATTCGAGCGCTTCGTCGGGACTCTTTCTGTCACTTTTTGACACTCTGGGACTGATTTGGCGCCATTTTTCAACGTGCAGCGTAAAACCAGAAAAAAACACTTCATAAGGGTTAGGGAAAGATTGTGGGTTAAAGAAATGGACGTTAAAAATGTACACAGGAAACGTGTGGTTGTTCCCGGAGAGTGCTTTCATTTAAACCACAATCTTTTTCCTAAACTTAACTAGCCGTTTTGTCGCTTAAAAGCATAATCTTGGTACAGATACAAATCAGTTTTCTTCTTTTTTTTTTAGCAGGCACATTATTGATGGCCAGATTCATTGTTTCCTGTGGCTTGTTCAAAATAAAAAAAACAATCCATGTTTCACAAGTTCAACTCTTGTTCACGTGAGGCAGCAGCAGAATGTTTGATAACAGGCTTTTTCATGAACCATTCCTGCATATAGCTACAAAATGTAAAGCAAGGAAACGTGGTTGTGTGGGAGATCTTTTTCCTAAACTTAACACGCCGTTGTGTTGCTTAAAAACAAACTTAAAATATACAAAAAATAAGTTTTTAAAAATATGAACAGAAATTTAGTAACACAAAAAAGTCCTTCCGCTTTGGTGTTTGTTGGCTAAAGTCATCCACCAAATGCCGCTAATACGAGCTGATCCGACAGACAGTTCATCGAGCTAGTCAACATTATGTGACCGGCCGGAGGTTGCCTAACTTTGTAAGATATCATACAAATTGTTGTGCATTCAAATTCGTATGATAATGAGAATGCATTGTTGATTTGCATTAGCAGTAATACAGCTGTGTATTCTAGAATATAGAGTGAACAGTAAACAGCGATATCAATGAGATAAATTAGATGAGATAAATTTCTAAATCCAGTGCGGGAATTGCAGACTTGCCCGTAACAATGAACTACTAAAGGTAATAAGTGAATGGAAATCAGGACAGGAAATGGCCATCGCGGAACAAATGCCAACCATAAATAGTATGAGGTTTGATTTAAAAACCATGAAAACTGGTGATAACTTTATGGCTACAGTGGTCATTTTCTTGTTGCACTAATTCCAAGCCTTTGTCACAGAAATTACACTCATGTGTCACTAATTATCTGTTTCTCTTTTGCTTTTGTTTTCATGATGAGTTGCATATTCGTTAACAAAGCATCTCATTACAGAAATGCATCATTATTTAACAGTTGCTTATTTGAAAGTGTAATTTACAGCTGACTCATTTCCGTGTGCTATGTAGGATGTTAACACCTCCCTCAACCAATCTCAATCCTCGCCCATTACAACATCTATATCAATCTGAATTTCCTCCAACAAGCAAGATCAGAAAGAAAACGCTCACAATATTGCATCACATTGAAATGAATTGTATCATATTGCACCACATATTGCAAGGAGACATCAGGACTGAATCCAATCGTATCGATCTGTTGTCTGCTTGGAGACGTCTCAGTAGATGAGGTGCACAGCCTGAGACATTAGCAATGCCCCACAACCAAGGGCAAAAGGTTTTATCACAGCTTTGGGTGGGAGGGAGGGGGCGTGCAAGTTATCAATCCCTCTCAGTAAATCAGAGGGGTTGAAGAAAAGTTGTATACAGTAGATAGAACTCTGGTCAGTTTAACACTGACTTAAAGTGGAACAAAGCATTTTACTAAAATCTGAGAAGCAATAACTGCTCTATAGAAGAGTGTTTTATATTTGATATTTTTTATTCTGAATATGTCCTAGGTCTTTGTGATTGTGGTATAGGTCTTGGTGAGCTAAGGACAATTTTCCACCCTGGAGAACGATATTGAAAGTTTATAACAGTCCATATGATAATAAATACCAGCCTGCGGGATAGGCATGCCCTTATCTCTCACAATGTAATAACTGTATACTATGAGAGGCAACAGTACCTGTGAAAAGTTTTTTTTTTCATTCCACATATACAATATAAACACGCAATAAATTATATAAATGTGCAATAATCCTTACTACTTCACTCTATTGTGTGCAATTGTGCAATTTTTGCAATGTTCACTCTCGTGACAAATGTAATATCCCTCATAGTTGAATCCTCCAGTTACAGTATTCATAATTCATTATATTTACTTATACTGTATACTTATTTTAATGTATTTAAGTCAAGTCAAGTTTGTCAATTCTGCAAAATGTGCCAAACATACAGAGCAATTGAAAATATATTTCTCTCCGACCCATGTTGCAATAAGGACACATACAAGTGTAATATAAACGATAAGAAATGTATACAAATAAAAGATAAAACATTGTTTAATCTGTTACTATTTTAGTTAGTGTGCTTTTTTTTGCACCTAACTCTTTTTTACTTGACTTAACCCTGGGAGACCGAGAGGCTCGCCCACGATCAAAAAAATCACCTCTGATTCATAGTTTAATAACTTTTAAACAATACAACGCAGCCACTCACCAAAAGTTGCTCCGGAAACCGGACGAATTAGCCTTTACGGCGGTCTTTTCCGTGTCCTTTTAGCCTCTACAGGTGATTTTCTTTGCAGCTTGGAACTTCCAGCCTCTTTAGGGGTTGTTGGGCTTTAAATCCAAACCTTTAAATCCAAGATTTATCCACTTTATGTCCATAATTCATCGCGTTTTAGCTCGATTATGCCGCTAGCTCGCGCTGCTCCGTGTCTCCTCTGTCTTTACGGAAGTACAGGCCCCAGTATGCCCATATATGGGATATATCAGCCAAAGAGTATGGAGGCTGAAAGATTCCAACCCTCCCAACACTTCCTACATGTCCTACACTTCCTGTCAACGTGTCTAGCATGCAATCAAAGATGCTATAGCGGAACAAGATAGATATCTACCGTTTTATAGCGGAAATGGCCTCATTGGTTTGAGATTTGGCATATATTTGCATTATATATTATATATTTGGGCTTTTTTTGAAGAAATGTAAATAGTATGTGCTTTATATGAGTTATAATGTTTATTATGTTTATTTTTGCATATAGAAGAACTGTTTTAGACACACAAATGCTTGTGTAGCATTGCTGTGGGTGTAATATCAATAAATAGGACATTATTATGTTATTATTGGCATAAGTAAATGTCATGAGAGCAAAAGCGTCTGGACTTTCTTTGAAAAAATGTCTGTATTTTGTCATCTATAAAAGTTATAATGATTATTTCTTCACAGTGTGACTCCCAAGACATATGAGAAGTGTTTTAGAGAGTAAAATGGCTTAAGTTTTACTTATGTCTGTGATATCAATACATATCTGGAAGAGTCATGTTCCGTTTTATTTATTTATTTGTCTTTAAGGTCCTACAACCATTTTTAACATTAGAGTGACCTCATTGCAACCCAAATATTCTACTAACCCAGTTTGTCCTGAAAAAAATGATGTTCATATCTTGACTGTAGACAACAGGGTTGATGTTTTATTGGCTTTTATATAAAATAAATCCAGACGGATAATGAACTGTAAAAATGGCCTTAGGGCTCAGAATAAGCAAATAAAGATCTTTATTTTTTAATCTAAACTGGCGGGTAGTGCGGAATGACGCAGAATCCAACATAAAGTAATGAAAAAGAAACTCTGAGGAGCTTCATAAGAAGAAGAACTGAGAAAGCTGAGAGAGAGTCACTGCTGAGAGTACACACCCTCTTTCCAGCAAGTTTGAGCTCCTGAAGTCTGGGAGGCGCCCCAGAGTGCCTCTGACAAAAAGTTTTATTCTAAATGCCATCAGTATCCTGAATCGAACCAAGTGACAACATCAAACTGAGGTGCTTTTTAATGCATTTAAACATATTTATTCTTTTCATTCCTGATTTTTTTTTTCCATTTCATCTTTGTATGTAGTCAGTCTGAGAGCATGGACTGCAAGAACAGCTTTGTCCCCACTGCTGTCAGACTGTTGAACAATGAAACCCACTAAAAACAGTCCAATCACACTATTCACTTACAAAATAATCTGGTTGAAATGCACCTATAGTATCTGTTCTCTACCGCACTGTTTTATTTTTAAATATGGATATTTATACTTTTTCCTAACTGTATGTATCTAGTTTCTAGATATTTATATTTTTCAGTTTTTTTTTAGACTTGGTATATTTATTACTCTACATGCTATGCACACCCATATAAGCATTTATTTATATAAATAATATCTTGACTTTTCCACAGTGTTTTTAATTGTTTGTGCTCTTTTTTTTTTAAGCTGTAAACTGTTGTATTGAGGCAAGAATGAGGACCCAAAAGCAGAGCACAAGGAGGCAGGCAGGAGCAGGTAAACACAGCTTTATTGAGCAACAGTCCAAAGGAAACAACACAGGGAGCAATGGAACGGGCAAAGTCCAAGAACAATCAAAAATCAAAAAAGTCCAAAAGCAAAAAGGTCCACAAGCAGAGCTGAGGGGGAGGCAATGCAGAACAGGATCACAGGGGCAGGGAAAAACTCATGGGAAGCTCAGGCGCACTACACAGGAGGCACGCAGACTTGACACATCGACAAGACAGCAGGGAAGCACAGGCATTAAATACACAAGGTAACGAGGTAACGAGAGGCAGGTGACAAGAGGGCAGGAAATCAGGTGGAAAACATCAGGTTATCACAGGAACGGGAAGACACGGGAAGTAAATCTAAGGGCAAGACAAGACAAAAAAATGACTTCAAAATAAAACAGGAAAGAGAATATACAGGCACTAAAGGGAACACAGGACAAGAACACAAGACCGGGGAAAAACAAGACCCAAACACAAGACCAGGGAGGAAACACAGAGGGGGGAAAGAAAACAAGACAAAAAGGCCGAAATCGTGACCTGAACTTTGCACGTAATTTCGTACTACAGTGTGATATGACAATAAGGAAATCTTGAATCCTGAATCCTTCACTTATTATGTCTGAGATGGTGTCTGGTATGGCTGGTGAGCCAAAGAAAAAAATCCACCTTGGTGGACATTGAAAATGTATTCTATTCTAGTCTATTCTATTCTAAGAAGAAGACTAAAAATGTCATCATACAAATCCACAGAACTAAAATCTGAAGCAGAAGAACCGAGATGTGTGCTTTGAATGTCATCGCTTTATGTGTGACATCTGTTAGGTGTCCCTCCCTCTTAAATCTTTCCTGTTGCTTTATACTTCGGTCTTTGTGAATACTAGCAATGCAAATAACCTCAAAAAGCCGATGTAATATCAACTCGTCTTTCATTCTGTTCATCTGTTCCTTTTCATGCATCAAGCTGACCCATGAGGAGCTGCCTGCCTTTTGCAGTACTTCTTTACCCTCTGCCTTTTTTGTTGCTGCTCATCACATTCATAGAATATTTACCACCTCTGACAACTGTGTAGCTTCTTCAAAGGCCTGGGAGCTACTGTAGTAGCTGCTGATTGGTTGCTCTACATGCCCAGGGAATAATCCACAGATGTGTGAGCACACTGTTGTGCTTTATCACATTAATTATTCACATGTTACCCTTGTCTATCTTTCTATCTGTCTGCAATAGCTTAAAAGAGCACAATTTTAAAAGCTGCGATACACTGTATTGACTGCACTTTGACTTGTGATAGGCAGAAGTCCCACAGCCACACAACCCACATGGACACTGAAAGTGGATTAAAGACAATAGTTCCATTCATCTCTTTCAGAGCTCCCCCCCACCCCCAAAGACTGTACTTTTTTCTTCTAAATCAGTTCTGTCATCCATATCCACAATCACGCTGAGCACGCTGATGAATCAGTCGAGCTCTGCGAGTTCTATGGGTGCCCTCGGATGGCATGGATGGCTTTTCTTTGGCTTACACTCGCTGATGCTATTTCTGCCAATCACCGTTGCCTCTCCATTGTTTTATGTACAAAAGGAATAACGAGCAATGCAGAACTATGACAAAAAAAGCCTGCAGGAATTAACTGTTAATATTGGTGCATACAGCTTCACATCTTGACATATGAAATGCCGAACACAGAGAGGAAACATGCTCTCAAGGCTGTAACAATCCCAAATTGGCAGCTGGGGAATTTGAAACGAGGACATAGAACAAAACATCTAATTGAAGTGCCTATCTATAATTACAGCATACTCTTCCTGTTGTTTCTTTATTGTCTTTGTGTATGTTCTGATTGAACAGTTTTCTGATATTTAAATTGCTGCGTGAACCTTTGATACAACAAATCAGGGAAAAACTTATACAAGTCTTTTACTATTCAAAACCCTTTTGGGGCTATACATGTTTGTGATCTTTGTGGTCCAAAGTGTAATAACAGAATCATCACACAGCTGACCTTAGACCTCCTTGGGATCCCCCACAGTTGGGGGAAAATATGTCCCCCAATTGCCCCTGACCACCTAATAACTGGCAAGATAATGCATGCACAGATGCCTGCAATGTTGTTTTTTTGCACAAAAGACCCTCGCTTGCTCTAATTCCCAATCATCCAAATTATTTCCTGTCAGACTTTATAAATGATAGTAGGCCTACTCTGGCTGTTATTAATTATGCATACTAATCCACATTGCAATAGTATCACCGAATTTAATTTGGAGAAGAAAAGGCTGCGATGAGAAGCCCAAAAGAATCATTTTCTGTCTTCCGGACTGCAAGAAATTCAATCTGTGGAGTTCTGACCAAATTAGAGAATGGAGTAAATAAAACACATTTGCATTGCACTAATCCATGCTGGATGCCTTCAAGCATTTTATAGAATTTTAAAAAGTCAGCCGCCCCAGGACTAAGTAAATCCTTATACCATTAATCTTTGGCTTTTACTGACAGTCTAAAGTTTCTCTTCTGTCACGTCCAGTTTTAAAATAGCTGCAATTGTGCAGTCGCACTGTCTGTCAAGTGCCATGGTAGCTTCCCACCCAACATATCACTTTTATTCTAATGTGAATGCGGCCACCAAGCATGCATTTTTCTAAAATTCAGATCCTCTCACTTATTCAGCATTCTGTCAGAGAGAGCTGCATGTTAGAATTCAATTTACTGCCCTGCACAGCCTGCTGAAGGCAAAGAATGTTGCCTCGGCTGTCGCTTATAAATATGGATTTGGCCCACAGTAACTGCTACCACAGTATTTTGGAAAGCCCCAGTTTCCCTTAAATGCAGAAAGTGTCATGTGTGTTTACTCTTACAGAATCTTGGTACATCAGCGGCACATTTGAAACTGCTGGACAGAGTGATTAAGAAACCTCGGATTACTTTCACACATTTGGTCACACTTTCCCTCATGCGGAGGGCGTTTTTCCCCTGCACATGAGCATTCAAAAGGCGATGCCAAAAATACTGAATCACTGACAGGCACGATGCCAGGAACAACTTTACGTGATAACTTCCTCCTGTCCGCCAAATGAACCCTAGCCAATTTGGGCGGCCCCTAAGCAGATGGAACCGGAGACTTCCACGGATATGCTCCTGCTGTGTTTCTTGAAAGCCTCATGGATCAGACGCAACGGGTCAAAAGATAATGGACCTGTGTTGCGGAGCGTTTTTCCAGAGACTTGAGACTTTTGTGTGCAGAAGGTTAACGGGTCACGACAGCTCATGTTAGAGGAGAGGTCTTAAGAGTTGGGTGGAGACAGAGAGAGTGCCAGGTAGATACAGACAGGTCATTTCCCATCCATGCAGGAGGCTGGAGCTACGCGCTCAGCAGTGCTGGAGTCAAACGATAATGGCGGCTACGGATGCACCCGCCCGTTCCCTTTACAAGGCCATTCCTTCTCATCGGCCTCTCGGGGAGAGCTCAGCTGAGTCAGCTGAACTGATCTATATTTTTTTTACTTTACTACAGGGCTGCGACCAACGATTACTTTCACAGTAGATTAATATGTTGTTAATTTTCTCGAATAATCAATAGGTTGTTCACGAAAAAATGTTGATTAGTGTTATCCAAAGCCCAAGATGACATCCTCAAATGTCTTGTTTTGGCCACAACTTATATTATTTAGTTTACTGTCATACAGGAGTGAACAAACTAGAAAATATTCATATTTAAGAAACTGGAATCAGAAAAGTTTTCCCTTTTTCCGCTCAAAAATGACTCAAATCAATTAATCTATTATCAAAGTAGCTGGCGATTAATTAAATGGTATAGATAACTAATCGATTAATCTTTGCAGCGCTGCTTTATTCTTCGTTGTGGAACAAAAGACATGGCTTCCATCTCATGGAAACCAATTTCATCGGTTCTTCCCCTATCTCCTCACTGACAAAATGTGCTTTGTGAACGCACAAGACTATCTCTATTTGGGAATTTCTCTGCAGGTGTATGTACTCACGGTGAACAAAGACACCGTGCCATGCACTCCCACACAGTAAGTATGCTGATATGCATGGTGTGTTTCTCTGGCTGGAGTATTTCTTTGAAACACAGTCAACAAAAACGCAGCAAACTTCCATTTTTGTGCCTCCTGATTAATGATGTGGGCACCAGAAACTTTGCCTATGGAGGAACTGTTTGCTCTACTTTGTTTGGCCAAGAGCTGAAAAAAAGTGCAAGAGTCTTGAATTTCTCTCCTCGACTTCCCCTTCTCCTCCTCCCCCTTCATCTCTCATGTATAACATAATAATTGAAGATTTTAATAATTAGATTTATTCATTTCTTTTTTATTAAGGTGATATGGGCTCATTTTCGGAATGACAAGAATGACCGCGGTCTGACATTTTGAGTATTCACTTGTTTGAGCTAAAGACAAATCTGGCCATAACGCAATATTAAATGGATGAGGAGCCCGGATTTGGTGCCTTGATTTTACATTTGATATGAATGAGGAGTTGATTAGCTGACAGCGCATGAGGCTGCTGCGTCTGTGTCCTGGATTCTGGGTCGAACTAATGACAGGAAATTAACCATCAGGGCGTCAGAGTCCTCTGATTTCCTGATCTTTACCACCTTCTTTCTCTTCTCTTGTCTGCTTCTTTCTCACCTTTCCACTCCTTTCATTCCACCAAAGTGCTGCTGACATATGCAGAGCCCTTGACATGAATTACACAGGAGGCTGATGAAGCAAGACACCTCTGTATTTGATCGAGCCTGATTGTCAGATTAGTGCCACAGAACAGGGCTTCCAGTTAAAGGTGAGTGACGCTGGCTCGGCATTGACTGCGCCTGTCACACAGTCTAATGGCTCATGTTAAAGCACTTTTTGACTAACAAGATCTATTAGAGATATGCCACTTCAAGCGTTTTTCCATTCCACCAGCCCCAATGGTTGATCTCTGGGAATCAAAATGGTCAAATCATTGTCTCCTTGTGCTTAATTTATTCCAGCTGCACCTGAACAATCCCGGAAGGGGATCTTTGTGGATATAGACTAGATTTGACAGAGAACCACAGCCATGTGGACCTGGACACATCCTTCTATTCAACTGTAGAGGCCTGTGCACCTTCACCGCATCTGCTTCACCTATGTTATTGGATTTGGACGAGTTCAAAATTTAGCTAGACAACTTTTCAAATTGGCACTTTTATTTTGTATGCAGACATTCACAGTTCCCAGCTCCTAACTGTTTAAATTATTCATTTGTGCTACTATGAGGTTGATGTATTAACATTTTAACAACTATGGAATGGATTGCCATGAAAGTTTGATTAAAGCATTCATGTTCCCCACAGGATCCTTTAACTTTTCCTCTAGAGCCATTATCAGATGTATCTACAAAATTGATAGCATCCCCATCAGCCTCGGCTGTACTTTGTGTTTAGTGCTTATGGTCAAATGTTAGCATCCTAAAAGGCGTATCTAAGATGGAGAACCTGGTAAATTGTTGTGGTTTTGGTGTTTTGTCTTATTTTGGCAGTCCGTTTTCTGTTTTATATTTTGCTCAGTTTATTGTTTTATTTTGACGTTTTGTTTTCTGTCTTGTCTCGTTTTACTGCCTGTATTTTAGTTTTCCCTGTATTTTAATTTGTGTTCCACCTGTTCCCCAGCCCTAGTGTCTCCTGTCCCGTGTTTGCTTGTTACCTGGTGTATTTAGTCTTTGTGTTCCCCTTGTCTTGTGTCCGATCATTGTATTGTTTTTGTGTGCCAGTTTCAGTCGAGTTCTGTGCCCTTTTTTGTCCTTGGGTTTTCTTTCTTCTCTAGTTCCCGTTTTTGGATTACCTTTGTTGTTTGGATTCCATGTTCTCTTATCCGCTACTTTCTGGAAGACGTTTTTGCCTGCTGTACTCGAGACTCCCTTTGTTCATGTGAACTTTGTTTTGTTGGTCAAATAAATCCTCCAACTCAACTTTTTCCTGCCTGCTCTCTGCTTCTGGGTCCGAGCCGTAACATAAATAGGACCTGCTAATCACCATTTTACCATTATAACTGTGAGCATTGCGGTTTTCTTATATGAACTTAAAGTCCGCACATGTAGCACACAACAGGAGATTGTCCATGTGAGACGTGTTCTCACCTTCTGCAAATAGTTTACTATAGACAAGGGGAGAGACAGGATTAATTTAAAGGCAATAAATAAATTGAAAAGAAATGCAAGGACACAAGGTAAGAACTAATTGCAGTGTCTTTAATATCGGGCTAATTATGTGTTACTGCAACAATCATTTAAACACTGCTAACTCAAAAAGATGCTGTATCTTAAATAATACACTATACCAGATAATGTAGGCGGCGATAATTAGCAGATGTGTCTTGTTATTTTAACAGCATTGTTCTTCTTGCACTAATTAACATAATTTTCCTTCTGACCTTTGCTGCCATCTTGACTTAACAGCTGGCTAAATACAAAAAGAGAATCCTGCGCAGAGCTCATGCTCACAAGTCAGCTTCGACTGCAGCAACAGCATCCCTGTGAACCAAAGATGCATATAAGTTATTGTAAAGCCAACATACTTGACGAACTCTATATGCAGCTTTTAAGCCCTTCATTGGAGGTGATGATGGAGGACCGGGGTGGTGGCGGTGTGATATTGCAAGGAACGCCAAACTATAAATTAGCCTTTAATTGCCAGTGAGAGTACATTTACAGTCCAATTTTACAGTAGCGCTCTAAACATCTCTTATGGTGCTACGTGAAGCACTGTGAATTTAGGTGAGTTAACGGAGATAATAAATGTGATTTGTTTTGCCCCTTTCATGTCTACAGTGCACTTCTTTAAGTGGCAGAGTAAGAGCAATGACCTCTCATAAAATCCTAATTAAGGTAATGTGTGACTGAGCAGTGGAGCCGTGTGGATGCTGATGGTGATAAATGCCCGTCCCTTCAAAGCCATACTGAAGGGGAAAGTTTCTCTCGAGTTCAGGTATCCCATTGCGCCTTATTATTCCACAGACAATGAGCTAATGCTTGTCCTGTGGAAGGAAAGCAGTAATGAGCCACCAAAACAATTTGCTTTGCAGACAATCTTCTTCTTTGAGGAAATAGAATAGTGCCAAGATTCAGAAGAATACACTCAAACAGTCACTTTGACAATTCATTCCCTTAAAGCTAAAAGTAATGTTTCCATTTGAGTCTAAGAAAGACTATCAGCTTTGACATTGAGCTGCAATTCCTATTGAACAGCTTGTCTATTCGTGTCAAGGCTATGAAAGGGAACTACTTTGAAAGAAGAATGTGCTTTAATTTGTAAATTGCAAATGTGTTCCATTGCAAAAAAAAATTGTTGACAGTGTGGGAGATCTGTCAGGTTTTTTTCCTCTCTTCACACTTCCTGAAAAGTTGGTGCTTTGTTCATGATGCTGAATCTAGGCTTCTGCAATTCATCACAACGCTGAGATTTCAGACTGGCCTATTTACTACAGGTCTAGGGTTCTTAACATTCCGAATAGATTTATCATAACATCCACACAGGACTGGTGATTTTGGAATATACTCACTCATCCATGTCATCTGTCTCGTTATCTTTCAAGATTTCATTCTTTTGATGGATTTGAGCTTGCCCCTTTGCCTCAATGGCCTCCATGCTGAGCAGCTAGATGAGCCTGAATTTGCACTTAAAATGCCATCAAAGCTCTCATTAATTCCTTTTATGGCAGCCTCGATTATTCTCTTTCCAGAAGAGGTAGAAAAAAAAGAAAGAAATCTAAGAGATCCTCAAAAAGAAACTAAGAAAAGAGGAAACAAACATGGGATACACTACCCCATGTTTATTTCCTCTTCTCTTAGCTTGGAGAAATGTGGTATGTAATTTAAAGTGGTAATGTAATGTCTTTCATACTTTTCAGTTGAAAAACATGGCACATTTGCAAGGCAGATTACTTCAGCAATTACTTAGTGTTCTGCCCTCAGTTATTAAGAATAATTTTTATTCTAAAGTGTTATGTCAGTTAATAACATGTGTTATGTTATATTTTATGTAGTAAAGTACACAGGAATAGTTAGTAGCAACCTTTATTTTGAAAACATGACACGCTACGTGTTTTAAATAGTAGAAGAAGAACTATGCCGGAGAAAATATGGTACTCGAGTTGGACTCTTTATTGATTTTTCCCACGAAAGCATTGGCTGTAAGTTTAGTATTTATTTCTGTCATTACTACTTGCATTATTCCTGTAGCTGTAAAGTTAGTAAACCTTGTTAATGCATTCATCATTCAATGCACGATGTTTGTCGCGCTTCTCTGCTAGCGATGCTATCTTGGAGTTTATGCTAGCGCTATGTGTGTGAATGTATGTTACGCTAATAGCGTTACTCTGATGTTTATGCTAGCGCTATGTGTGTGAATGGGTAGTTAGCACATTGTTCATGTATTGTATAGTTAAAGATAGCTTAGTATGCTATAGCTATTTGCTGTACAAGAGGCTAAGTTTCTGTTTTTTTCTTTCTGTTTAGTTTTCACTCGTCAATTTCACCTGCCTGAAGATAATAAAGGAGCAAGACGCTCATCGTCCTGGCTCGTGAATTCGAGTTTGGCTTGTTGTTAAACTGTGTCAACGTACTGGAAGTGCATAACACATAGGGAGAACAGTACACTTAGTTTACGGAGTATAACCAATACGTCCTGTGGGAATAGGACTTTAAAGGTCCTATGTCATGCCCAATTCAGGTTAATACATGTATTTAAGGTTTCTACAAAAATGTTCACGACTTATTTTTAAAATATAATAGAAAGCCTTCCTCCTGCTTTGTGTTTCCGGGTCTTACACATTGGTGCTCTCTTTGCGTCTGCACAGTCATTGCAGCCGGGGACTGGCTGTAAGAGCATTGTAGTGGCATGTTCTACCTATATAGTATAGGTGTGACATCACAACTGTATGAAAGTTCTAAAGGCTTGTTTAAACGTTGCTGAATTTAGGCTGTGTGCATTCCTCCGAGGATTAAGCGTTTTGATGCTTAATAGTATTTTTATAGCACCGTGACCCGTTTTATAACCAACGAAGACATGACAATTAACTTTTTACAATATGGGACCTGTAAATATTACATTCATTACATTACATGTCATTTAGCTGACGCTTTTATCCAAAGCAACTTACAATTGCTATAAATATGTCGGAAGCCACACCCCTATGGAGCAACTAGGGGTTAAGTGTCTTGCTCTTGGACACATTGGTTGATGTATCACAGTGGGAATTGACCCCAGATCTCCCACACCAAAGGCATGTGTCATATCCCCTGTGCCATCACCACCCATTATTGCAGAGGATGAAAAACATACCAAGAGCTTTGTCTTCTGATGACTGCAAAACACTTTTGGTTTTTTATCAAACTTGGTAAGCAATAACATAAGAAGAATTTGAGTCTAACTGTGCATATTGTATATCAAATAAATAATAAAAGGAATGTGTGTCTTTGAATTAATTATTTAAGAAGTAATAAAATCACCAATTTTAAGAATCATAACCTACTTCTTTCAAAGCAATTTCTCTTTGCAATACCAAATAGATATTTCCACTGACGGAGCGCCCACAAACACCTTGCTCCATTTCCATAAAGATTCTATGAAATCACTACTGATGGATGATCACAGGGTACATCACATTATCTACCTTTCTATAACCTTGCTTTGACTTTGTGGCATCAGTCTTTTGTTTTCCCTTCACTCTCAAAACCAACGCCAACAACAGATTATTGTTTCTTCCAGCTCAACAACAATACTGTCAACCTCAGAGTTCTTCCTTCACGTCCTTCTCTTTGTTCACTTCTAATTAACTGAGATTTTGCTTGGCTGAATATCAAAAGGCCATTGAATAAAACAGCTCCGCTTGGCTGTGAGTCACTCAATTTTTCATCTGAATTATGGGTCTTTAAAAGTCAAGGCATTATGAGATTGCCAAATGGCGAGGATAAAATTCAACAAGGTACCAATTATGTGAAAAAGTGAAAGTTTTGTGATGTGAGTTCACAGCTATAAGGACCATTCAAGTGCAACACAGTATATGCCTGCTCTGGTTGTAAATCAGCATTTGCATTGTCTGTAAGGAATAGAAAATAATTATAAGAAGTGCATATCTTTGTTTGTTTAGTTTAATCCGATGTAAACAACGGAATTTAGTAAATTGCACCTAGCAGAGTCTCCTCAGATAAATGAAGTACATCATTGAAGAATTTAAAAGAAACTCACTTTAAATCACAACTCGGAAAGCAATGAAACAAAATTAGTTAACAACTTATTGATGCTAACAAGAAAAGATTTACTCAGTTTCTCTTTATAGTCCTTTTCACCGTATAAAAGCAGATGTTTTATGAAAGACTTTTGGCAGCAATGGGCTGCCGTAGGGTAGTGTTACTGTAGGAGTTGTGTGAGCTTGTGTGGTTCAAATAGGCTATTGTAAAACCATAGTGAATTTAAACTGCTAACATGCAAACTCTTCTTAAATTGGTATAAAGAAAATTGAAAGGACACATCACAGGAATTGCTGAAATTAATTCCTACTCCCCAGTCATGCCGTTCTCTGCTTGTCCGGATGCACTCAGACCTTCCCACCTGACTGTCAGTCACCTGCTCACCTTTCCACTTTCCCTAATCAGCCCTGCAGTACATATACCAGCCTCTTTAACCCAGCTCACGTTCCAGTTTGTCACTGACTACGTTTACATGCACATAATATTCTGGTTTGTGCCCTGATTCTAAATGACGGTATTCCGACTAAGCTGTTTACATGGCTAATGAAAGTGAGTATTCCACTAATATTCCTGTTTTCATGTAGCCATGCAGAACAGGGTGTTTTCAAAGTTCTTTCATTCCTTCAACCAGCTTCTTGATCAGTTGGCGTAACGATGTGTGCGCGTATCCCAAAAACCTGTTGATATCCAAGTCTTTGATAATATTTAAAAAGTAGCGGTGTTTCTCCTTATGCTGTTTGCATGACCTGTGTCAAATTTGGAATCTTGTTATATTTGGAAGAATAGTGTAATGTTGGTGTGCATGTAAACATACTCTGTGTTGCCTTACCTTCGTCCTAATCCACGGACTTGCTTAAAAGTATGATTCTCATTTTAAGTTAATACTAAAAAAAGTATTAAAAAAGCCCAGTCTGCTCTGATTGGCTTGCGAGAAAAATATGGCGCACCTTTGCATAGGTAGATCGCAAACTGTGGGTGAAGATGGAGGTATATTCTAATTAGTCTACTGTATGTGTGACATAGGAAGGTGAGCCAAATCTGAATGGCTTGTAGAATCTCATGTTTTCTGATTGACTCAAAAAAAGTAATCTCTACCAGGATTTTTCTTTCCATAATGTGTGGGTTCATAGGCACTCTAGATACCCAAATGTATGTGCCCAAGCATGTCATGCTTTTGACACTGCTGTCCTCTTTTTGACCCTTCACAGCCATATGATTCTGAGCATATGCAGCTCCATTTTGTCACGAAAACCCTGGACTGTATCAGTCAGCCTAGTTGTCTGAATTTCTCTCCTATCCCAATGGCCCCTCTCACAATAGTCATTATACCATGTGTATTTTGTATAGTGTATCACTGTTTCATATGTATTTATTTCTCACATGAGCCAGCGTGCTTGTGAGGGGAAAAAAAAAGATGGATCGAAATATCTCTCAACCAAGCTGTTACACACATTACCGTCCACACACAATATACTGTAGATTAAATGCATCCTTTAATAAGCTGCTTTATCCCAGCTGTCAATGCACTGCCCACTCTATTTCTCTGTCAATGCCACTGCTTTCCTGTTCATTTTCAAACTCTACTGTAAACCCTTCTAATTCTGCTGCTTCAGCTTTGAATAAGGAAGCCAGCTGCCTGCCATCATGTCATGGCAGGCAGCTGGTGATCATGTCACTTCAGCAGAGTCAGACTGGATCAACAGTGCCTGATCAGAATGCATTATTTATTTAAGTATGCTGATTTAGGCGAATACCTAAAATCTAGCTAGATACATTGCATCCTTGCACTGCTAGCTAGCACTAGGGTGCATTTTCCATATGTCTGTGTTCATTATGGCATGGTAGAGAAGAAGTGGAGCTAATTTGGATAATAGTGGTTCAATTGGTATCAAGAACTGTTGTAGTACCACTAGTCCTGGACCGGACCAACGAGAAAGAGAAAATGCCCACGGAAGTCAGGCCTGTGGGCAAATCTGAATGAAGAGAGCATTATTGATGTTATTAACTACACATGTGCTTTATTCCATGCTATTAGATATAAAGTTCTGTAGTTAAAAAGCCTACAACACAAACATTGAACGTGAGTGATGCTGTCATGTTTAAGCATATTTGAACACTTAAGATGGTTAAGCATTGGCTGCTACTAATGGGTTTTCAATTAAATCCACTGGGATAGTGACACATTAACAGTGTTAAGGGTAGATGTCAAAGAGTAGTCGTGAGCAGGTATAAACACTCAGGATGTGTTGTAGACCAAGTTGAATAGATGGGATTTTTATTGTTTTGGCAAATAAGGCCACAGAGGCAAAATTGTGACACCAAACAAATATATCCTTTTAAAAAAAATAAAGTAAATTGACTTGGGAGTCAAAACCTGTCACATAATTTAATTATATAACTGTTTGGCCTACTAATTGACCTTAAATCAAGTCACCGCTCAGGACATCCAACAGACTTGCGTCCCACTCCCTCAGGTGTTGTCTCTCTCTCGCGCTCTCTCTCTCATATACAACTACTACTCCATATAGCCTGAAGCCCCGCCCCTAAAATTGCCTACATGCCTACAATACGACTCCATATAGCCAAAATTAATATATCTAAGAAGCTAGACATTTACAACATATTCACCCCTGTGTTGCAGCGTTGAATAAGGAGGCGATGACTGGCTTGCAACTTCTGTGCATTTATTTTAGAAACACAATTTAACTCCGGTCACTGTTGGCCGTGACCACGCCGAACATTCAGTCCACAACAACGGAAAAGAAGCCCTTCCTCTACGGCCCAAACTCGGGCCATAGAGGAAGAGAGAGATGTTAAATACTTTGTGTGCAAGAAAGCTATGGGACTACTGTGGGAATTTCAGCTAGGTTAATAGATGATTTGAAACCCATGTGATTAGTAACGGAACATATTGACACACAACTTCTAGACTCAGTTTTTGAGAGATAAAATAGGTAGCACACCGCTACCGTGATGGCAACCATGCGCTCGGTCACACACAGACAGCAAAAAACATTGCTGCAAATGTCATCCTCGGACAGATGTTACAAATTCATGTTTCATTTTTACATGTTGCGATGTTTATTGCTAATATGAGGTTTGAGGCAGAATATTCTGCTGGCTGTTTAATGAGTTGGGGTCTGCTGACTACTAATTTCTGCTCTTATGCCCAATACCTATATTCATTTTCTTATGTGTTTGTCTGCTGCTGCCTATTGGGTGGATGTTGGGTTTGAATTGATTCATCTCCCTTTACAAAATGACATTCCCTGTATGGAGATGCTTTAATGGGGAGTGGCTAGACAATCTTCACATAACAGCTGGTGAGCTCTGAATATATTGTCATGGTATTTGCTTGCGGGGGCGTGATAAGGTCAGAGCCTAGACACCAAATATCAACTCTGTGTAAACTCTGTTAACATAAATACATCGGTTCCACATGGGTTGGCCAAATGAACCAACTCCTTCCCAGTTTTCTAATATTGTAATAGGTAGGTATTGTCAACGTGCTCCCACGCTCAAAGCATGATTAAGTGACAATCTGTAATTGTTTTCTGGTTGTACTCTTTCTATAATTTCATTGGTTTCAGTTTGTTGTCACAGTTCATTAAATATTCACTGCAAAAGATAATGCATCTCAAAGCTTTATTTCTGTGGGATAACTTATATTAAGATTTGAAACTTCTCGGACTTGTTTAAAGTATGGATTAAATTATCTAGTGCAGACTATGCAAGGCTGTTTGACTTCAAGTAAATGTCACTTGCCATGTCTTAATTTGCTAGTTGATCTTATTTGGAGTTATGTTTAGCTAGATACAAGGGTCGTATTACAGGGTTATGAAGAAACAAGTCATATTCATATGGTTTGGAGGACTTGTTGGAACCTTGATTATTTATGCTTTTAGAATTGTTTCTGCAAATTTCCAAAATATAACTTGTACTAACATTAGTTGCAATTTCTTGATTGAAATGACAGTATTAAACCAGTGGCTGCTGGCTAAGCTGTCATCAGTGAAACAGAATTGTCTTTGTGTTAGTCAACTTAGTTGCTGCTACCAAACTTATACATTCCTATTAGTTGACGTACCATTACAGAGCTGATATCTGATGACGCATTCTGTGAATGCACTTGGAAGATATATAGAATAAAGTCAATTAAGAAACGTTGCCTGCATTACTTTGTCCCTGCCAACTAGACATTTCTCTGCTCATTTGTCTGTCCTCTTAAGAGAAAAGAATGAGTCCCACAGTAATGACATGTTAGTAAATCTCCCATTTACATAAAATATTTAGCAATTACTTTGCCTCCTTTTATATACCCCACTTCCTTCTAGCTCCTAACTTAATGGTGCAGAGTAAAACGCACCCTTGCAGAGCTACACTGTTGCAACAATAGTGGTGGGTTTTCTCTTTATCACATAAGGATATACAAAATGCCTTATAGATTGTCCATAACACTTTAGTATTTAATGATTGTCGTACAGATGCAAAGGTATAGATATTTATTGAGAATTGCCAGAAGCAGGGAGAAGATCACTGCCATAGCTGACAGCGCTAATACTCCAATCACTGTTTATAGACAATGGCACTGGTTTGGCTTATATATGGCACAGGGTTTAAAGTTGGTCAAGCGTGCCTTTACGGCCTTTCTCAGCAGTGATTGTTGACCACAGGAAAAGTGTTATCTGCTCACTCTCCTCAGGTGTTTCCAGGATTTGAAATGCTGACCTTCCAATCACAACGTGACTCTTTTGGCCTCTAGTCTCAAACTGCCTGCAAAATTGTTTAACAGGCTGTAATTTCTCCTTCTCAGCTACAGTCATGTCCATATCCCTAAGCAGAGTGTTTCACTCTGCCACCACAGCACTCTCGTCTTGCCTGCAGGGCTGAATCGATGAATCAAGTGAAAGGATGACAGGTGAGGAGGGAGAGTGTGTGAGATAGACATCAGAAAAACCGAAAATGAGAGGTCAATCCCCACAGCTCGGTATTATTTCATATCTGCTGCTGGTCAAGGAAACCCATTCCCTTTTTTTTCCTTTTTCATGCCATGTCAGGACGCATGATGTTGCAGCTTCAGTTGTGGCTTGTCATTGAAGGTCATTGAGCTAATACCTTTACACACATTTGTCCCCTGCCATAAATGCCTCTTCTACTGTCCACTTTATCTTCCAACCCAACAGCTAGCTTCAACATGCTCTGTTCTGCTTCCATTACTAGCTGGGAAAATCAAGTGCATAAAAACAGGGACGTACAAGCAAATGTGACGGATATTTAAAGTAGTGCTGATCAGCACGTAATCATAACACTGCTTTAAACGTGTACTCATATCTAATGCATAGTCAAGAAAGTAATTGTGTACTTCAGTTTAGCTAGAGTGAATGTTGGTTGACTCTATTATGCTTCTTCTGTCAATTTCCACATACTAAGAAACAATTATCATGCCAGCTGTTTTCCTTCTAGTTATTTTCACTCCACCACTGATATCAAAACTAAATTTGAGCTGGCAAAGTGCATTTAGTAAGTGCATTTAGCGAGGGATCATGTGCTAACACATTAAACCATATAAAAAGTGAATGAATCCTAGACAAATGGAAGATCAGGAGCCATTTGAAGGTTTTTTTCAATTTGAGGTGACACAGCTCAGCTTAGTGTATTGGTATTGCTCGTATTCCCACTAAATGACAGAGGGCTAGTCTAGGACCAGCTGGCACTTGTTGCAAATGTTCTTATAAGTAATCATCAAAGCTACATATGGTATGCAAATGTTTAATGGTTCAAAAGGTTTTTTGAGGATCATGTTTTCCACAGAATTAAACATGCTTTCAGCCAGATTCAGAATTAGGGTGTTCTCTCCAGATTGACTCATCAGCATTATAATAAGTGGCTGGCTGTAGGTTTTGCACTTGCCAAAAGGTAATTTTTTTTTTTCGTATGGAGGAATATTTCTGAATGCAATTATTCAAAACAGGATTAACGCATTGTGTAAAATTGCTAAACCTGAAACGGTAATCCACGTTGTGGAGGATTCTTGTAAACACATGTTCTTACAATCTGAGAAACAAGTTGAATGCATTTCCTTATAAAACAATTTCAAAGTGTATTGGTTTGAAATCTGTTGAATTTTCAGAAAGTTTAGTGATCTCCTGATCCAGTTGAAATCAGATTGCCATGAAATCTGAAGCAAATACTCAAGGTCTTATGAGTATGAATCTTAACCCTCCTAGCCCTGAGGCCATTTTTACAGTTCATTTTCCGTCTGGATTTATTTTATATAAAAGCCAATAAAACATCAACCCTGTTGTCTACAGTGAAGATATGAACATCATTTTTTTCAGAACAAACTGGGTTAGTAGAATATTTGGGTTGCAATGAGGTCACTTGAATGTTAAAAATGGTTGTAGGACCTTAAAGACAAATAAATAAATAAAACGGAACATGACTCTTCCAGATATGTATTGATATCACAGATATATAGGTAAAACCTAAGCCATTTTACTCTCTAAAACACTTCTCATATGTCTTGGGAGTCACACTGTGAAGAAATAATCATTATAAATTTTACAGATGACAAAATACAGACATTTTTTCAAAAAAAGTCCAGACGCTTTTGCCCTCATGACATTTACCTATGCCAATAATAACATAATAATGTCATATTTATTGATATTACACCCACAACAATGCTACACAAGCATTTTTGTCTAAAACAGTTCTTCTATATGCAAAAATAAACATAATAAACATAACTCATATAAAGCACATACTATTTACATTTCTTCAAAAAAGGCCCAAATATATAATATATAATGAAAATATATGCCATATCTCAAACCAATGAGGCCATTTCCTCTATAAAACGGTAGATATCTATCTTGTTCCACTATAGCACCTTTGATTGCATGCTAGACACGTTGACAGGAAGTGTTGGCAGAGTAGGAAGTGTTGGGAGGGTTGTAATCTTTCAGCCTCCATACTCTTTGGCTGATATCTCCCATATATGGGCATACTGGGGCCTGTACTTCCTGTAAACAGAGAGCAGACACAGAGTAGCGGGAGCTAGCGGCAGAATCGAGCGAAAACTCGATGAATTATGGACATAAAGTGGATTAATCTGGGATTTAAAGGTATGGATTTAAAGCCCAACAACCCCTAAAGAGGCTGGAAGTTCCAGGCTGGATAGAAAATCACCTGTAGAGGCTAGACGGACACGGAAAAGACCGCCGTAAAGGCTAATTCGTCAGGATTCCGGAGCAACTTTTGGTGAGTCGCTGCGTTGTATTGTTTAAAAGTTATTAAACTATGAATCAGAGGTGATTTTTTTGATCGTGGGCGAGCCTCTCGGTCTCAGTGATATGTCAACATCTACTTGATGGCGTTTGCACAGACATGGATGGTAACCAGATGATGTATCTTACTGATGTTGGGGATCTGCTCACTTTTCCTCCCAGGGCTACCATGAGGATGACCTATATTACACAGATTGGCATGGAATTTGGTTCATGTGGTCCCCTGAAGATGTTTTCTTCAACCTTTTTATACCATGACTTTTCATCTAGCACCATCTTTAGGTCAAAATATGTTAATCCAATGCTTTGGTTTATGACCAAATATTGTGTGTGTGTGTGTGTGGGGGGGGGGCAAATGTTTTCGGCAGGCATGAATAATTACTGTAAACAAAGAGTGCTTTCAAAAATGGAAGGGTTAAGTTTAATTTCATCAAGTAACAAAATGCAGTGAATAAACGGAAACTAACTCCAATCAATATTTGGTGTGACCACCCTTTGCCTTCAAGACACCGTCAATTCTTCTAGGTACACTTGCATACAGTTGTTGAACGAACTTGGCTTATAGGTTGTTCCAAACATCTTGGAGAACTAACCGCAGATCTTCTGTGGGTGTAGGCTTCCTTAAATCCTTCTCTCTTCAGGCAGCTACCTTGTAATCCCACACCCACTTGTTGTTGAGATCAGGGCTCTGTTGGGGCCAGGACATCACTTCTTGTTCTTTACACTGAAGATAGTTCTTAATGAATGTGGGGCCAATCATGGGGCCAATGCTGACCAAATCTCCAACTCCAGTTGCAGAAATGTAGCCCCAAACTTGCCCCATGCTTCACTGCTGCCTGCAGACACTCATTATTTTAGCGCTCTCAGCCCTTTGGCGAACAAACCGCCTTCTGCTTCAGCCAAATATTTCAAATTTGGACTCATCATTCCAGAGCACCTGCTGCCATTTTTCTGCACCCCAGTTCCCATGTTTTTGTGCATAGTTGAGTTGCTGATGTCACTGGACATCTTCCGAATGGAGATACTGGTGGGAAATAAGCTTGATGTAGTAGGAAACTACTAGAACTGTTGGGTCCTTGTAAAGTGTCTTGAGATAACTCTTGTTATGAATTGATTCCATAAATAAAATTGAATTGAAATTGAATTGAATGTGTTTTTCATCTGCTGCACTAAGTTTCCTTGGCCGGCCACTGCGTCTACGATTCTCAACGTAGCTCGACTTTTTGCAAGTGGACCTATAATAATTGATGCCGGTTTAAAGGCAAAGGGTAGTAACACCAAATATTGATGTGATTTTAGATTTCTTTTGTGCCCTCACTTTAAATTTTGTAAAATAATAAAAATGAACAATCATTGTTTATATTTTTGAAAACATTCTTAGTTTACAGCATTTTGCACAGTACTAGATATATAGTTCTCCTGCTGCCCACAGCTGTACTTACTTACCGTAATTGCTATTTTGCAAATGGTGGCATGCAAAATTAAAATTTTAAGCATTTGCTGACTAAACCTCAACATACAAGAATTATCAGTGTAAGTATGTTAGTATGCTGACACTAGCATTTTAGCTCAAAGCATTGCTGTGCTAAATCCTCTTGCGTGGCTACAGTCTCAGTCTTGTGTATACCCTTGTAATTCACAAATGATAGTACAATCATAAATTATCAAATACTTCTGGCACAAATTTGTGTCGAATGTCATGTCGGAACATTTTGTCTGTGAAATAATTGTAAGTTTTTGTTTAAATTAACAGTATGATAACTTTGGTCGCGTAATGCATAGCAGTAGAACAGTTTGTTTTTAAAATGTATTCCAATAATTTAGAATACATTTGTCATTTTATGATTAATATGCCATATTGTGATAAATTCCCAGTGACTATTGATGTTTGCTTAACTCTTTTGCTTCTTTTCTGGTAAAAGCCTGCTCCAGCCCCGGCCTGCTGTGTGCACCTTCGCCAGTGGTTAGGTATTTGCTTAGTTTTTATTTTTTTATTTTTTTTACACTCCATACATGTTGCTCTTCATTTCATGCTGGTGTGCTTTATTGCCGCAGCAAGCAGTATCCCCAAGAATAGACTTGCACTGCCAAGTCAAACTATATTGCCTCTTCTTTGCTGTGTGACGTTAATGCTCTTGACAGAACTTAGGTGGGTTTGTGCAAATAGTGTGTTAATGTCTGCAACAATGCCAATCCCAGAGGAAACATTTTTTATGAATTTAGAAACAAAACGAAAATAAAGACGTACTCCTAAATGGAATAGAAATCATCTCCCAGGGCTGCAATCTAACTCCTGAGAAAATTTGTTTTGGCATTTATTACTCATATCACTTGCACATAAACTGAGGAAAAACTCACAGGGGAAAAAAAATAATAACTTCAGGAAAGATTCCAAAGCCAGACGACACAAACAGTGTACCTGCAACAAACACACCAGCACACAGAACTATCTGACAAGAAACAAGGCGAGCACAGACACTAAATACACTGGGTATTGAGATAAGGAGAGGCAGGTGACAAAAGGACTGTGAAACAGGTGGAAGACATCAGGTAATTACAGGAGCGAGAAAACACAGGAAGTAAAATTAAAGACAAGACAACACAGTAAACCAGGCTATATGAATACAACAGGAAACAGAGCATGCACTCACAAGGGAGCATAAGACAAAAACTACAACACAAGACCTGTTTTTTTTTATTTGTGGCTAACCTGGTCCAGAGTAGGCTAACAGCCAGGCTAAGATTAACCCTGGAGTCTCATGTGTCAAATCAACTGCCGCCCTGATCCGAAATAAACGTGTTCAACAGTTATTCTGTTGTCTTCTGAATGTGTTCACTGTGACCTTGGTGTTATCCAGCATAATTTGCCCATGTAAGAAAAAAATTAAAGCTTTAGTTTTGGTTTGTGATCTAACCATCAGATACATTAGATTATATTCACACTCTGATATGCTAAAATATCCTCGCCAATGTGTTTATAATAGTGTTCACAGTGTGTCTCTCAAATTTGTTAGCTGCCTGGTGGAAGTGATACCACCTGCTGTGGTGAAATTGTGTAATAGTGTGAACTTTCCAGGCGGTATGCTAAGCTCCCCTTGTATCCTGCCCACATGAAGCAGAAAATGGCTCCCCTCTGTAAACAACTAGGCTGTAACATGCAAACACAAGAGACACAAACTGAAAAATTACTAGCTATTTTCAATTTCCGCATAATCCATACAGTATCATGATCTTCTGTGTAAAGTCTCTGATTTTTAAAATAGGGTCCATGAGTAGTCGTCTCACTGAAATACTTGGGAGTACTTCAAAGTGGTGTCAACGTCATCTTTTTCCATTTTCAAATGGTTGTTTTATGGAGATGTAAAAAAAACAAACATGAAAAAAGTGACTGATGTGTTGAGTTTGTTTGCCTTAGATTTGTCTGACTCCATTTCCTGTTGCATTTCTTTCTGTCCTCGTGGACACACACCCCTCCGTCACTTCAGATCTGGGTGTCAGTCTTTCCTGTTGCATTTCTTTCTGTCCTCGTGGACACACACCCCTCCGTCACTTCAGATCTGGGTGTCAGTCTGCCCTTCTGATTTTCAAAGGCTTCAGAGCATGAAACAGAGGCTCTGAACATGGGCCAGATTTTCATTCTCTGATCTTCCCTTCTCACTTCCCTCTATTACAATAAACCTCTCAGTTTTTGTGTTTCTTATTTTCTGATAGCCAGAGTGGCAGACAGGAAAAGCTTCATTTACAACAGGAAATATATCTTGGTTAGGGGAAAGATTATGGCTTGGGTTAAAGCCAAGGTGTGTAGTTTCTGCTGCCCCCATGATGAATAAACAGTTACAGAACATTAAGCAAACGTTCATGTTCAAAAAGGAAGAAGCAATATGCTTGTCTTACCATTTTCTAATCTGATCCATAAAGATTACGTTTTCATGCACACTGTCCATTATTAATAGAATATGACAATATTCCAAATTTGATACAGGCCATGTAAACAGCATATTCTGGTTGGAAATTCTGAATAATGCCTTTTTTTAAATATATATATATACACATATATTATGTTGGATCGATCATCATTGAAATCAATGTCAATAAAGAAGGTCTCTGTTTTTCTAACTGTTACAAAGTGTGACGTAATCAATGACAAATCAATGCCATATGATGTGGGAGAAAAAAGTTGTATTATGTTTACTGATTATAACTCTCAAAATAATGAGAAATGGTATCTGCTATTTTGCTTATCAGTTGTTCCCCTGGGGAGCATGAAAACGTGGTTGGAAACAGACAGCCGGAGAGGCGTCTGGGCCATTATCTTCCTGTGTTCTGCCACGAGCAAGGCGTGCGCTATCATGGCAAGGTTCATCTTTCAGTGCACTGATTGAGCTAACCTGCATAAGGAAGATAAAGAAAAATGGGTTGAGTTTCTTCCATCTGAGAAAGTGTGCTTGTTAGAGCGGAGTATCCATTCCAGTTTCCCTGGGACCTTTGATCTGGGATTACACAGGAAGATCTCAAATGAGAGCTCGTTTGGCCTTGGAGAGCTCATGATAGAGCAGCCCGAGGTGGTCATGGCCTCTGAAGTGAAAACTGCTGCTGAGTCTTCTGTGAAGCAAGCTTGCATGCTCATAAGTGGATTATTACATGATTGCCAATTTTCATCAGAAGAGAACCAGAATAGAAGTAAAAGAGCTTGATCCAAATTGCTTGGAGCAACAACCAATCCAAAAAGAGACTCTGTTATTAATGTTACCTGAAATCAACTGGAGGAAAAATTGTTCATGTGGTTCTTTGGACCAGAATATATTCCACTTATCATATACAAGACGTTCCCTTATATTGTTGCTCCCTGTGGCAGTGTTTCATGGACCGCAATGTGGGAGCCTGCTGTTTATTTGAATTAGCTGTTACAAAGTGTTTTGAGCGTCTCCTTCACAATATTTCAAATACAAATTAGTAGGAATATCCAAAGCTTATCCAAAAAATCGGAATTTGTCCCAGTCTAGGCATTTTTTGATGGATTGATATTGGTCATGCAAAGCCTGCTCCATTGCCAAACCTACAATCATTGCGCAAACCTAACCCCAATTAGCATGCAAGCTTGAATCAGTGAGTATGTTTACCTGCACACTGTTATTCCAAATATGAGAATATTCCGAATTTGATAAGTCATGTAAACAGCATATTCTGGTGGAACATCCCAAATAAGACTTTTTTTCCCAACATATAGTTGTTTCTGATTAAGACATGTGGGATCCATCCATCCATCCATCCTTGTCTGCTTATGCGGTGTTGGGTCGCGGGGGCAGCAGCTCCAGCATTGAACCCCAAACTTCCCTTCCCCAACTGGAGGATCCCAAGGCACCACCGCACATTAACTTTGAAAAAAAATCCTGTTTTGCACGGCTACATGTAAACGTGATTAATAGTGGAATACTGACTTTCGTTTCGCCATGTAAACATCTTAATTGGAATATCGTCTTTTTCGGAATTAGGGGAAAAAACAGAATAGTATGTGTAAACATAGTCAGTGATGCAGATAGAGCCAGTTTGGGTAAAAGAAAAAAATATTCATAAATGTACAGTGCCTTGCGAAAGTATTCGGCCCCCTTGAAGTTTTCAACCTTTTGACACATTTCAGGCTTCAAACATAAAGATATAACATTTTTATTTTTTGTGAAGAATCACCAACAAGTGGGACACAATTGTGAAGTGGAACGAAATCTATTGGATATTTTAAACTTTTTTAGCAAATAAAAAACTGAAAAGTGGTGCGTGCAAAATTATTGGGCCCCTTTACTTTCAGTGCAGCAAACTCACTCTAGAAGTTCAGCGAGGATCTCTGAATGATCCAATGTTGTCCTAAATGACTGATGGTGATAAATAGAATCCACCTGTGTGTGATCAAGTCTCTGTATAAATGCACCTGCTCTGTGATAGTCTCAGGGTTCTGTTGAAAGCGCAGAGAGCATCATGAAGACCAAGGAACACACCAGGCAGGTCCGTAATACTGTTGTGGAGAAGTTTAAAGCCGGATTTGGATACAAAAAGATTTCCCAAGCTTTAAACATCCCAAGCAGCACTGTGCAAGTGATCATTTTGAAATGGAAGGAGTATCAGACCACTGCAAATCTACCAAGACCTGGCCGTCCCTCTAAACTTTCAGCTCAGACAAGGAGAAGACTGATCAGAGATGCAGCCAAGAGGCCCATGATCACTCTGGATGAACTGCAGAGAACTACAGCTGAGGTGGGAGAGTCTGTCCATAGGACAACAATCAGTCGTACACTGCACAAATCTGGCCTTTATGGAAGAGTGGCAAGAAGAAAGCCATTTCTCAAAGATATCCATAAAAAGTCTCGTCTAAAGTTTGCCACAAGCCACGTGGGAGACACACCAATGTGGAAGAAGGTGCTCTGGTCAGATGAAACCAAAATCAAACTTTTTGGCCACAATGCAAAATGATATGTTTGGCGTAAAAGCAATACAGCTCATCACCCTCAACACACCATCCCCACTGTCAAACATGGTGGTGGCAGCATCATGGTTTGGGCCTGCTTCTTCAGCAGGGACAGGGAAGATGGTTAAAATTGAGGGGAAGATGGATGCAGCCAAATACAGGACCATTCTGGATGAAAACCTGTTGGAGTCTGCAAAAGACCTGTGTCAGGTTCAGGACACTTTATCTTACTAAATAACCATGGTCAAGCAAAGAAACGAGACGCAGACGGCAAAATGTGCAGTTGACAGACTTTTGCAAAAGGGAGAGATCCGTGACAGCAACCTTCCTGCTAGCGCTGCTCCCACGGAACTCTGGCAACTAGAAACTAAAAGCAAAGTCTCTTTATTGAAGCACACACACACAAAGATTTACAGTTGTTGAGTCTAAAGCATCTGGTGTTTGGTTTATGCCTACACAGACAGAGTGCAGATTGCCAGGGCAACCTGCCCTCTGCCTGACCTCGAAACTAAGACTATCTAAAGGATTTACAACAGAGTAGACTTTATGGCGGTGCTAACAGCTTTAAGGAAAACATAGTTGGTTAAATGTGCATATAAGATCATAAAACAAAGCATACATGAATATACGTGGAGCAAGATATGGATATATGATAAGCATGAAAGCAGTGATTATGATATAGATATGAATGTATGAATTTAAGCATGCAAGGTATAATATTCTAAAACACTACTACAGAGAATTGTCTAATAAAGAACATATAAAAAACGAATTTCTCTGTCAACCTGAAACTGGGACGGAGATTTATCTTCCAACAAGAAAATGATCCCAAACATACAGCAAAATCCACAAAGGAATGGTTCACAAATAAACGTATCCAGGTGTTAGAATGGCCAAGTCAAAGTCCAGACCTGAATCCAATCGAGAATCTGTGGAAAGAGCTGAAAACTGCTGTTCACAAACGCTCTCCATCCAACCTCACTGAGCTCGAGCTGTTTTGCAAGGAAGAATGGGCAAGAATGTCAGTCTCTCGATGTGCAAAACTGATAGAGACATACCCCAAGCGACTTGCAGCAAAAAGTGGCTCTACAAAGTATTAACGCAAGGGGGCCCAATAATTTTGCACGCACCACTTTTCAGTTTTTTATTTGCTAAAAAAGTTTAAAATATCCAATAGATTTCGTTCCACTTCACAATTATGTCCCACTTGTTGGTGATTCTTCACAAAAATAAAAATTGTATATCTTTATGTTTGAAGCCTGAAATGTGTCAAAAGGTTGAAAAGTTAAAGTGGGCCGAATACTTTCGCAAGGCACTGTAGCTGTTGGCTTCAAAATAGCCTTTGGACTTGAGTGTTTTATTTAATAGAGGGAATGATTACTGTCTCAACTTGTTCTTGGATATTATAAATAATATGAAAATTCACCAAAGGACAACTTTAAGAAAACATGTGTTGGAAACTTTCATTTCCAGCTGCGCAGATGCTGTGCAGTTCTCATACTGCACAGCAGTCCTAGCAAGCTGGGCAGGGTTGATGCTGGGCAAGCAAAGCGCAGGACTATGACTTTGTCCCTGGATATCAAGAGTTGGTCCCTAGTCCACTTGTGGTTAGCTTTATACTAGCCCTTGTGTTGTCTTTCATGGACCAGGCACTTGTCTTCCTGGGTAAAAATTGATCGTTTTGCCTGTTTATAAAGCACTAAGTATAAATCATCAACCAATTTTGTTACATTTTCTGAGCCCATTTCATTCCAACCTATTACAGTATTATTATACTTCTTTTTGGAATTCATGGTCAATAAACCCCATTTTAAATGAAATTATATTTTCAGTGTGTTCATGTGCTGGGAAGCACAATAATGCACCATTGACCAGGGAAGACCACAAATGCTATAAAATTGAATAAACACCCACAGTTCAAGTGATCATTAATATTATTTGCAAAGAGCAGTATAGGGAACCATCCATGTTATTTTTGGTTACATTTGTTGAAAGAAACTCATACTGTTGATGTAGAAACGCTAAATGGGTCAAATTTGACTGTAAGACGACATGGTTAGGGAAAGATTGTGGCTTTGGTAAATAATAATAATAAAATAATAACACTCATGTGAAAACATGAGTGTTATATATTTTAAAGAGAAGTCAATGTAGAGAAAGCACATGCCAGTTCTATAATTTGCAAAAATGTTTTGTATGGACATTTTGTGACTTTGCAGATGCGTTCATTAAAAATGTTTTCTCATTGTCACTTTATAGAAAGTAAATTGTTACTTGTCAGTATCCCTGTCAAATGCATTAAGATTATCAGATGAGCAATGCATCCACACAGTTCCATCTACTGTTTTGACTTCTATTCTGTTTTCAAAGTTTTAGTTGTTGAAAATCAGTCAACAGACAGGGCAGCCAGAGCAACCTGCTGTTGAAGACGGAGCATGCTTCCATTCCTCCAGTATGACCGACCCTACCCCAAGAGAGCTATTCTCTGCAGACAAGGTGGTGCAGTGGGGAAGTGAGGCTGTGTTTTGTAAATGAGCTAAAACCACTAGAAATTTGGAGTTTTAATAACAGGAACCCTTTAATACTAATGTGATTCTTTCAAAATAATATGCCTCGTTACTTAACAATGGAGCGGCATAATAATGCTTCATAAGACTATATTCCTACTAGAAAGTATATTTATTCAATTGGTACTTCTCTCTTTCTCTATCACCCTCCCCCCCTCTCCCTTGACTCCTCTCTGCGGATTCATGTTGTGATCTTAACATTATAAATGGGTTCTCTGGCAGCGGTTAGATTAGATTTGTTTCAATGAGATTCATTCCTGCCCTAACTCTGGTCTCAGTGCTCATGTGGCTTGTTTTCTTGATGAAGGCCCCCTGCACTGTCAACAGTCATTTGCAAGATCTCCTCTCATAAACTCGTCCACAGAGGGAGGCCAAAAATCCTCCTTGCTGAATCCATATTGCATTCCCTATGTAAGCCTCCAACCTTATAAGGTCAGCCAGCCATCCACAAACAAAAAATACATGTCTGTATAATAAATAATTATAATACAATCAAGAGTTTAAAAAAAAAAAAACTATATCAAGGGACAGCTGGCATGTAGCTTTGGGGGTTTCTGTTTAAGAGTGAGTGATTGGGTTATGATTGATATGTTTGCTCTTTTCCTAGGGGAGCAGAATGAAGAGTACTTAATGCCTATTGCATCATACTGAGTGAAGTATTGATTGTCCAGGCCTCCATCTTGCCTTTGTCACACACCCTTAGGCCTGACAACTCCCAGCGCTTGAATAAGATGTCATTATTTCTCTGTCAGCGGGGGTCATTTTCAAATCTGATGGTAGCATTTGGCCTGGTTTGTTCAGAGCTGAACTGTGGCGCTTAAAGGATAAAACTGCTGTTATTTTGTCTTTTTATATTATCAAAAAATCCCCCAAAGAGACCAAAACCAACACTGAATTTATCGTGCTAACAAGTTACTGGTTGTTTAATCACAGCGTGATAGCTTCTGTGGCACAGAACTGCACTGTTATCCAAAAGCTATTTAAAAGACATTACAGAGGCATTCTGTTGCATTGGGCGACATAGGCTGTTGTCAGGATGAACACGGCCAGTGTAGTTATCCTGAAACATCTGTGATTGCAGTTTCGGTCTCTATAGGGCAGCTCCGTGGAAGAAGTCACTGAGAATACTTAAGGACGGAGCTCTGTGTTTACATAGCTGAAAGACAAAATAGTGTGTAATTGTTTTATGTGTAGGGCATTTAAAAACACAGAGGGGGACTTTGATTATGGCTCTGATCCAAAAATAAAGTTTCTAGGCTATCTTAAGTGGGACTAATTTGCAATGCATTTTGGGTGCATTAACTCTTTTTTTTTTTTTTTTTGTTGCTTTCTACTAACTGAGCTACAGCCCCAAGCGTTTAAGATGTTTATTGCAGCACAACACTTTTTCATTCTGGAGGATTTTGATATTTACTAAGATGTTTACTGGGGGCAATAGCTCCAAATGGCTAATGTTGTCTTTCTGACGTGTTTAGTATTACAGACTAGATTTATGTTTGAGCCCAAAAAAAAGTCAAGCCCGACCCTACATGAACCTTTATAGTTTCGGTCCAAGTCCGATCTGAACCACGGCAGCAGTTTTGGGGAAAATGGATGAAAATCCTAATTTAATAATAATAATAATAATGTATAATTTATTAATCCAGCAAGGGGAAATTACAATTTACTCTCTGTTGTAATTACACACAGGCCTGAATTAAACACATGCTCAGTACCTATACATTGACTAAATAGAGAGATGTCAGAGTGAGGGGGCTGCCCATTGAAAGGCACCCCGAGCAGTTGGGGGTTTGGTGCCTTGCTCAAGAGCACCTTGGCAGTGCCCACGAGGTGAACTGGCACCTCTCCAGCTACCAGTCCACCACCATATATTGGTCAGTGTGGGGGACTCCGGTTCCCAACCCAACTACCTACTGACTGAGCTACTGACTGAGTTACTGTGTAAGAATTTCTCCCATCTAGCGTTGAGGTCATATATCGCAATCAACTCTCTCGCACCACGTAGTTCAAAGTACGTATTACAGCTACGGTAGCCTTCAAGCTTAAAAAAAACAGCCTTTTGCTGTTTAGGATATTGTTTTACTGGGCGAAGAAGAATGTTCTTGAAATTTAGATTTTGAATATGTGTGGTCCTCCTATCTTCTTCAAATCTGCGAGGGGTCGGGAAGCGGCGATACCCATTAAGCCGCATTAGCAGCACCTGTGCGTTTATCATGTGACGGCGAAAGGCGGAGCAGTATATCCTGTATGTCCCTTACCAACTAACATATTTCAAGATGAGGCGCATGAATATGGAGCATCTACCCCAAATTTCAAGCCAATAGGGATTCTTGGAATTGATGGTGGTGGTAAATATTATAACAAGTTTGTGAATGGGCAACACAGATTTTGATAATAAAACACTAATCACAATATACACTGGATCTTTGCCTACTACTAAAGTCTACTAAGGTCTTTTCACTGCCTTCACTGAATTCAACAGATATTTGTGACACTATCTCTGACATGTGCCTTTTTGAATGTTCAGCGAAGCTAGCCATATAGAGATTGTATCATGGTTTTCCTCATTAATGAGCGACTGGAGTCATCATTTGTGCAAATCTGACCCTATTCAGGCCCGGGGGAAATGAGGAGTTGCAGCCTGGCTTGAACCCAGTTGGGCTCCAATCAGGTCTGGGGAAAGCTCCACTACAGATGTGCATCTTAGTTTAATGGCTAACTTTCAATGCGTAAAATAAGTCTGTATATATCAATGTGAGACTATAACTCACAACAAAACCAAGACTGTGATGATGTTTAAATAGGACTGTTTCACATTTTCACTTCTCATAGCAGGAAAAGCACTGGTATAACTAATAACATTGAGTGTTCCATTCAAGTGTCCCAGTCAGCCATGACAGTGTGACAATGAGCGAGCAGGCACAATACCAGGACCCTTAAACTGAAGCAACTAAATGGAATTCAGCCATTATTCATTTAGTATTATCTACACTTGGGCTTTTTCAACTGTGACATCTCAACATATATTAAGTAAAACAAATTTGACCTCTTTATGTCTGCACACCGCTGTTTAATTAATTATAATAAATAAATGGGTCTGTTTTTGCACTGGACTCTGGGCTATTTAAATTGACTACAGTGTCAGGCATTCTCTAAAAACTCTTCTCCAATGACAACAATGTTGGCAAATACAAATTGAGGCATGTTTTTCTCTTGACAGTTGTTGGCGGGTGTTAATAATTATCAGCTGTCAGGAAGTTTCATTGATTGTTACAACAGCAACACAGTTTTTAAGCTCTAAAAGGGGAAATGTATCTGTTTTGAATGATTTGACTTGCTTTAACAAGGTCTAAGAGCAGAATGACTAGCTTAACTATTTAAATCCTTTCCCTGGACATTTGTAACTGGTCTATGTCGTTTCTGTCTAGCATGATGTACAGTATATTAAGGGTGTCTTAGCTGACATCTGTTTTGATTTCACACCTACATAAAAGAAGTATCAAGTAAGATTTGAGATTACTGGTGCAACAAATTTGACAGTTTTGAGCAAGGACAAAGGAAGGAACATGTGAAGCGAAGGGAGAAAAGGATTGACAATGACAACAAAAGCTCTCAGGCAGGTGTGTGTGTGGGATGGATGGATGGATAGATGGATATTTTTTTTCTTTTTTTTAAACCATGGCAACTATCCGACAGTGTTATTACACCTTGCTCAAACAGAAAGCCAAAGTACACACAAAGGCAATTCTATGGTCTGTCTACTTCAAGGTTCCCCTAAGACAGATAAATAATTCAAAATGGCATCTTTGATAAACCAAGCAGGGGTAAAATTATAGCCGTCGGCTGAAAGATTAGCATGTGTTTGTGGCCACAGACGTGTGATTCAATCAAACTCACAGAGCATAATGCATCTTGAAGATGACAATGTGCTTTAATTTTCTAGAAACAAGTGTTGAGTGTGAGGTAGCCCGATGTGAGGCTGTGCTGGTGAAAATGATTGGTATTGACACAATAACAAGTTACATATGGGAATCTGGCAATGACTGACAGCTTTTACTGAAGCTGCATTGCTGTTACAATGATCAATACTTGTCTTAACAGGAGGTGCATAAAAGCAGACACAAGTGTGAGAAGACTCCTCTTTCTCAACTTATCTGTAACAGCACAGTTTTTTGTACTCTACTGTTCTATTGAGTTGGTTGCATTACTTCTATGTGTAGGTCCAAGTCATTTAGTGTCTTTGAAACTTCAGTTGAGTGCAAGTTCATTCTTTAAAAGAAGCTCACTTACTCATACTCCTGTCCTGATGGCAGAATAGAATCCGAGTTAAACTTTGGAAATATTTAGGGCCATCACGTTTTCAGTATGACACAACCAAGCATTGATCAGTATCAGATTGTCCAATCTCAATGACATTGCATTGATGGCCATAGGCCCGTGTGTGTTGTGTGTGTGTGTGTGTGTGTGTGTGTGTGTGTGTGTGTGTGTGTGTGTGTGTGTGTGTGTGTGTGTGTGTGTGTAAAATGTATCCCCTTACCCAGTGAAAAGGCAGTCACTAGAGGCTTGAAGTGCAGTCAAGGCAATATGTTAATATCATATGTGTTAATATGAATTACGTTTTTCACCAAATCACAATATGTAGGTACATACAGTATCTTTTGCTATAAAGCACCAAAGAGGAAGCTACTAATCAATCTGGAGATATTTTAATGTACTGTTTAAACTGTTAATACCTCTGGACATTACATGACAACTATGTTTCCCAGTCATGTGCCTGTCTTGTTGGAAAGTTGCAAGTCTATATCCACAACATTCCATCAAGCGTGCTGACAGAAGGATTGTCCACTAAGTTTCATTACAGATGAATGCAACATGATCTACAATCTCACTGTGCTGGCCAATCCCTGACGTGCAAATGTCCAATTCCAATAATAGCATTATTAATGGTGCAGCATTGCACTACGTAAATGTAACGTTTACCTTGCAACTGCAAAGCTGCCAATCCTAATATCCTATATACTCAACTTTATTTATATAGAACCTTTCATACAAAAATGAAGCCCAAAATTATTTTATTTTATTATTTCATAATATATAAGGTCAAGAGAATAAAATAAAAATGAAAACATTCAGCATGATTAGGATTATTAAGGACTACAAATTTCAAAATTAAGTTTAAAACATTACTCCAAATGAAAAGCCAGATTAAAATTATAATATTCTTTTAAAATTTCAGAAAGAGCTTGCTAAAATCCTGAGGCCTTGAGTTCTGTAGTTTATGGGCAAAAAAAACAGAAAGCACTCTCATCTGTACTTTTATGGGACACATTACAAAATCTACATCTACAAAAAAAAAAAAAATTAAAAAGCGTGGAGGACCTTAGTGATCTGGGTGAAACATAAAATGAAAGAAACTCTCAGATAAAGGGAGGAGCAAAGTAAATGGATAAAAAGTTCTAAAATTCCAGTATTTTAATCATAAACCACAGCACAGTTGTTATCAAATACTGTACATCTTTAAATGTATTGCTGTTTTATTTAACTGGTCATCCTGGATTTAGTTTTTTTTTCTCTCCACCTGTACCAACATTGAATACAGCACCTGCGCAGCCCCATGTGGTCTAATTTTGACAAAGGTAATTTTCTCCAATCAAGCAATCTCAGCTCTTCTTTGCTTCTCCCGATTGTATTTCAGACACCCTTGTTGTTGTTTGTGTCAGTGGACATTTGCCGTTAACCACAGAACAGCACAGGATTGCACTACTACCTCTAAGTATCTTTATTAGTTTGCTCAAGTAAGAAGTGTGACAAGGGAGGTCACCCTTCAACATGAAAGCAGGACCAGACCAAGATAGTAACACTGGGCCGAAACCCTTAGAGTGATGAAAGCAAGGTCTAATATGGTAGGAGTGTCCCTAGGCCAAAGCCACGTGGCAGCTAGAGAGTGATAGGTTTGCAAAGGCAATCATACATCACTTTTCACTTGTATCAAACCAATTGGCTGGCCTTCTATGGACAGCTGCTCCCTAGCACGGTGTTTGACACATTGATGGATAATGGATAGACACAGCCTCCATATGGCAGATATGGAGCCAATTTGGACCATATAATCCTAAATCCTTTTTCAGCCCAGACCAAATGACTTGGAGAGCATGTCACATACACGGGATAATCCATGCATAGACTAGTAAAAAGAAGTAGCCAACATAATCCTTCAAATCCAGTCTGCGCTGAATTTCCTGTAACTATGACAGACCCAACTGTGAAGAGGGCTATTAATCTAACCACCTTCATCTTTGCGCAGTACTAACTGATTGGTTGTAATGATAGCTACTTTGCGATGATCACCTAGTCCTTGGGTGACCACTGCACGCTGATAAAGCTACACCTAAGTTGTACCAAACCTTCTCTGCATGCTGATTATATATGTATGTCACGCCATCAGGGGTGAACAGCAGACCATAAAATGAGTAAAATGGGGAATGGTACCTGTTTTAGGAATTCACATGTGCTTTTTTGAGCAGTTTTTCAGTACAGTTAAGTAAGTGACTTCCTAAAGGTACAAATCTTGTGGTTTATGATTTATGTAAAACCTGAAATACAATAACAAGGACCCTGAATTTGTATAGACATAAAATGCTGAGCTGACATCACACAAATAAGTCGTTTTTCTATTAACCTTTTCGTCTTTTATCTCTGTCTCAGCCACCTCCTGAGAGAAATATCTGCCTCTAGATGCTAGACCTTCTTCATCAACCTTGTCTCTAACTTTGTCTTGCTGATGTTTGGTGCTGGACAGGTGGCGTACAGGGATGTTACTGGAAATGGGGGTTGATGAGAACACTTAGATTAAACCATACAAAATGTTCTGTAAAACCATAACAACGTATTAAAAAGCTGGAAAGTTGAATGATATGTCTCTATGGGTTTAATACTTAAAGGGGAACACCACACACATTCTGATACATTATTTTTTTATATATTTGTGAACATGAGCTTCTCTCTCTCTCTCTCTCTCTCTCTCTCTCTCTCTCTCTCTCTCTCTCTCTCTCTCTCTCTCTCTCTCTCTCTCTCTCAAAGCCAGAAAGAAAACAAGTCACAAGTGTTAAAGTCTGGAGCTTGAGTCTTTCGATTGTCTCAGACCAAATAAAATGACTTTGTAGTTGGTGTAGTTCAGCTTTAAGACTTTAAGAGAACCTTTTTGCATTAATATTTTAATCGCCGTTTTTGTTTTACCATTATGAAAAAAAATTCTTCTTTAGTATTGCCTGCGTCGAGGTTCCAAGCGAGCTGAGGCGATACAAAAAGGTGACGTGAAAACCTGCCGACTACTGATTGGTCGGAGAGAATCATCACTAATCACTGCATCATCATTGCTAGCGAAAGACGGTGTCCTGAACAAACCCGCCATTTTTATATAGTTTAGCCAGCGGTGTTTTGTTTGCTGCCTCAAGCTTCTTTTGAAACAAAATTTGCCGTCTGGCTGTGGCAACAGCCATATGCAGAGAGTCAAAAACAACCCACCTTTGACGTTCTGTGTGGCCGAGTCAAGCGGCGTGGAGTTGGTACTAGCAGTGGGTAAGCGTCTTAAGTGTCTGACAACATTATGGAAAGGATCCCTTCAGAGATGGACCTTTAAAACATCTTTGAGACCTTTCTTCAGCTCTGAAGTCACTTCCGCTAAATCCACCAGACTCCATTTTAAAAAGCAATATTTTTGCGTTTATAGAGCTAACATATTTCCACATTTAAATCTGTAAACTGTGTTTATTTCAACCAAAGCTAGAGTTGTGATGATTGTAAAAAAAAAAAAAAAAAAAAATTGGAAAGACAGCCCAAAATGACTTTTCATAGTGTTATTTTGTTTCTGTCGACTTTGAATGATGTGTATTTTATGATGCTAAATTTACTGTTTATTTACATGGAGTCTGGTGGATTTAGTGAACGCAATTTGGCGGATGTTTTTATGTTTAAAAAAAAAAAAGGATCTTACTCTTTAACAGAAAAGTTGACCTCCTTAGAAATCCTTTCCATATTGTTGTCAGACACTTCAGTCATTTGGACATAAAAAATATGTGAAAATAGGGTCCAGGTTGAAAAAAAAAAGGTAGTTACCCTGTGGTATAATAAGTATGGGTTTGTCTAAATTGGGTGGTCTCCCTTGACCTCTCTCTGTTTCCTACTGTACATTAGGAAGTAAAGAGAGCCATGAAATATTTAACCACTTCTGCGGGTCGAGCTACAAATAATCATCTTGCTTCACCAAAGAACCTTTCGTTGTTGGGAAGTCGATTTAATTTGCCTAATGAGCAAAATCCTTCCCCAAACTGGTACCACATTCATTATGTCATAACGCATGTACACAGAAAAAAATGGCCGTAATTGTTTGCCCTTTCAGAGAAGTGTTTTTCTGTTTAGCGTAGATGACACAAAGTGGATGTCCTAAACGGAAATGAATTATTGCAGAATGCTTACTGTGATGCGTGTGTGTGTGTGTGCTATGAGTGTTGTGTCACTAAGGTGGGCTGTTTCTATTAACCCTTATCTGCGCCATAAACACGTCAACTCTCAGGAGGTGATTATTCTCTTGCCTGGTTAATGGTCCTTACTGACAACACTTAATGAAAATGAATGAGCAAACTTTAAGATGCCAAGCACACAAACATGAAGGCCACTCCCTTCATCAATGTGCATTTATTGCCATTGTTTTACTAGCATTCCTGCAACAAAAACATAATGCATCCTATGGATCCATTTCCAGCTCTCTAATGCTACCTATGAGGTTTTCTCTGTTTTGTCCATAGTGATGAACATGCCGCTACCTCTGTTTAGGAGCAGCCTCTGTTTAATGTGCGGGAATAGAATGTAAAGACATTTAATACACTTCATTAGGTTTCCATTATATTTTGCTTTGGGTGATCGGCTGAAATGAGCGATCAGATTTTTCTATTTCTGTCAGTGATGTACAGACAGCAAGATGACATGATTAAGGGGTCATTTGGTTAATTGAAAGATACTGCCAGTATGTTGCATTTTTGGAAATAAAATAGGTGCCAGGGGCACAGCAATTCATGCGAGTCACATCATGAAAAACAAGCTGAGCAAGTTATGATTGCTTTTAGCGTTTTTCTTCTTTCTGTCTGTCATCTGTCGGTATGCAAATGATTATTATGTACATGAAGAGATGCACATTAGTATGCATGCTATCTACTATGAATCACACAGTGAGTGAGGGGGTGGCATAGGAAGCGAGACTGAGAGAGAAGGATAGAGGGAAAGAGAGAGGGTTGGGATACTAATTTATCACATATTTTCACAGTGGCTGGTTTGATTTTGGTAAACAATCAAGCACACCACCTGGGCAAAGGGCACAGGGGTTCCCCGGCGCATGATTGTGTGACATTTGCAATATAATCAAAAGGCATTAATAATGCAATTAAATTGAATTCCCCTGTAAGCCTGTGGATACAGTGGTCCGAGCACGATATGCCAACCCACTGCTCCCTGCATCATCATCTGTATGAAAGCAGCCCTCTGCAGCTAACCCCCCTTGTCTTGTGTGCCCCCGCCCCCTCTTAATCTGTCGTTCACACACTCTGCCCCTTCTGTCTGACTTCCAACCCTTATTCCCGTTTTGCCCCATCCTTTCCATTCCATTCCTTTTATTTTCCCCAGTCTGAGTCAACACTGTGGCATGACTGCCATCTCTGGTCATGACATAATTTTTTTCTTGTTTCCATCATCTTCCCATGTGCCTGACGATGGAGTCCTCCATATCCCCTGGAGTGACTTCAAAATCAGCCAGCCAACAGTGTAATAAAGCTAGACTGCCATCTACTGCCAGCCGGGATTGTACCTCTTTCTCACTGTCATGCCCTTTTGCAGCAAAGCCAGAGCAACATTGCCATCTGCTGTGGCTGCAGATTCAATTAACCAGTTAATTTCACCTTCTTTTCTTGTCGCTTTTAGTACCTTCTTGTTGTCATTTTGCGACTAAAAGATTTGGATCCTGTGGTTCAAAGTGATGGTGTTTGTCGTTATCTATTTCGGAAGACGGCCAGCTGAGAAGAAAGCATTTCCAAAGGCGGCTCTAATTTAGTCGTGATTTTCTGTGTCTGTCCTCTGTCCTCTATTGTAAGTTTTTGTCATCATCAAACAGCACAACAATTTTCTGGATGACAACATCCATTTCTGCCAGGCAGAGCAGAACAGACGGAGTAACGGCTGCTCCTGCCTCGACATGGCACTGTGGGATGATGGAGAATACATTGACATCAAATCCAAGAAGCATCGATCAATTTTTTTTGTATTGTTTATTGCAGATAAACGAGGGTTTGGGTTACATAATTAACTAGCATGGTCTTGCTATTTGCACTACAAGATTTCACAGTACATGCCAATCAATACTGCAATAAATCCTCCAGAATACTGGGAGCAATTACTAGAAGTCCAATCCTCACACATCCTCTGCTCAGCTTGAATTTCTTTGGATATTTCTTTTCTGAAGAATAGAAAGTTTTCTGTCAGTTGTTGATGCATTGCTGTGTTTTCACCGGGTTATTCATCTTCAAAATCAATCTATCAAAATGATAAACTGCAGATTGTGCTGCTGTAGTTACAAGGCAAAGCTCTGAGATTTATCAGTACACCAACACAACGACCTTGCTCTTCCCTCTTTTTATTAAACATGTTTTTGTCCTCAGCCTACACAAGTGTAGACACTGCCTTGGCACAATCGCAGAAAAACGCACAATAAACCATTTAATAGAGGGATCAAACTTCCCTTTTCTGACTTAAAACATATTTTAAAATGTTGCCAAGCAGCTCTTTTCCTAAGAAGATTGGGCATATTTCTCACATTACTGGATACTTTTTAGTGCAGCCCACTGTATGGAACTCAAATCTGTTCCAATGTCATGATTTACACTTGATTCATAACTGGCAAATTGCCCTGTCACTGTTTTAAAAAAAAATGAATGTTGGGCAACAACTGCACCGCAGGTAGCAACGGAGGAAAAAGCATATTTAAGCCGTGATATCACTGCTTCCATCAGAACCAAAATGTCAACATCCACCTAGGGTGCATGAAATAGGTTTTTGACGCCTTTCTGCGTGAATGATATGTTTGCAACCATCTTTGACAAATGGTTGCCGTTTGATGGGTGCATCAAAGTAATGACATATATTAAAGGGCCAGTTCACCTCAAAATCAAATACATATTTTTACTCTTGCCTGTAGTGTTATTTATCAATATAGATTGTTTTGTCGCCCAGTGTAAGAGGTAGTTAGGTGGATGGATGGATGGATGGATGGATGGATGCAATCTGCTTGTTGTGCTAAAGGTGCCAAAACAAATACATAAAAAAAAACTCAACAGCAATTACTTTTTCCAGAAATCCTGCCCCAATTACTTAAGATTATCCACAGGCCTGGTTGTGAGCAGTTTGATATAGGAACTATTTTCATTCTAACAAACTACACCCGCCACCCCAGCTTTGAAATTTTCAGCTCTCTATTAGGAAAAGGACTCATGGACAAGAGGCTTGTTACTTACATCCCGCGCTGTCACAAGCACGAGCCTTTCGTCCATGTACTCTTCCTTCTGCGTCTTGATTGATCGCTTATCTTGAATAACCGGGGCATGATTTCTAGAAAGACTGTGGACTTTTTTTAACTGTCCCTTTCTAATATCACTGTTTTCCAAGCAGCAACCAATGCATCGTATATTGGCTTGTCAAGCTAATATTTAATCCGTCCCTTTTGATGTTCTAAGAGAATAATTAGATTGGTGCAAAGAACTGCCTTCATTAGTCCTTCAATAAACGAAAAACAAAGCTGTCTTAGTTTATGTTTTGGCCACTAGGTGGAAGAAGATGACAAATCCAATGCCCTGACATATTATGACTTATAAAATTTTTTGTATTTTTTTACAACCAACTTGCATTTAATTAGCAGATATGGCAGAGGTTCATTTTGTGAGTTTTTCACATTAGCCAGCAGCAAATCTGTGGTTATTATTATTCCTCTAGTGTTTGGAAATACTTTTCTGTATTCTTCTGTAGTAATTCTTTTTAATGTGTTTCATTATCTTAAGCTAGAGCAACCAATAAATATCACTAACCACTAAATATCACAAACTTAAAACATCTACTGCAAATTGACTTTCAAACTCTTCACTCCAGCTCTGACACACACACAGACCCGTCATAAAAGTAATAATCACTGAATTAGCATAATCATTTACCTTCACATAATAAAATTAAAATTGAAAGATTATTAAAAGTTATGTCTTAATTATGTTAATTTGCCAAAACTGTCTTCCTTCTGGGAGTCTGAACTGTGTCGTTTACTTTGGGAAGTATGTGTAGCATTTTAAAGCCCTTAATTTTAGAATGCTTCATCAGAATGCTCTGATTTACCTGCATTACACACTGGATATGTGATATCTCCTCCAGACTTGGAATGAACCTTGCATAACATCAGGATTCCTTTTTAGAGTACCCTGAAAAAGAGTAAAATATGCCATTAAAAGCCTGAAAAAGATTTAAAATACAGCATTAATTAGACATTCAAGGCTTCAATTTTAAAATCCTACATCAGAATGGTCCTTAATTACCAGAGTGACCAATGGATATGTAGTGTCTAACCCAGAGTTTGAATGAACCTTGCTTAACAGTAGGAATCCATTTTAGAGTGGCCTGTAGGAGAGTTAAATATGCCTTTAACAGCCTGAATATATGTCAATATAGCTTTACTTTTAAGCCCTTAATTTTAAAATCGTACATCAGAATGCTCTGATATTACCTGCGTGACACACTGGATATGTGATGTCTCCCCCAGACTTGGAATGAAGCTGGCATAACATCAGGATTCCTTTTTAGAATACCCTGAATAAGAGTAAAATATGCCTTTAAATGCCTGAAAAAGATTTAAAATACAGCATTAATTAGACATTCAAGGCTTCAATTTTAAAATCCTACATCAGAATGGTCCTTAATTACCTGAGTGACCCAATGGATATGTAGTGTCTAACTCAGAGTTTGAATGAACCTGGCTTAAAAGTAGGAATCCATTTTAGAGTGGCCTGAAGGCGAGTTAAATATGCCTTTAACAGCCTGAATATATGTCAATATAGCTTTACTTTAAAGCCCTTAAATTTAAGGTCGCACATCAGAATGCTCTGATATTACGTGAGTGACCAAATGGATATGTATTGTCTAACCCAGAGTTTGAATGAACCTGGCTTAATAATAATAATAATAATAATCTTTATTTGTAGAGCACTTTTCAAAAACAAGTTACAAAGTGCTTTAACAAGTGTAAAGACAATAATATCCAAGAGACAATAATACAAAAGACAAAAGCATAAAAACATTGAAAGACTGAAATACAGCTACAAAATTTGTAAAAGGTGCGTGCTGGTGTATATGGGACTAAAAGGTCATAAATATAACAAGGCGAGAGGCCATGAAGAGCTTTAAAAGTGATCAATAGAATTTTAAAGTCAATTCTAAAACATACTGGGAGCCAGTGTAAAGAAGCTAAAATAGGAGTGATGTGGTCATATTTCTTTGTTCTGGTTAAAAGCCTGGCAGCTGAGTTCTGGACAGTCTGGAGTCGATCAATAGATTTTTGAGTTAAACAGGTGAAAAGGCTGTTGCAATAATCCAGGCGTTATGAGATGAAGGCGTGTAAAATGGTCTTGGTATCTTTAAAAGTTAACATAGATCGAATTTTAGCTATATTTCTAAGTTGATAAAAACATGATTGAACAAGCTTTGTGATGTGCTGCTCGAAATTTAAATTGCTATCAAACCAAACACCAAGGTTCTTTGCCACAGGCTTAATGTGATTTACTAGCGACCCAACAGATGACAGCATTTGCTTTGCCATCTGCTGAGACCCGATGACCAGGATTTCTGTTTTGTCTGAGTTCAGCTGGAGGAAATTATTTGACATCCATTTTTTAACTTCACAAAGGCAGTTGTTAAGTGAACTCAGCATTCCAGGGTCTGTGGATCTGACAGGCAAGTATATTTGTGTGTCATCAGCATAAATATGAAAAGAAATGCCATGTTTATGGATAATATGTCCAAGGGGAAGTAGATACAAGGAAAACAAAATGGGTCCTAAGACCGACCCCTGAGGCACACCATATTTAACTGGACAGAATGAGGAGACATAGTTATTTATAGACACGCAAAACTTCCTATTTGACAGGTATGATGAAAACAATTCTAGGGCAGTACCAGAGATCCCCACCCAGTGCCTCAGTCTGTCTAACATGATATTGTGATCAATTGTGTCAAAAGCAGCACTAAGGTCCAGGAGTATAAAGACTGAGCACATGCCTTCATCAGCAGACATTAAAAGGTCATTGGTGACTTTAAGCAGGGCAGTCTCAGTGCTGTGGTACTTCCTTTAAAACCAGACTGAAACTTTTCAAATATTTTGTTATTTTCCAGTACAGTGAGCAGCTGTTTGGACACAGTTCTTTCTAGAATTTTTGCAACAAAAGGCAGTTTTGAAATTGGTCTAAAATTATGTGGGAGGGAGGGATCTAAACCAGGTTTCTTTAAAAGTGGGTTCACGCAAGCCGTTTTAAAATAATCAGGGACACAACCAGTAGATAGGGAGCTGTTAAAAATAGAGATCAAATAGGGCCCAACAGAATCTATTACTTTCAGTAAAAATTTAGTAGGTATTACATCAAGTGGGCTGGAGGACACTCTCATTTGTGATACTGTTTTTAAAAGCTCAGACAAGTCGATGGGATAAAACTGGTTAAAACTCTCTTGTTTCTGGTGAGGAACCTCTGAGTAAGAGGCCGCGGGGGTAATAGAGGCTCTGATTGACACCACCTTATTGGTAAAATAAGATAAAAACAATTCACAGTCATCATTACTTCCAGCTGAGGCACAAGGAGGGGTTGGGTTTACCAGCTGATCCACAGTCTTAAACAGAAACCTGGGATTGTGTTTATGTGTAGTAATGACTTCCGAAAAATAGTGTGTTCTCGCATCCTTAACCATGTTATTGTAGTTAATTAATAAATCCTTCAGATTGAGGTAATGGACTTGGAGATGGGATTTTTTCCATCTGCGCTCTGCTTTCCTGCATTCCCTTTTTTGGCTGCGAATGCTGTCATTTATCCAGGGTTGCTTCCTAGCCTTAGACGTAGGCCTAACCTTTAGAGGAGCAGTGATATTTAGTGACGACAAGCAGATATGGTTGAAGTGATCGACCAGATTGTTGGTGTTGGGATAAGACAGGTGTTGGCTTTTACTCTGAAAGAATGCACAAAATTTTGAAACACTTTGTTCATAATAGAAGCGAGAACACACGGAGCTTGGTGAGGCGGCATGAGTAACAGGCGAATCGCAGCTAAAAACAATACATCTGTGGTCAGATATGGTCATGTCCACTAATTCCACAGAGGAAATGCTGACACCCAGGGTAAAAATCAAGTCCAGTGTATGACCACGGTTATGTGTTTGTCCTTTGACATGTTGTTTGAAGTTAAAAGAAGTGGCCATATTTAAGAAGTTAGTTGCATTAACATTGTTGGGGTCATCAACATGAATATTAAAATCACCACAAAGAACAATTCTGTCATAATTTAAAACCAGAGTAGATAAAATTTCAGGAAGTTCTGATAAAAATCTTCCAGGTGGTTTTGGGGGGCGATAAATTATAACAAATATGATAGGTTGCAGCCCTCCAACTTTAAGAGTGAGAACTTCGAAGGAGTTAAATTCATCACAGCGTACTTGATGACATTTTAAATTTTTCCTATACACACTCACTAGCCCACCACCACGACCACTGACCCTCGGTTGACTAAAACAATCATATTGAGGCGGACACTGTTCAGATAGCTGGCTATGGTCATTCATTTGCAACCAGGATTCAGTTAAAAACATAAAATCTAAATTTGCAGACAAGATAAAATCATTTAAGATAAAAGTCTTACTCGAAAGTGATCTCACATTGAAGAGAGCCATTTTAAAAGAGTTTGTTCTGGGTGCAGGAGTTGGTGCAGTTGTCCTAATCATTGAGAGATTACTGATGTTTCTGTGTGGGATGTGCACATTTCGGTTTACTGGTCTATGCGTGATGATGACAGGAATAGAAGTCTTTGGAAAAGCGCTGGGAGCAGACGGCTTTACATACCAGCAGGTGGAGTCAGTTTGTGGCAGTGAGGAAGAGATGTCTTCAGTGAGCGGTGGTGAGTCCAGGTGTGCTGCATGAATGATTAGTCATTCACGTAAGTCATGTGTGGACCGCACCACATGCTGTATGTTCGCAGCTAACATTTTTGAGCCCCGTTTGTTTGGGTGAAGTCCGTCTGTCTTAAAAAGAGACATTCTTTGCCAGAAAATATTAAAATTATCCACATAACACACACGATGAGCCCTGCAAGCAGACTGGAGCCAATCGTGGAGGCCAAGGGTCTACTGAAGCGGCCAGCACCGCGACCAACTGTGGGAATGGGACCAGAAATAACAGTAGGAATCCATTTTAGAGTGGCCTGAAGGCGAGTTAAATATGCCTTTAACAGCCTGAATATATGTCAATATAGCTTTACTTTTAAGCCCTTAATTTTCAAGTCGTACATCAGAATGCTCTGATATTACCTGAGTGACACACTGGATATGTGATATCTCCCAAAGACTTGGAATGAAGCTGGCATAACATCAGGATTCCTTTTAAGAGTACCCTGAATAAGAGTAAAACATGCCATTAAAAGCCTGAAAAAGATTTAAAATACAGCATTAATTAGACATTCAAGGCTTCAATTTTAAAATCCTACATCAGAATGGTCCATAATTACCTGAGTGACCCAATGGATATGTAGTGTCTAACCCAGAGTTTAAATGAACCTGGCTTAACAGTAGGAATCCATTTTAGAGTGGCCTGAAGGCGAGTTAAATATGCCTTTAACAGCCTGAATATATGTCAATATAGCTTTATTTTTAAGCCCTTAATTTTAGAATGCTTCATCAGAATGATCTGATATTACGTGAGGGACACATTGGATATGTAGTGTCTAACCCAGAGTTTGAATGAACATGGCTTAACAGTAGGAATTCATTTTAGAGTGGCCTGAAGGAGAGTTAAATATGCCTTTAACAGCCTGAATATATGTCAATATAGCTTTACTTTTAAACCCTTAATTTTAAAGTTGTAAGTCAGAATGTTCTGATATTACCTGAGTGACACACTGGATATGTGATGTCTCCCCGAGACATGGAATGAAGCTGGCATAACATCAGGATTCCTTTTTAGAGTACCCTGAATAAGAGTAAAATATGCCTTTAATTGCCTGAAAAAGATTTTAAATACGGCATTAATTAGACATTCAAGGCTTCAATTTTAAAATCCTACATCAGAATAGTCCTTAATTACCTGAGTGACCCAATGGATATGTAGTGTCTAACCCAGAGTTTGAATGAACCTGGCTTAACAGTATGAATCCATTTTAGAGTGGCCTGAAAGAGAGTTAAATATGCCTTTAACAGCCTGAATATATGTCAATATAGCTTTACTTTTAAGCCCTTAATTTAAAAGTCGTACGTCAGAATGCTCTGATATTACCTGAGTGACACACTGGATATGTGATGTCTCCCCGAGACTTGGAATGAAGCTGGCATAAAATCAGGATTCCTTTTTTGAGTACCCTGAAAAAGAGTAAAATATGCCATTAAAAGCCTGAAAAAGATTTAAAATACAGCATCAATTAGACATTCAAGGCTTCAATTTAAAAATCCTACATCAGAATGGTCCTTAATTACCTGAGTGACCCAATGGATATGTAGTGTCTAACCCAGAGTTTGAATGAACCTGGCTTAAAAGTAGGAATCCATTTTAGAGTGGCCTGAAGGCGAGTTAAATATGCCTTTAACAGCCTGAATATATGTCAATAACGCTTTACTTTTAAGCCCTTAATTTTAAAGTCGTACATCAGAATGCTCTGATATTACCTGCATGACACACTGGATATGTGATGTCTCCCCGAGACTTGGAATGAAGCTGGCATAAAATCAGGATTCCTTTTTTGAGTACCCTGAAAAAGAGTAAAATATGCCATTAAAAGCCTGAAAAAGATTTAAAATACAGCATTAATTAGACATTCAAGGCTTCAATTTTGAAATCCTACATCAGAATGGTCCTTAATTACCAGAGTGACCCAATGGATATGTAGTGTGTAACCCAGAGTTTAAATGAACCTGGCTTAACAGTAGGAATCCATTTTAGAGTGGCCTGAAGGCGAGTTAAATATGCCTTTAACAGCCTGAATATATGTCAATATAGCTTTATTTTTAAGCCCTTAATTTTAGAAGGCTTCATCAGAATGCTCTGATATTACCTGAGGGACACACTGGATATGTAGTGTCTAACCCAGAGTTTGAATGAACATGGCTTAACAGTAGGAATCCATTTTAGAGTGGCCTAAAGCAGAGTTAAATATGCCTTTAACAGCCTGAATATATGTCAATATAGCTTTACTTTTAAGCCCTTAATTTTAAAGTCGTACATCAGAATGCTCTGATATTACCTGAGTGACACACCGGATATGTGATATCTCCCCCAGACTTAGAATGAAGCTGGCAGAACATCAGGATTCCTTTTTAGAGTACCCTGAAAAAGAGTAAAATATG
>CM049386.1:19907890-20097390 GCA_026937815.1 Etheostoma perlongum | reverse complement strand
CGCGACCCGATACCGGATAAGCGGATGAAGATGGATGGATGGATGGATGGATGGATGATCTTTCCCTGACCACGTTTGTGTGCCTAAATCAAACTAAAGCTTTACCATAGAGATGGCTAATTAAATAAACAGTCCTTTTTCTTTCTGGTCATGCCTGAAAAACAAAAGATTTTGTCATTTAGTGTGGAGGACTTTGATTTCTGCCACCTTGTCCTTGGTTTTGAGAGCACTTCTTATACTGTTTTTATTCATGTATGTTGTGTGTTATTTCATGCATTTCTGTCAGAAATGGGATAGAATACAAAATATATTTACTGGGGAAATGAAATCCCCGTAGACTATCTTGGTTTGGAATCCCTGCCCTCTAATAATATACTTCTCGTGATACTGATGTGTGAATATATGGCAATGGCCTTCTTTTAGCTGATCAACACCACAGAGGATAGTCGAGAGCTGGAGGGATAGGAAAAAGTTACTGATAGTTTAACTGAGACAGGGGAATGGAGAAATTAGAAGAAAGAAAATATATAAAATATGTGCCTGTAAACAAGTGGAAAAGAGAAGTGAGTTGATGGGGCAGCAGCTACTCTGTCAGTTCAGCAAATGACACATTTCTCAGTAATATAAATCTCAGGGACATGTGGGAAAAGTATTAATTGAATAGCGCTTTAAGAATGAGTGACTTATTGTGAAATGTTCATGTTTCCATTCCCAGCAAGGCATGATGTGAACAGCACCATGAGCTTAACACACTCACCCACAGTCGGTCCAGACCCCCCCACCGCCGTCTGTCCCCCCCCCCTTCTCAATACATTCTGGAGCGAGTCTGTGGCGCCACACACTTACAGCTGACAGCTTGCTGCAGAAATTGGTTTTGTGGAGCGGGCAACGAAAAGAAAAAAATGAGATGGGAATTTAAAAGACTTCTTTTCGAGTTGGCTTTGCAGCGCTGTCTTCCTCATCATCTGTCATATTTGCCTGTCTAATGATGTTTAATAACAGTGTGAGGCACAGTGCACAGAGCAAAACACACTGCCAACCATTGTGCCTTTGTCTTCCCTAATGATGACTTGAGGTAAATGTTATGACGCAGAGGAGTATTTTCCCTCTCAGGCAATATTCTCTCCAGCCAAGTTAACTGTCTGTCAAACAGATCCTGGTCAGGAGCTTGCCTTCTCATCAGTGAAAGTATAGATTTTATTGGTTGGATGTAGAGTATATTTCTGTACTCTGTGTTTGTGTGTGACTTACTGCATAAATGCTGGTTGAATGAATGCTTGTCCCGGCTACAAACAAAGCAGCTTTTCTTACTTTCTGGGAAAGTTGACATTGTGGAGATAGAAGCCCCCCCCACACACACACACACACACACACACACACACACACACACTCACACACACACATGTATGTACATGTGTGATCTCCTTGTACGCAGGCGTGTGTTTCTAATATATGAAAAGAGCACATGTGAATTCATGCCCCTGAACCCTTCACTTTTCTCACCACAATTTAGCCAGGAGCCAGACACTCATTACAGTCAAAGCCTTTAATTTAAAGCGAGTCATTCTTTTCTGTCCTGGATGGGACTTGTGGGTACATTAATCACATTTACCTAAATCTGATCCAAGACAAGTTCTATCTTGTATATAAGCACGGCTTCACACAAGTCAGGAAGTGTGCAGACAGGTAGAGCTTCCACATCATATTGTCTTTGGCAGCGGCGCAGCTCTGTCCACAAACCCCTCTTTGTCTCTCGCAGAAATGGTACTTGAGTGGAAAGTGGTGTTTTCTCAGCGGTAATAATGAGGCAGTATCTGTGTTTTCCATCAACGTGAAGTAATATCGAAGGGAAACTTGTGCTGATTGTGATCTTCAAGATTTGAACACTCAAATGTTGTATTCAAGTGTGGGTTCCTGCAACCCACTAGTTGTTCTGTATGTTGCATGCTGTTGGGATTGTCAGTATGTGATTCATGTGTAAAATTTTTAAAAGAAGTGGAGGTAAAATAAGTAGAAACATAATAAACTGAATTGAAAAAACTGTAACTGTATTGAAGAAACTGTATCATTAACAGACGATATATGATACTTAAGTCTTGGCAGAAAGTCTTTGGTACTTAAACTCTACAGGGAGAGGCGTCTGCCCTGAAAGCAGCAAGGTAAATCCCCCCCCATGGAATCCAGACACTGGTGGTGGTGGTGGTGGCTGATGATTCCAGTGAGGCTCATGGAGCTATTTTTCCAGCCATTTGATACTGGAATGACTAAAAATCTGAATTTGAAAGACCCGTCTCACAATGAAATGACTACTATGGGGACTAACATCATCACACATGAATATGATTAGGCTCATTGAATCCACAAGAGTCTCACCTTTCCAGTCAAACCCAATTGATGCAAATCCCAGACTGTTTAGGAACCCCAGTATGCAAACATTTTAAAATACACCATTTTAGAATAGGTCTCATTATACAAATGTGAAAAACTGCAAGGTTTTAGGTCCAAACTGGGATTGGATTGGCATAAGGTGGGCATGTCTGTAAAGGGGAGGCTCAGAAGTGCACATGGAATCCATTTCATTTATTTAAAGGGCAAGGGACCCTTGTAAAAATGGCGCGGGGGAAGGGATGCTAGCAGGGAGCGCCGGTGTGGTGACAGAACCTTAGCCGGGCAATAGAACCAGGTTCAGCCGCCGCTACAGCAAAGGCAAATTAGGACATGGGTAAAGATAACAAGAGAAAAAGTGTGTGAACACGCAAGAGCTTCACCAAATACTGTAAACGGCTGCAAGATAGCTGGCCATCTCGCTGTTGGACTATTAGCTGGCTCACTATGTCTTCTGTTGTCGCACTTGCTTGATGTTTGGCTATTAAAAAAGTTGTCGACTCACGAGATTTTCATCCCGAGTGATGTAATCATTACAAATGCATGTGTGTGGCTGTCCAAGTTTACGACAGTTGTCTATAAGTGAGTTACACTGAAAATGTATGGGGCACCAAATCATAAAAAGGCATCATTGGCTGGAATAAAGCGCTAAAATCAAAGATGGGTTGTAAAGATGCATATATGCAACAATATGCTCTTTTTGGGTTTCACATCAAAGAAAGTAATGAAGCTATAAAAGAAATCTGACAGTAACAAAAACAAGTTTTTTCCATCTCTGTTCAACTGAGTGAAGCACAACACAAATCTGCTCTCAATTCCAAAATAGAAAAATCAACTGTCAGCAACAGTGGGGTGGTTGAGCATCAACGCATTGAAATGAGTTATTTTCTGTTACTTCTTTTCACTCACTGTTATTTTATGTTTTTCTTGGTCCTGCTTCGCACCATGTTATGTCTTGCTACGTCCTGCAATGCTCTGTTGTACTGTGCTGTGTCTTGCTACGTCCGGCTATGCCCTGCTCTGCTGTGCCCTGCTAAGTCCTGCAGTGCCCTGCTATGCCATGAACTACTACAACTACTATTTCTAGTCATTGTTCCATTATCTTTATGGAATTTTTTGCTATTGCTACTGTTCTTCACACCCCCAACCGGCATCGTCAGACACCACCTACCAAGAGCCTGGGTCTGTCCAATGGTATATATGTTTGGGCCTACCAATCAGAGATACTGTACACAAAGGACCTGTATTGATTAAATATGTAGGTACGTATAGCACTGTTTTGAGGAGGGGTTTTTGGTTATCGTTGGTTGAATCAACTTGGTTTAGCTTTCAATCTGAATTAAATCATGTTTTAAACCCTCACCCTCCACACTATCAGCATTTTCCTCTCACACCTAAACGAAACATCAATTTAAACTCATTTGTTGAGTGAGGACAGTTAAAACTCCTAAGGGGAGTTTTGAAGGTGCTAACAAATACATTGCCTCTTCTATGAAATTAGTAAGAATGCAAAGGTTAGCAAGTTAGCTGAACTTCTCCAAAATTCTCCACACTGTTGTGTAAGGAAACGTATTCTAAAAAGCATACTTTTCCATTTTTGGGGACAAATCTGTAAAGACAATGCCTATTCAAGCATAAGGGCAGTTCGACTGACATTTGACGTATCAAACCTCGAAATATTCAATACATTTACATGCATCAATTTGAAGGAACCGATTCTGTAAAAAGTCTTTTATAGTTAATCTTTACTTGCTATCTGTTATTATCCTCTGATAGCAAATCCTGTATTCCTTTGAGGTCAGACGTAAAACATATACATGTCCCAATCATTTGGATGCTGAAGGCTGTCCTTCATTTCTTGTCAGACTCATTGTCAGACTACTTGAGCAAAAAATCCATTTAAATCTTACCATAACAAAACTCTTCACCCTCTCCTCTTTAGAGATGGCAGCAAGTCTTACATAGAAATAGTCCAAGAGATCTGTAACCAAGGTAACTAGCTGTTGTTTCCCTGGTACCAACTGTCCTCTCTGAACTGGGTCTTCTGTATTGTCACGGATGGTTGTAAACTGCATGCACAGCTCACGGGTTAATAGTATACTGCTGGAGGGGGTTCCAAAGTTTCCTAAACATTTAAAATGTTGCAAACTATGTCCCAAATGTAATCATAAGCATGCTGCTTTTCAGCTTGTGCAAACGTCTGTCGCTGGTGTTGGGAAACCACGGTAAAGACCAGAAGGGAGAGTGGAAAGGAAAGAGAATGCACTAGGTGTCCAGTGGGAGGGCTTATCACAGCAGTCCACATCCACTCAGTCAGACTGACAGGCCTGTAACTCTTGTGGCGGACTGCAGGCTGTGGGGTTAACCTGAGGTGGCAGCCAGCCAAACGGCGTGGAGTAGATGGGTTCAAGTTTAGGCCCCGTGACCCTAAAATGATAAGGTGAGGGGTCGTGGAGAAGTCAGGAAGCCATTGTTTTTAGAAATTCCAATTATTTGGTTATTTAAGTCGACTGGGGCTTGTCTGCCCCCCACCTTTTGCACTAAGAGGTCTGCACACCATCATCCTATTAACCGCATGTGTGCTGGCCACAACTACACACTGAGGGAGAATGGGGAAGGAAACGGTAGAGTGAAGTAGGAGGAGGGAATGAAAGGGTGTTTGCCTGCAACATAAGCTATCAATTACACGATACAACATGGAAACTGTAGTAATTGAGTCACTGTTTGTGAAAGACAGAAGTGAAGTGATTTAGTCAAAATGTTTTCCATGCAGGATCATTTCCCATAGTTCCTAAGGATAAAGCATTTGGGGGCCACTGTGTAACTTGATAGAGGGTTAGGATTTATATTTTTACGGCCTTTTTCTCCAATCATGTTGCGTTCTGTTGGCTGATTTGAAAGAACTACGGTGTAAACAGAACCTTGCCAATTATTTTTGCTTTCCTCCAAGTGGTTGTGTGTTTATTCCAACTCAGGTTACTCTTACTTTCTGCTACATATGGTACATACGGCATGGCTGAGTATGGCTTTGTCTGAGCATAAAGCGCTCTCCCGTGAATACATTATCTCCACAAATAAGATGCTAGCCTCTGTCTGACCTCCTCTCGTCCTGAGTTCCATACGTGTTATATAAATCAAGCATGTGAGGACTGAAAAAAATCTTTTTAAGGATCTACAACTATTCAGGCTTTTAACCAGAACAAAGAAATATGACCACATCACTCCTATTTTAGCTTCATTACACTGGCTCCCAGTATGTTTTAGAATTGACTTTAAAATTCTATTGATCACTTTTAAAGCTCTTCATGGCCTCTCGCCTTGTTATATTTCTGACCTTTTAGTCCCATATACACCAGCACGCACCTTGAGATCCTCGGGCAGAGGTCTGCTATCTGTTCCAGAGTCTCGACTGAAAACTAAAGGGGACAGAGCGTTTGCTGTCAGGGCCCCGAGGCTCTGGAACAGCCTGCCTGAGGAAATCAGGTCAGCTGACTCAGTGATCTCTTTTAAGTCGCTTCTTAAAACATACTTTTATAGGAGAGCCTTTCCCGATCTTATTTGATACTTTATCCCTTTTATTTTTATTGTATTTTACAAATTTTTTAGCTGTATTTCAGTCTTTCAATGTTTTTATGCTTTTGTCTTTTTTGTATTATTGTCTCTTGGATATTATTGTCTTTACACTTCTTAAAGCACTTTGTAACTTGTTTTTGAAAAGTGCTCTACAAATAAAGATTATTTTTATTATTATTATTATTATTCAACACTGATACAAGAAGTTTACCAAACACATAACTTAAAACTCCAAAATTTCCAGGCAAATGCATCTACTAACATTTGACTTTTGATGACTTTACTGACTCACATTCAGTTGAATTCAATAACTTTATTCATCCGCAGGGGGCAATTAAATGACAAAAAGAGCATCATAATCCACCACATACAGTACATCATCTATAAAACTCAGGTAAATACATAAATTGTAGTACGTAGTAGTATGTACATGAAGACATCCTGACTCAATTCGCTACGCCTCTTTAATTTTTGCTCATTATTAGCCAGGATCAATTGCTTAATGTGCAGCGTGCCAATAATGGGACACTCCAACAGTCATGTCTGTTTGATCAAAAGATTTGTCTGTGTTTATGTACCAGTTGTGGCTTATCCGGTGTTTATATTCGCAGATGCCAGGACTCATCAGCACCATAACAAAAGTCAAAAACTTTGAAGAACATAGGAAATGAACATAGGGAGGCAGTAAAGCAGAGAAAATGAAAGGTAGTGCACATAAGAGGAGTCTGATGAAGAGATTGTGATGGACACATAGGTGTAGCAGAACAAACAGCACAAGAGTACGGATCAACAAACATGCGTATCAAAGAATGGCCTCCTCAGAGCTTAGTTAGTCCACATGGGGGCAGTGCATTTGCTTCTCTGCCTATTTGGCAGCTGTGCTGGGTTTTCTGTGGGATTCTGGACTGAATGCTGCCTCACAGAGAGCTCAATGCCCTGGGCTCATTTACACATAATATGCCTCAAACTAAAAGTAGGAGAGCATGAATACAGGAAGGATCCTTTCTCATCTGGAAAACATTTTTTTTTATTTCTGTCTCTTTTAGTGCAACCACAATCCCAGCGCCTACTGTGTTGTTGTTGTTTTTTAAATTTTTTATTTACTGTAATCTTTTACAACTTTTCACGTAATTCCTGAGGCCACATTATGAAGGGGGCCTCTTGTTGGAAACGCATGCTTTTTAGTGTTTTTTTTTTTTTTTTACCCCTGGCGTTTGGAGAGCCAGTTCCCTTTCTTTATTCTGCCAATACCACAGAAACCTTTTCCTTCCATTTAGATGCCTGAAGTCAATACAAACCAGAGAGAAGGAAGCCTACGCCAAGACTAAGGGTTTGCAACAAAAAAAACCTAGCATTTGACACTAGATGAAACTATGAAAGCATGTACTGTGTGTTGTGATCCCAGGAAGGAAAAACGCAGCATGACTCTATCCGCACAAATCTCTTTTTATAGCACACTTTACACTGTCAATCCCACGCGCATTAGTTCCATACTTATTGTTTAATTTATCTATGAACTCATCTATCACATTACAACGACTCAACCGGGGGTGTGTGGTACTCTTGAGAGGTGCTTTGCCTCCGCTCTTTCCTCCTCTGGCAGTGTGATCAATGGTATTGTATGTGGCATTACTCTTATCCACAGCCGTGATGAATGGAAAAGTGAATCAGCTGCATGTGTCATTTTTATTTAAATCGATACATATGTGAAAGAATAAGGGAGAGGGTATCTTCTCTTTTCTTCGCTTCTCATTAATACCCTTGTGGACAGTCAATAGTATAAGTCCCATCTAGGGCTGACCAATTTAATTTTTTTTATTTAGCTAAAGTCCAGTATTCACTGTGTAACAGATAAAACATGTCCTCGAGCATTATAACATGAAACACCATCATAAGTGCTCTATAGTCTTATGAAGGAATGAGAACATGGATATGAACTGCTAGCAATAAGTGTTTTTTTAAATAAGCATAGAACATTGAACAGTCAAACACATTTATCCCAAAAGCTAAAGTTATAATAATAAAAAACAATGTCAATAAAAAAAAATTGGTACTTTCTTTTTTTGGAAATTTCTGATATGCCTCAGTTCAATAGCAGTATACGTATTGCACCTTCTGAGGTCATATCAAATAAAGAAACAAAAAAAATGAATAATCCACTGAAAATAGAATTTCTGATAAAGATCTGGGATGTTACATTAGTCCAGCATTTATCGTTTGACAAAAAAGAGTAAACATAATAAAACCAGGAGAAAAAAACTGTTAAACCAGATGTTACACCAAACATTCAACTAAATATTGCACTGTCGACTATTGATCATGGTCTTCACGATTTTTCGAGTTAACCCTAGTCCCACCAACATCTATATGGATAACATGAAATAAAATAGCTCTTTGTTGCTTTCAGGAACGTCTCTAATAATGACTTTGATTATGAAAACCAGTATTTTCCACCACCAAGACTTCCTCTTCCGTGTGACCCTTATTGTTCATATTTTGATTCAATACTTTTTGTAGATTTTTTACGTCCAGACACAGTTAATCTTTCATAAACAGATATTTGCCCATGAATGCATATTTCAAAACAAAAGGCTAATAAAAAGCAATATCATCGTCAGACGATAGTTCTGAGATTGTGTCTTGGGCCGATGGTGTTCCGCCTCTTTTCCTCTCCACATGGACTGTTTACTCGCGTGCAATCAAAGCCCGCTCCAACATGATTGGTCAATGCCGCTCGGGCTACAAACGGAAACGTCAATGCTACCAATACAAAAATCGTATTTCCTCATACGGATTCTGCGTTTGTATGCAGATACAAGTATGTATCTATAGAGATTACACTTTAATGAGCTGTAACAGCACTATATGAGGCCAGGCTGTCCTGTTAATAAAGGCCTAAAAATTGCCCCAAAAAATTATCTTAAAAAAGTAGATGGACTCTTCAAAAATGTTTAGGTGTGTAGCTTTACAGTCTCCCTCATCTACAGCCAGGGCTGTTTGCTCTTTATGTTTACGCTAGTAATTTTCTGAAAATATATATCCTCTGGAACAATCAATCAATTTGTGTTTGTCACATTGAATCGTACGAGGTACAACTTGTGAGCTTTCCATGAAACCTAACTTCCTCACATACACACATCTGCCAGCGTATCCTTTACCATTCTTGTTTTTACAGGATGAACTGCCATGGAGGGGATGATGAAGAATTGTGCAAATGGATGAGTTACATGTTATTAATTTTATAAAACGCGTAAAAGCAGCACATTCTGGGAAGCTGAAGCATGAAAGTCCATCCATCCATCTTCATCCGCTTATCCGGAGTCGGGTCGCGGGGGCAGCAGCTCCAGTAGGGGACCCCAAACTTCCCTTTCCCGAGCCACATCAACCAGCTCCGACTGGGGATCGAGGCGTTCCCAGGCCAGGTTGGAGATATAATCTCTCCACCTAGTCCTGGGTCTTCCCCGAGGCCTCCTCCCAGCTGGACGTGCCTGGAACACCTCCCTAGGGAGGCGCCCAGGAGGCATCCTTACCAGATGCCCGAACCACCTCAACTGGCTCCTTTCGACGCGAAGGAGCAGCGGCTCTACTCCGAGCTCCTCTCGGATGACTGAGCTTCTCACCCTATCTCTAAGGGAGACGCCAGCCACCCTCCTGAGGAAACCCATTTCGGCCGCTTGTACCCTGGATCTCGTTCTTTCGGTCATGACCCAGCCTTCATGACCATAGGTGAGGTAGGAACGAAAATTGCCCGGTAGATCGAAAGCTTTGCCTTCTGGCTCAGCTCTCTTTTCGTCAACGGTGCGATACACAGAATGTAATACCGCACCGGCTGCCCGATTCTCCGACCAATCTCACGCTCCATAGTCCCCTCACTCGCGAACAAGACCCCAAGGTACTTAAACTCCTTCACTTGGGGTAAGGACTCAATCCCCACCTGAAGAAAGCACTCCATCGGTTTCCTGCTGAGAACCATGGCCTCAGATTTAGAGGTGCTGATCCTCATCCCAGCCGCTTCACACTCGGCTGCGAACCGATCCAGTGAGTGCTGAAGGTCACAGACCGATGATGCCATCAGGACCACATCATCTGCAAAAAGCAGCGGAGATCCCGAGCCCACCGAACTGCAACCCCTCCCCGCCCGACTACGCCTCGATATCCTGTCCATAAATATTACAAACAGGATTGGTGACAAAAGCGCAGCCCTGGCGGAGGCCAACCCTCACCTGGAACGAGTCCGACTTACTGCCGAGAACCCGGACACAGCTCTCGCTTTGGTCATACAGAGATTGGATGGCCCTGAGAAGGGACCCCCTCACCCCATACTCCCGCAGCACCTCCCACAATTTCTCCCGGGGACCCGGTCATACGCCTTCTCCAGATCCACAAAACACATGCAGACTGGTTGGGCATACTCCCAGGCCCCCTCCAAGATCCTTGCGAGAGTGAAGATCTGATCCGTTGTTCCACGGCCAGGGGCGGAATCGCATTGTTCCTCTTCAATCCGAGGTTCGACTATCGGCCGAACCCTCCTTTCCAGTACCTTGGAGTAGACTTTACCAGGGAGGCTGAGAAGTGTGATACCCCTATAATTGGCACACACCCTCTGGTCCCCCTTTTAAAAGGGGAACCACCACCCGGTCTGCCACTCCTTAGGCACCGTCCCAGACTTCCACGCAATGTTGAAGAGGCGTGTCAACCAAGACATCCCCTCCACACCCAGAGCTTTCAGCATTTCTGGACGGATCTCATCAATCCCTGGGGCTTTGCCGCTGTGGAGTTGTTTTACTACCTCAGCGACTTCCACCAGGGAAATTGACGACAATCCCCCATCATCCTCCAGCTCTGCCTCTACCACAGAGGGCGTGCCAGCTGGATTTAGGAGTTCCTCAAAGTGTTCCTTCCACCGCTCTATTACCTCCCCAGTTGAGGTCAACAACGTCCCATCCTTGCTGTAAACAGCTTGGATGATTCCTCGCTTCCCCCTCCTGAGGTGGCGAACGGTTTTCAGAAGCACCTTGGTGCCGACCGAAAAGTCCTTCTCCATGTCTTCTCCGAACTTCTCCCACACCCGCTGCTTTGCCTCTGTCACGGCAGAGGCTGCAGCCCCCGGGCCCGTCGGTACCTTGCAACTGCCTCCGGAGTCCTCCGGGATAACATATCTCGGAAGGACTCCTTCTTCAGTCGGACGGCTTCCCTGACCACCGGTGTCCACCAGGGTGTTCGTGGGTTACCGCCCCTTGAGGCACCTAAGACCCTAAGACCACAGCTTGCCGCCGCAGCTTCAGCAATGGAAACTTTGAACATTGTCCACTCAGGTTCAATGCCCCCAGCCTCCACAGGGATGCGAAAAGCTCCGCCCGGAGGTGTGAGTTGAAAGTCCGTCGGACAGGGGCCTCCTCCAGACGTTCCCAGTTTACCCGCACTACCCGTTTGGGCTTACCAGGTCTGTCCAGAGTCCTCCCCATCCCCTGACCCAGCTCACCACCAGATGGTGATCAGTTGACAGCTCTGCCCCTCTCTTCACCCGAGTGTCCAAAACATACGGCCTCAGATCAGATGAAACGATTATAAAATCGATCATTGACCTTTGGCCTAGGGTGCTCTGGTACCACGTACACTTATGAGCATCCCTATGTTCGAACATGGTGTTTGTTATGGACAATCCATGACTAGCACAGAAGTCCAACAACAAACAACCACTCTGGTTCAGATCAGGGAGGCCGTTCCTCCCAATCACGCCTCTCAAGTATCTCCATCATTGCCCACGTGTGCGTTGAAGTCCCCCAGCAGAACTATGGAGTCCCCTACTGGAGCCCCATACAGGACTCCATTCAAGGTCTCAAGAAGGCCGAATACTCCGAACTCCTGTTTGGTGCATATGCACAAACAACAGTCAGTTTTTCCCCCATCACCCGCAGGCGTAGGGAGGCGACCCTCTCGTCCACGGGGGTAAACTCCAACGCAGCGGCGCTCAGCCGGGGGCTTGTGAGTATCCCCACACCCGCCCGGCGCCTCACACCCTGGGCAACTCCGGAGTAGGACAGAGTCCAACCCCTATCCAGGAGTACGGTTCCAGAACCGAGACTGTGCGTAGAAGTAAGCCCCACCAGATCTAACTGGTAGCGCTCCACCTCCCGCAAGTTCGGCTCCTTCCCCCACAGAGAGGTGGCGTTCCACGTCCCCAGAGCCAGCCTCTGCCGCCCGGGTCTGGTCCGTCGAGGTCCCTGACCTTCGCCGCCACCCATGTGGCTGCGCACCCGACCCCAGCGGTTCCTCCCACAGGTGGTGGGCCCATGGGATGGAGATAGGGGGGCCACGTAGCTTCTTCGGGCTGTGCCCGACCGGGCTCCGTGGCAAACCCGGCCACCAGGCGCTTCGCTGACGAGCCCTCCGTCCAGGCCTGGCTCCAGGCGGGGCCCGGGCCTCCTCCGGGCAGGGTCACTCCCTCTCTTCCTCGATTTTGCATAGGGCTTTTGAACCATTCTTTGTCTGGCCCCTCACCTGAGACCACTTTGCCATGGGAGACCCTACCAGGAGCACACAGCTCCAGACAACACAGCCCTCAGGTTCATAGGGACACACAAACCTCTCCACCACGATAAGGTGATGGTTCCCGGAGCATGAAAGTGTTTGGAAATATTGCTTAACAAATGAGGCTGTTAGGCCCTGTAAACCAATTTTCTCAATCGGCTTCTTTATCTTATTTTGTTCACTAGATTTTGTTTAATTTTATTTATTTTTTATTAATAGAATAATCTTAGCAAGACTTTGCGCCTCAAAAATGTAATTCTAAAAAAAGGTTGAAGACCTAGAATGCTTTCTAGCTTATTTATGGGTAATAACGTAGTGTTTAATGAATTAAAAAAAAAACAGTTAATGTAAATGAGCTCAGCATCATTCTGTATCTGTTCTGTGTCTTGATATCTCTCCCACGAGCTTGTTTGTTTACTCAGTCATTTATTCACTGAGTACATTTCCATCTGTTTCAGTGCTCATCTGTTTGCACATGAAAACCTGTTTGGGGGAAACTGCAGAAAAAGGCATAAATTGGGGAAAAACAGGTGATGTATGAAAAAGATGTGATTAAGAAGATGTGAATAAAGGCTGATGGAAACCGATTTTCAATCTAAAACAAAGCACCCTTCTTGTATCCAACTAATTATCACCATACCAACTGGTGAAACATAACAGGGTACACAGAAGAGAGAAATTGATTTATGAAAACAGGTGGAATGGTGCTCCAAGTAATCTCGTTATGCACATTAGATATATTAGCGTTAAACAGTGGTGGAAGAAGTATTGAGATTGCATAGCTTTATTGTACATGTGCATAATAAGAAATATACAGAGACTATGGGGGATTAGACTCCATTGTTAAAAATATTTTAAAGGGCTAGAGAAGCCCGACATATTCCCCCCGATGGAGCCTAGACACTGGTGATGGTGACGAAGGAACCCGGAGACCAAATGAAGGAGCTGTCTGCCGGAAAGGGACTTAGGTTGCCGTGGGTGACGATGCCTGGAGGTGGAAGTGGAGGAGGAGGGTTGCATGTTTGCCTGTAAAGACAGCTGATAGCAAGGAGGGAAGACTTTCAAAGCAAGGAAATGTACTTAAAGTAATAAAAAGAAAAGTACTCAATGCAGAAAAAGCCTCATCATTTTAGAAACTGGAAACAAAGAAAGCGTCAAAGAGCATTAAAAGGGTCGAAAGTCAAATAATTTTAGCTGTACTTGTTGTCCATTATATTGTTGGGTAGTTTAATTTATAATTGTTTTTTCTAAACTACATTTGTTTTGTGTGCAGACATCTTATTTTGTAAAGTAACTAAAGCTGTCATATTAATGTAGCAGTGCAAAAAGTGTAATATTTCCCTCTGAAATGTAGCAAAGTAGAAATAGAAAGTGACATGAATAGAAAAGACTCAAGAAAAATACAAGAACCTTAAATTTGTACTATTCAAATGTATTTCGTTACATTCCACCACTTGGCTTAAATAAAGTTTGATACACACACACACACACACACCCCACCCTAAACCCCCACTTTATCATCTCAATTATGTCTCATGTATTGGACTCCAATGCTTGTAGAGTGCAGCGCCTCAGGGGGCGTTTGCCACACGGGGGCAGATGTCAGCTCCCCTCCATGCCCTACATTTGTTGAGAAAACAAACATTTACTATAGGGAGAGGGGAGCTGTCTGGGGGTATCCGAGGGTGGGATGGGTAAAGGAGAATGATGATAACTTCATCAGCTTTGAGGTTGGCTGCTGCTAGAGGATGGATGGAAGTTAAATGGAATGAAAATGGAATGTGAGGATGAGAGAGAGAGAAAGAGGAACCAGGTAGATGGGGTTTTTTTTTGGGGGGGGCGGGGGGGGTTAAAGAAGGAAGCATTGGGACATCATCAGTATGCTCCTTTTTGATAGCAAAGAATTGTCATGAATGTACTTATTGTGGTGACAATTTAGTTAATTAATTAGCAAGTTAACAATTTTACTAATTAATTTAGCATTTATCAAGAAAAAATGGCCAAAGATCTGCTGGTTCCTTCTCAAAAGTGCGAATTTTGGGCTTTTTCTGTTTATATATCATTGTAAAATATAACTATTGTTTTTTACATTTAAAAACAATTACTAATAGAATAACAGAGAAATGGATCAATTATGAAAATAATAAGTGGCTGCAGTCTAAAATTGGCTACATTGGGATGGATGTATGGTTGGGGTCCGGTTGGCCATGAGTATTTGTTTTGTTTACTATTTTTCCAAGTTTTCTGTTGGCCTGCCCTGCTTCCCTGCTGTTTCCCTGCTGTTTCCTTGCTGTTCTCTTGGTTTCCCACTCTCTCTTCTGCTGAAGCCAGCTAACAACGCGCACCTGAGTCTCATCACCTGCTCCCGCTGCTCACACCTGCCTGCCATCTCCAAATCAACAACAGTTATGCTGGTGAAACTCGCTAAAGAACTACTTTAGCTGGAATGTTCATCTCCCTGTGTTTTCCTCTATTTACCTCCTTTTGTTGTCTCCCCCCCATCTCCAGTCAGCTGGCTTCTCTCAGTCCTGTCTCCGTCTCCGCTCCCAGTGCCTGTGTTTTCCTCCTCCGAGTATCCTCACTAACCAAGATCTCTCCTGCTTCCCATCCTCTGCGTCCCGGTCCTTGGCGTCCGCCTTCCCATTCCCCTTTCCCTTTTTTCCCAATAAATCCTTTATTGTTGAACCGTGCGTTTGAGTCCTCCTGTTCTCATCATAACACATATTGTTTTATATCTTTCTCCCCACACCCCTCTTTTTTCTGCATTATAATTTTATTGTAGATTTCTTTGATCTGCTCTGCTCCTCTGTTCTGTGGGAATTGTGTTTGCTTCCTGCTGTGAGACAGGGCCCCAGTGTTGGCCAGCTGTGAGAATGATCAAAATAAAACTAACAAAGACAAAATAGCCTCATTCTGGACTACATAGCAATTAATCTCTATCTAAGAACTAGGAAACATCAAATACACTGTGGAAGGAAAAAGTGAAAACCAGTTTCCCCGTATTCTGTTCCTTCCTGGTTTGTGAATTTCAAAGTTAAATACAGTATTTGGGGGGTGGGGGGAGTCTCCTTTAGCGTCATATCTAAACGTTGGTCGGGACTATTGGCGTCCCTTTTGACGCTGTTATGTTAAGGAAAAGGCCGGCCAATCAGAAGGTTGCTGGATCGCTCCCTGGCCCTGTAGTCCCACCTCAAAGTGTCCTAAAGACACTGAACCCAGAGTTGGAATAGGCATCTTGGCCTGGATATCTGTTATCCAAATATCTGCTGGCTACACAGGAATCCCAGAAATATTGGCTGTTCCCCCCAAGAGGCTACATCGTTGTCAGATGGATAGCCGATTGGTTTTGAGATTGTCAAGTCGTTGGTGCCGCTAAAGGAGAAGTAAATGAATCACCAGAGTCATTAGGATTCATTGATTGTGCCAATCCATGCTGTAGACTGGAAGTTCAACTTTGAAAAACTGCAGCATCAGTCACTGTTGTGGGGTATCGAAAACATTTATGAAACACAGCACGTACCCCCCTACTATGATATATTCTCAGAACTTTAGTCAGTGTTTTCATATTATTTGGCAAAGGAACTAGGTTGCACTTTGGAGGAGAGACTGGATTAATGATAACATTTTGATTACCTATTTCCCTCTGTCCTACATCTATCATTTTCTCCCTCTGCCCAGAGCTGGAGCGAGTCCAAACCCTAAAAACATTCAGGGATGACTGTTGGGGTTTTTGAAAAACAGCTAACTGGTGACGGATTAAGAGATTTTAGAAGTAATCTTCCAAAGAGGAAGTGCCCCTAGTCATGTCTATGTTCCCATTAGTGTTGTTGGTAAAGATATAAGGGATTAAATTGACAAAAGTCTGGCTGCGTTTCACTTTACAAAGCAAGCAGTTGTTTAAACATTGTACCATTGTGTGTCATATTCTTTTTCTCCAAAAGACCGACACAGTAGAAACTTATATATTTAGTTAGTTCCCGTTTAGTCATACATTTGGTAGTACATCACAGATCTCAAGCATCCCTCCTTATAATTGAATCATTTTCAATAAATTTCTTTTTTGCTTTTCACATATTACTCTGTAACCATACAAACTATTATGTTTAGTTGTTTTTATGTTTTTGTCTTGTTGAGATTATTCTAAGGACACAGGAAGCAGCATAGGAACCAGACCATTTGGAGAGCTATTTGTAGCTCATTATGTGTTCATTAGTGTTCACTAGACTCATCATGGTGTGCCCCCAGAGGAAAATGAAAGATTCACAGAACTTTGGCAGATGGTAAATTTTAATCAGAGAGGTCTAGACTTAAACGTGAGCTTGAAGAGCGAGTACTCCATGTATATGGTTACAGTATGTGAGCATAACAGAGCCCAGCGGAATTTGTGTGAATGTGTTGTGTATACATTTAGTATTAAGACCAACAGAGATTATGTACCCCAAGTTTTAACCAACTTGTTATCAATACCATGATGTTGGTGGCATCCTAATGTCTATGTAACAGGTAATAGTTTTGTCCAGGTTCCAAATTGCTGTATTAAAATAATTACTGTTGCATCTCATATACCCATTACCGGCGTACAAGCAGACAGAGAGCAACATGGACAGTAGAGCTACCCGATGAGTCCAACTTTCACCTGCAGAGCCCTGGTTTTGTCTGCCACCTTCTGAGAATGATGTCTGGGGTTTTTTTTGTATTCTCTTCACCAGCCACTTGTTTCTTCATCTCTCGACTGGGGGGTGGGTGAATCACTCCCAAATAATCAATACTGCTGAATACTTGTTTTGATAGTAACATCAATTGGATCAATGCCAGAAAAGAAATAGGCTCAGCTTATGTTAAATTATGTTCTGGATACTTAAACACTCTTCTTGGCTTTTCAGCTATCACCTCCTTAATTCAGTGAATTCACACAATAAACATTTTTATTTTATTATTTTATTAATTCAGGACAATGCACATTGATGAACAAGCACAACAGTACATGTCAGATTGTGGCCCGAGGGCTAATTTCCATCTGCAGTCCAATAGGCAGGTTGGAGTTACAGTAAAAAAGACATAGGATAGTAACATTTAGTATATAAAAACAAGAAGAAACAAAAAGAAAAGAAGAAACACAGGACAGAAAAAACAAAAACAATTCATTAGTAGAAAAATGGGAAACACAAGTTAGCGGTGGTTACATGTTTGGTGAGCTCTAAACCACAGCTTTACCTGGCTCTTAAAGGAGGCCAAAGTGGGACACTTGCTGTTTATCATTACAAACTATTGTGGTTTAACATTCATGTGCAAGAAAGGGTTACAATCAAGTGCAACTGGACTTGGTTAAAGGTGCTCCGTAGACATTTTATCATCATCCATTGATTTGAACTCTTTCTTAGATAACTAACTACCTAACTAACTAACTAACTAACTATAATTACCCCCCCTTGAATCCCTACTATTTAATGCTTTGCAGGTACAGTAGCATACAACCAGTTTGTGGAGTATTTGGGTTAGGGTTGCAGCACAAGTATATATAGGTGTTGGTACAGAAGCATTTAAAATCACATTGTATTTCACAATCTAAATGGCGATCCCTTTCTCTGATGGAACTCCACTACATCCTCTTTCCATTGTCTGTTCTGGCTTGCAGCCTACAGATTGAGAATGACAGGTGATTGGGCCTCGTCTTGAATCCAGGATGAGGGCCATTACCCAGCTGTCCTTGGGTAGAAGACATACATCTCCCATGCGAGGCATGACATGGCCAAGTGAAGGTGATGATGTTATGAATGAGGCTGGCTGGCAGCACAAGGTAAAGCTGGCCACTCTGTCACTCAGGGTAAGAGTTGACAGGGTTTTTGCACAAAGAGCGAGACAGGCCTTGAGAATGCATGCAAGGTTATCTTGAGTATCTGGAACTGATAGGAAAGTGACTATACTAAGAAAGGGCATGATGGATGACGAGTAGAATGAGATCTGCGGTCTTAGTCCTATATGAGGGAACTATGTGGAATTCTTGCAATGCGTGGAGCAACTCACTGGCAAGTCACTGCTTGTTTTGCAATTCATACCCTTTCATATCAACCTATCACAGATAATTGGCATGTAGGATAGACAGCAAGCAGGGAGATATCCCTCAGCAGAAAATCCAATTTTGCTTTGATGCCTCACACAGGAAAGTAGATTTTGGTCACAGCAAAGCAGCGTTTGATCTGCTATGTCCATTCGTTTCATTGTTTCTTCTGCCAGGGGAGCTTACTGTAGATGAGCTAAACTGGTGATGAAGCCCCAGCAGGCCCGGTGAAAACTGCCCAGTGATGGAAGCCATCTGGACAAGAACAGGGTCATTCACTTCAGTAGTCAGTCTCGCCATAAAACTGTATATTTAGGTCATATGGCAGGAGGAATTAGAATTCAATAGCCTGCACGGATAAATACTCAAAGGACATGCTTTTCCTTCTTTCTCCTTCCAGTCAGATGCCCAGCACCGGGGTCTTTTCAGGTTGTGTCACAACAAATGAATGGCTATCAAGTGTTGGGTGGTGGATGGATGCTTGTCTGAAGCAAAATGGACAGAGGGTGGCTGATTCTCTTCTCAGAGAGCCCATGGCTGATGTAATTGAAGTGGGCAGAGTTAGGACGGGATGACCCCCCTCACAGAGACATGCTCAACTCCCCAGCTCTCCTTCCCTCCGCTGGCCTGCTAGGCAATAGAGCTGTCGTGTAGTGAGTCTGCTAATGGAACACCCAGCTGGTTACAGACTTCATCACGCTGCAGTGAATTATTCAGCTTCCAGAGGTCTTTCCCCAAATTATTTAAAAGCCCACTTTGGCTTTCACATGAACAAAGCGGGCCCCCAAAGAAGTGCTCAGAATTTGTCTTTTAGGTTTCCATGAGTTTTAAACATCTCCTTTAAGGCCTGCAAGATAAACGACTCTGCAAGTCTGCCCTCAGCAAAAAATGATCTGATGATTCAAGCCTTTTTAATGAAGCTGCTCAGAAGCAAGATTGCTGAGTAAACCACCACTATGCATAAAGTGTGGACTTAAACATGAAATCATGCAGTCTGCAGCGTCAGAAGAGTTTAGCAGAAGAGTGCTGTTGCTTTTTATCAGAAAACAAGCAGTGCATGGCAGTTGAACCCTAATAACAACTGGCTTAACCTTATGTCACTGGATTTGATTCATATTAAACACTATGGGTAAGGACGGAAACCAAACTGCATATACAGCTATTCATAGGGAAATCCCTCATCTAATGCAGGATGTGAAGCACAGTTTCAACCTGTAGCCTACCTTCTGGGTAGGTGTCTTGGCAAGGATGACTGATTGGAATTCCATGTCCATATACATCACAATCGATCCTCGTCCACTCAGCAAAGAGGAGGATAAATCACTCCATCTGGGCCGTCCCTCAGCAGGCCCCAGAAAGCCTTTAATAACAGGCTCAAGCTGCCTGCAGTGCCGGCCCCTGATTGTTTTGAGTGAAAACAGATGTGGTTGCTTGCTTCACAGTGCAGCCTGCTTGATGGAGGTTCTGAACAGACCTCTGTCACAAAGCCCTCGCCGCCATGTTGTCTTACTAAAACATCCGGCACCAATAGGCAGCCACCTGAATTCCCTCCCTGCTCCCTATGGTGTCTGTTATTCCAGCAACCTCACTGTTGCAGCACACTATTGCTAGAAGAAGAAAAGAAAAAAAAGTATTTCAAAGAAGGTGAAAACAGGCTTTCCTCTCCACCCTTGTAAAGCCCACTTGAGAGTCTGGGTGAACACATTCATGCCCCAAGGCCCTGATGAAATAAAACACCAGCGCCATGCCCTTTATGTGAGCCAAAAACACTGGCCATGTTTATTACATCTGACCATCTGGGTTTTACACGTGCATGTCTGCTGGATACAGCTCCACACAGCCGCACACTCATACATAGGTCAGAGGTCCTGCAGACAGCCGATAGCTTATTAGCTGCATTTTGCTCAAATGCCAGTGACACATGATTGCCATGATTTTTGCCAGAATGCTTTTATGCTTGGAGCAATCTTGCAAGTACTTTTCCCCTTCTGGTATTTAGATAGATCCCTCTTCCTTTCTGTCTTTCTACCGATGACAAAATGGTCTCTCAAAGGGAGACAAATGCCTCGGCAGCAGGGGAACAAACCAACAGCATCTCCCGCATGGTCCTCGGTGACTGATATTCTTCACTGATTTGTTTAAAGAGTTTCAAATGTCCACCCCACCCCAATCTCCTACATCTCCCCTCTCCCCCAGTTGCACATGTGGTGTGTGCCTGAGCCTTGAGCAGTGGTCGAGTTCCCCTTCAGGACTGGGGTTCTAATTAAAGCAGGATGGACCTGTATAGTAACCCTGCCTTTTTAAGATGATAGACGTTCAGAGGCCTGGCCCCTCCCCCTAGCACACACACAAACCCATCAGCCAGTCTTTATTTTCCCTTTATTCTTTTCTTGTCTAATTTGTTTCTCGCACCATGTCTTTCTTTCTGACTTAGTCACTGGAACCCATAAGCCCGTCTGTCCCACCCGGCTCAGCGTGTTCTGTCAAATCAGGAAGGAAATATTTACCCAATGCTGGTGTGAAGGGGTTGTGACCTCTGGGTCAAACTGCAGGTCAGGATGTGGGCGACAGGGGTATGGAAATGTTTAAACATGTCACTCATGGGATGGCATAATGTAAGCAAGAGGTTAGTGGGTGGGTTAATAACATTATTTGTGTTATTCTGAATTACTGTATTCTACATGTATTGGTGCTAATGGTACTTTTGTGGTAATTCACCTCTTGGGTTGAAGGGAGACCTGGCTACAGAGGCTCTTTCAAAAAGAGACGCCAAGATGATGAGATGGTAAAAAAAAAGTATGATTTGGTAAATACATTAAATAATAATCCTACAGGCCACTTAATTTGTTTGTACAACTGGTTCTTGCATGAAACCCAGTGAGCATGATCACCAAGGCCGTTAGGGGCGAGTAATTAGTTCAGACACTCAGGGTTGGCAACACAATTCGAAGTTTGAATATGACAGTTATTGTACCTTAAGGATTTTCAAGACCCATTTGCTAATTGTTTTTCTGTGTTCTTGTTTGTCCAAGAGATTTGCCCTATGACACAAAAGATGTTTTAGACAGCATGATTATCATAGTAGAATTTTCTAGCTGGAAGAAATTGTACCATGTCTAGCTGTTTTACTGATATGTGCTTTTTCATGGGCTTTTTTTTGGTTTGCCAACACAACATAGTCAACATGAAATGAGCCAAAGGGTCTAAGAGTAGTATCACTGTAGAAAGTAGCTTCTCACATTGTACACATTTGCAACATTAGAATGGCAGGACCGCATTCTGTGTAAACTGTGAAGAAACTCTAAAACAATGTTTTGCATTTGTGCATTTAATCCCAGTATTTTTGGGGAAAATAACATGAAATTATACTTCTGTTGTACAACATGTGCAGCCTACTGGTTGCCCAGGATACGTGGCCAATGAGTGCAGATTTATTTTCCCCATATCTTGCATTTTGCAATTGGAAATATGTCATACAAACAACACAAGTCCATTACCAAGATAATTGGTCACCAGGAAATATTCATGACCAAAAGGTTAGCTTGACTGAACCACCAACCCAATTTTTTCCTTTGCATAAATGAATTATAAAAAAACAAATTTATAATTTTTTTTAAAAATCTATCTCAATATAAAAAAAATGTAAGTACAAATGTAAGTACTATTAACAGTACACAAATGAGCATGACACCCAAAAACACACTATAAACTAAGTGAATTACAGTCCAGGGACTGAATTGCTAACCCTGAGACGTCCAAATATCAAATAGGTTCATATACTGTTTGTCCATGGCCTCATGTCACAGTCTATGTGATGGAACGGTGTTATAGATCTTTCCTTGTCTGCAAATGTATCTTTGAATGTCCCGCCCAGAGGCTCAACACACTGGCAGTTAACTTTTGTCAGTGTTAGCTGTCACCTTTGGTGCATAACTGATTATTAGCGATTTAATAACATGTCTTTAAGGTAAAGACTAACATAAACATCTCTGTGTGTGGTCTTCTCTGTCTACTGGACTATACAGGAATACTGGACTATAAATGTTGTGCGTGTGTGTGTAATTTGACAAAGCCTATTTGTTTTACACTAACTATGTAATCTATAGACTATTATAGATTTTAAAATTAGAATATTATTTGTTGAACTATGAAGCCTTTTGTGGCAGGGTGCCAGGGTGCCTAGTGGTACTGGACCACACTTTGAGAATCACTGCCATACAGGACATGTGCCTTTTAGTGAATGTCCACTTTTTTCTCACACTTATAAAAAAGAATTACGTGAAAATGAATCATGTAGATGGATTGTTTGGTCCAATTTGTAAATTTGTCTGCTGGCTTAAACAATTGCTGTATAATAATGCTGCCCTATGAGTAAAACCTAAAAATAAAAAATAGTTTATCAAACATGATTAATGGTCTGTCAGGCTGATTTAGCATGTGTTACCTGTGTGTTAAGGACTGATAATATTCATATTCCTGCTCTTGATTGATACCCTGCAAATCACAGCCATGAAACAAAGCAGTGTTGAAGCCACAAAAATAGTCAAAACACACAGAAAACAAACTTCTACCAGCAGTGGCATTGTCCTAGAATGTAGCAGCTGCATGAGAAAGTCCAGTTTAAAAGGGTCAGCTGCGCACTGCTCTTATTCGATTGCCTTGCAACAAAAGAAAGCCAGGATTTCCTAATGCCCAGAATGGCTTTCAACAGATTGATCTGCAACAGGGGACTGTCCATTCTTTGGAAGTGAGCTGGCCAGAAAAAAAAAAAAAAGAGTTTGGTGGGATTCAGTCTGCTGGAGACTCCATCTGTTCTCCAGGGCAAGTTGCACCTGACAGGGGAAGACATAAATCTGTGGATCTGTCAGAGGCAGCTCAAGATGGACCCCTTCTGTCTGGACGTCAACATGAGTGAGTGAAATCAAAAATATAATAATATACTGTATATCACCCTTTCATTGTGAATGGCTGTGCTCGTTATGTTAATGAGCCTTTTCTTTTAGCGTTTAAAAAATTTGCTTGTGACCTCACGTGATTGCTTCATTGGTAAAATGAGATACTCTCATTTTCTTAATTTAGATTATAGATAGCAGATTTGTAAAAAATGCATGTTAAGGGCAGTACAGGGCACAAGTGCGCAGTTTGCGAAGCTAAATTGTGCTGTGAATACAATTATTCCAAGCTAATGTATTTATAATTTTGACTCGTTTCAAAAAATCCTTAACACTAAATACTCTGACACGTATTACAACTGAGATTATGCATTTTATTTGGCGTTGAACCATGTACAGTTTATGTAGTGTAAATGGAATAGTCCAGTTTTGTAACCTCCATATTGCAGCTACTGCAGTATATCTACACTACTGTATATTCATGCTTGTCTGAGGTCTGCTACCATATGAAGACCGTGTAAACAAACTCTTGGATTTCAGACATCTAAAATTAAAGTTGATTCAATTTTGTACACCAGTTTCAGGCTGAGACTTGGCCGGATGGAGAACCCTTGTACCACGGAGAAGCTCTGCTGCGTTTGTTTGTCACGCCGCACTGAGGATTATTGATTTTGCAAGGCTGTGTGTGTTTTCTAACTGTTTGCGTGTTTGAGGGGGGAGCTGGCACACACGCCCCTGGAATGAAAGCAATTGCTGTTGCAACAGCTATGGCGATTAAGAAGGCAGACAAGACGATACCCACCAACTTTCATGATTGTACTGTAGGTTGCCTAATACATATGAAGTCCACAGAGACACTTAGCATTGTAGAGCAAAGGTCTTTTGTCACTTTTGTGCAAAAACTTGTATCTACGTGTGTACTGATGGAAGTGGATGTACGTAGCTCAATTAAAAGCCTCCAGTACTTTTTTTTGCCATTCACTTCCATCTTCATTTTCCCCACTTTTAATCTGTCGTCCCTTGTGCTGCTTTATACTTTAGCTTTATTTTAGTAATATATTGGACATGGAAAATCACGATCTTATCTAATCAGGAGTTCTTACCCATTGATCAGCCAAAGTTTGCTTTATTCACGCGGGTTTGCCCAACTTCAAACTCTTTGTCAAAAGAATCAATAGTGGTGAAGGCTCAGCTCTGCTCCAACAGTCCCTGCAGATTAGCAGATACACTTTCAAATGAAAACAGGGTTTTAATACTGATTTGGTAAGCAGGTCCCAGGCAGGATGTTTTTTTTTTTTTTATCAATGAATAAATCATTCAGAATGAACTTGGCTTGGCTTTATTTGGCATTTCTCTATCTTACCCTTTCCCCTTACCCCTTAGTTTTGCACTCTCACATTCAAGGGCTGTCCCAATACTCATTTTGATCAAGGGGAAGGGGTAGATACCCCTTAGTTTTAAGCAAATTCGTTAGCTTACTTGAAAGTAAGGGCTACCCAGAATACACTCTTATCATGCACCTGGACATTGTTGTTGGTTATGATACGGGACATCAGACTGGTCTGGAATTTCAGAATAGCTGTAGTTTTGACTGTTGTGTTGTGGTCTTGTGTGTCTTTTTTTAGTTTTACACATTTGAGTGCCTTTTTATGTGTGTGACATGTAAGTTATGGTTCTAATAGTTGATAATCGTTCTGTAATATATATTTTCTATAATGTTTTTGCCTGTTATGTTTACTTTATTGGGCAATAAAGACATATTTTTGTTAACAAAGAAAGTGTTTCTGAACATCAATGTCAAATTGATGTCATCAATTCAAAACAGTGATAACTGAAACAGATATACACCATGCAGTGTGTATAAAAATATGTATTGCAAACAGACCTAAGTAGTAGCCTACACAGAAAAGATTGGCCAAAGTGAACATAAAAGAAGTATAAATATATACTTACAGTACATATCACACTGTTGTCAAAACCCACACAATCGACATACTCACACCCTTACCACTCGGTTTGGAGGGACAAGGGCTAGGGTTAAGACAAAGGGGTAAGAAGGAGAAATGGGATTCAGCCTAAGAGAAGTGTAGCTCCAAATAAGCAGCAGAACGTGTCCAAAATAAACTTATGTCGAGTGTAAAAGTATGAGCATATTTACATTTATTTAGTTTTGCATGAACACTCACTGTGAAAATTGCAAAAGCACTGAAGTGAAGTCTGTTGAAAGTAATCGTGCCAGTGTTTCCTAAGTTGAAATTGATTTCGAAACCGCTTGGAGAGCCTTAGTTCCAAGATATAAATCATGGTCTGTGCAACAATTGTTGCAAGAATGTGTAACATTTGCGAAAAATCCCTGCTTGCGACTTCAGCTGATGAGAGAAAATAAATGTTCCATTTATATGGCGTCAAAGCTGAAAGGCATTTTTTAATTCTAAACTGTGAGAGAAATACACTGTAATGGTGCCCGACACCGTAACAGAACATAGTCTATTAAAATACACCAATACACTGTAGCAAGCACGACGACAAAAGGGAAATAAATGTCACACATGTTTTGCTGTTTGCCTTCTTTTTCTGTGGTCTTTTCTTAATAAGACTTGAGTGAGGAAGAGGAGTGTGTTACACTAACACACTTTGTCATGAGGCTGTAAGGTATTGATCGCAGAGTGTGTGACGATAATGGGCTTTGACAGCCCGCTGCGTGGACCTGAGCTGAGTCAAACAGGAGCCTGCTCAGTCTTCCTACTGTAACGGCCCAGGGTCACGTTTGCCAAAGCCTGCATTCTTGCGTGGCGTGCACATGAATGCCCGCGGACACGGGCTGCAAGGCCGCGAGGAGATGAGAGCCAAGGAGAAATATGGCTTCAGTCTTACAGTTAGATAAGAGCATTGGCTAAATGTCAACCTCACAGAGCGACTTACAGTGAAGATAATTTACCCTAAAGTAGTCTTGCACTCTTAGATATCAGTTGTTCATATGCTATACATTGAGTTTTAGAAATATTTGAATGAAGTGTTGTTTACTTTCCGTCCATTATGAACACCTTTTGGTGATGCTTTTTTTTTTTTGCCTATCATAACATGTTTCCATGTTAAAAAATACAATTTCCCAGAACTCACAATGACATCTTCAATATTGCTTGCTTATGTCTAAAAATATTCCTTTTTACAAATGTATAAAATAGAGACGTTTGAGACCAGGTAAAATGTAAGTCCATTGCAGCTTCACTGGAAATATCTCAACCTGATTTTATGTTGTCTCTGTTTGAGCAGTTATCTATGGATATAAAGAGAACGCACAACAAAATAACTCGCTGCAGCCAGACTTTGCCTCTGTAAACAGTTTTAATGGGTTTTCAGAAACATCGAGAGCCCTTGTTTTCTGGGAAATTACGGAAAACCTGCTTTTCAGCGGACGTTAATAGCTTCTGACTGTGCCAAATGGATTTGGGTTTTAGCTTTTTGTGGGCATTAATGGTGAAGGGGAGAAAAACACATTTGTTAGGGCCCAGTGGAACGGAAGTGTCTTTGCTAGTTTAAGACCGACGCAGTTGTCATTTTCCCATCCAGCAGCCACGTTGTTTAAACGGCAAATGTACCTGCTCCCATTTGCGAGCCCATCGGCATGCTGGTTTTCACAGGAAGGCCTGTGTAGTCTGGCTATCACCAGACCAAGCCAAGCTCAATAGATTTGAGATTGAGCGTTTTTTCTGGGGAGTCTGCCCTGTATTTTCTCTGCACAAGAGGCGTGGCCAACGGGCATAGTTCAAATTACACTGTACGCAATTGGGTAGTCCTTCAACCAATCAGACCAGCGATTCGGGTGACGTAGAAGAGACAGCGGCATAAACGGGTTGCTTCGGTGGTGTTCGATGGCTGCCGCTATAACAAGAAGCTGCTTGGTTGCTTCTCTATCGTCATCGTGTTAAACCCGCCAATAGCGCCGGGTGGATAAACCAGTTTGTGATTGGTTCCCACAAAATTGTGAACTGAAGCAGGAGAATTAAACGTGCAGGTTTCCAGACCGAGTTACAGGGCAAAATCCAATCGCCTGGAGAGTGGGGGGGGTTTACCCAGTCTAGTGGTCAGGTGAATTCTTGGCATTTCGCTGTCTTGAGGTAGAGGAAATTGACCAACCACTGACCAATGTGCCTCAGCACACAAACATGCAAAAGATTTAAAATAAAGATATGACAATGGGAAAGAGATTTGGTAGCATAGTGCTCATGCCATACATGATCTGCTCACACGCATTCACTTCACACACAAACGTTTCTTCTTCTGAAACTCTCTCCTTCCTGCTTTGCAAATCCTCCATCATAATAGCAATGCACCGAGGTACAAACGCGCCTGGCTTTTAAAGGGAATAAGAGATGACACTCTGATTGGTTTATTACATATTATGCTCAAAACACCCCTATGATTAATGAGGACACAAGTGCAACCCTTGTAAACCACGCGCCTGGCGCACCAACCTTTTTTACCCCCGTTAAACTTGCAAAAGTGGATTCATACTTCACCGGGCGCTTCACACCGTCTGATTAGATCGTTAAAATAGGGCCCTCAATCTCCAAATAGGGATGTTAAAAGAAATTTTCCCAATGAGGATTTAGATATCAGACATAATAATACCAACATTGGGGGGGAAAAGGCTGCTAGATGAAGTAGGAAGCAACATAATGATCTATTGTGTCATGTAGCAGTGAGGCATTCATTGATGTTGGATTAAATTGTGGGTGTGGATGAGCCCTGTTCATGTGGGTTGTGAACAAGCTCTTATCCTTCAATTCTTGGTTTTGATCCTTAAGAAGTGTATTCTTTCTTAATTCCAGTTTATATAAGATCCCTTTCTGGGTTCACAATGGAACACAATTCATTTTACATTATTATAAAACAGTTCCTGCTTTTTGCTTTCCATATAAAAAAAATAATTTCTGTTCACTACTTAAAGTCCCCCTCAGACATGCTTTTAAGAATCTAAAAATACTGGTGAAAGAGCAGTGTGCATAAAGTGGGCTGGAAACATCGGAGAGATACAGCTTCACGCTGGTTCAGACAGGAGACGGAAGTGCCAGGAAGTGTTGCCCACAGCCTTTGAGCAACCACGTTAACCAGTGGGCTGGTCAGACTGGATGATCCGCAGCCCGTTGGCAATTCGCAGCAACGGTTTCTAATCTATGGCGTGCCAAATCTAGCTTACCAGGGGTATCTTTGAATCTCAGATTTCAGGGAAGTGCACAGTAGAGGAACGTTAAATCACCTCTCTAGTGACTTTGCACAGATACAAGTCAGTATCATCACGGTCAGACAATTTATGGGACATAAACATTAGAAAAAACGTTTTTTAATGGAAGGGATACTAAGTTTTCTATGAGTTTTAGGAGACATAGTAAAATTGGTATATGCATACCAATAACAGTTTAAAGGTGCTTTCAGAGTATTCAATGCTGATTCCTAAATGCACTTACATATACTTCTCCTTCACAACATTTTCAAATTGTGTCGATGTATATTTTCTAGAACAGAAGGAGGATATTGTGAACATGTGCTCTGCTTTCTGGACTTATTAGTGTGTTTTGCTTTAGATTTGTGTTTCTACAAAGTGATTTATGTAGAAATAAATGAAAAGCAAACCTGGCATTGGCAGCTCAGCACAGGCCCATAGTGAGTAATCTCCAAATGTGTACTATCCAAGCCTCAAACTAATGAGCTGGACTGAATGAAAGCTTTCATCAAATCCACTTTAAACAGTGTAAGCAGTGTTTCAGCCTGTAGGAGTCACTCAGCATGACTGGCTCTGTAATGACCTCCAAATGTGTTTTGTGTGATTGCTGCCTTGCAGCCTCAGTCTCAGTCCCTCGCTCCCTCCTTTCTCTCACACCAACCTGATCTCACAGGAAATGTGTACTTATTCATTAAAATATAAATGTTGCTGGGCTATCTGACTGTTTTCTGAAGTGGGCCCAACCAGGGTGCTGTTTTTGTTGCTTTTTTACATATACAGTGAAGTGTTAAACAGTGTCCAAAATCTTGCATTAACCCGTGCTAAAACTATTTAATGTGTTAATAAATTACAAAAATAATTTTTAACTATTGCTAACATGCTGATGTGTGTCAGGTATACAGTGGGTACGGAAAGTATTCAGACCCCTTTAAATTTTTCACTCTTTGTTTCATTGCAGCCTTTTTCCAAAAATCAAAAAAGTTCATTTTATTTCTCAGTAATGTACACTCAGCAACCCATCTTGACAGAAAAAAACAGAAATTTAGAAATTTTTGCATATTTATTAAAAAACAAAAACTGAAATATCACATGGTCATATGTATTCAGACCCTTTGCCGTGACCCTCATATGTAACTCAGGTGCTGTCTATTTCTTCTGATCATCCTTGAGATGGTTCTACACCTTCATTGGAGTCCAGCTGTGTTTGATTATACTGATTGGACTTGATTAGGAAAGCCACACACCTGTCTATATAAGACCTTACAGCTCACAGTGCATGTCAGAGCAAATGACAATCATGAGGTCAAAGGAACTGCCTGAAGAGCTCAGAGACAGAATTGTGGCAAGGCACAGATCTGGTCAAGGTTACAAAAAAATTTCTGCTGCACTTAAGGTTCCTAAGAGCACAGTGGCCTCCATAATCCTCAAATGGAAGACGTTTGGGACGACCAGAACCCTTCCTAGAGCTGGCCGTCCGGCCAAACTGAGCTATCGGGGGAGAAGAGCCTTGGTGAGAGAGGCAAAGAAGAACCCAATGGTCACTGTGGCTAAGCTCCAGAGATGCAGTCGGGAGATGGGAGAAAGTTGTAGTAAGTCAACCATCACTGCAGCAATCCACCAGTCGGGGCTTTATGGCAGAGTGGCCCGAAGGAAGCCTCTCCTCAGTGCAAGACACATGAAAGCCCGCATGGAGTTTGCTAAAAAACACCTGAAGGACTCCAAGATGGTGATAAATAAAATCCTCTTGTCTGATGAGACCAAGATAGAACTTTTTGGCCTTAATTCTAAGCGGTATGTGTGGAGAAAACCAGGCACTGCTCATCACCTGTCCAATAGTCTCAACAGTGAAGCATGGTGGTGGCAGCATCATGCTGTGGGGGTGTTTTTCAGCTGCAGGGACAGGACGACTGGTTGCAATCGAGGGAAAGATGAATGCGGCCAAGTACAGGGATATCCTGGACGAAAACCTTTTCCAGAGTGCTCTGGACCTCAGACTGGGCCGAAGGTTTACCTTCCAACAAGACAATGACCCTAAGCACACCGCTAAAATAACGAAGGAGTGGCTTCACAACAACTCTGTGGCTGTTCTTGAATGGCCCAGCCAGAGCCCTGACTTAAACCCAATTGAGCATCTCTGGAGAGACCTGAAAATGACTGTCCACCAACGTTTACCATCCAACCTGACAGAACTGGAGAGGATTTGCAAGGAGGAATGGCAGAGGATACCCAAATCCAGATGTGAGAAACTTGTTGCATCTTTCCCAAAACGACTCATGGCTGTATTAGATCAAAAGGGTGCTTCTACTAAATACTGAACAAAGGGTCTGAATACTTATGACCATGTGATATTTCAGTTTTTGTTTTTTAATAAATATGCAAAAATTTCTAAATTTCTGTTTTTTTCTGTCAAGATGGGTTGCTGAGTGTACATTACTGAGAAATAAAATGAACTTTTTTGATTTTTGGAAAAAGGCTGCAATGAAACAAAGAGTGAAAAATTTAAAAGTGTCTGAATACTTTCCGTACCCACTGTATGTATTGTATGTATTGTATGTTTTCCATATTCATCTTATCGTGCATGCTAACATTTGCTAGTTGGCACAAAACATAAACTACAACTGAGGCTGATGTGAATGCGATTAGCTGGGCAGGTATTTGGTCTTTAACCAAAGTATTGGACATTAAAATTAAAACAAATGTGACCTGATGATGGTGCTAGTCAGAGGGTTGCCAGAGTAATTGCAATTCATTCCAAGGGGGAAATAAATGTATGTACCAAATTGCATGGCAATCCATCCAGTATGCAGTAAAATAACAAATGTCAACATGATGGTGGCATTAGAGAAAAATTCAGGGGGTCATCAAAGTCATCAGGATACATCATTTGGTAACCAGGAATGTCCTTTTGGAAACATTTGTGCCAATCAATTCAGTATATGCGAACATATACTGGAAATAGACATTGTAACCCACTGAGGGCGCTGATGTTGGGTGCTGACTAAGGTCAGTAGGATTCATCCTCCGGGGATCATGAAGGTCATGATAATCCATCCAGTAGTTGTTAAAATATGTCAGTCTTTTAGGATATAGATAACATATTGCATTTATTTACATCATGTAATATGTATCCAGAGCTGCATGGAGATCAGCTAAATTGAATCTTGCTGTTTTTTTAAACAACACATGCAACTGCTTCTTGATGGTCAAAATGTGGTGCATTAGTTTGACGAGGGATATAATTTAAAGTACGAAATAATGAAAGAAGTAGCGGCCACAGTTAAATTGCTGCAAGTCATTGAGGTCAGCAACACTTTGTGCTGTTGTGTGAAAACTCATTCTGGGTCCAATCATTTCAAATAACATAATGACAGCTGCAACTAGTACAACTTTTATCATAATTGATGTATGAACTATGGATGTTTTTTTTCAGTTACTCTATTAAATGTTTAGCCTATAACATATCCGAAAATAGCAAGAAAAAAATCATATCTTCATAGCTTTAGACAAAATCGATCGTTAGCTGTTTGAACTTTTGAACAATATTGATTCATTCAAAGTACAAGTACAAGCATCCCAGGAGGCAGGTTTTTGCACATACTGTACCAAAGTGAATTCAGACTAATAATAAACCAAATGCCACTTTCAATAACAATGCTCACTCAAGTAGGGTGTTAGTCTTTGACAAGGCGTTATAGATTCACGAGAAGCCATCACGGCTGAGACATAACATACTGTATCCAGCTCTGCTGAAGCTACCACCTCAAGGCTACAACACTCCTGCTCATGCTGTAAGTGATTATTGCAGCCGTGGCAAGTCGATCTGGGAAACTACAAAATATCCTTCCAAACTGACAGCAATTAATAGCAATAATGGAGAAGCGAAGGACAGGCATTACATCCTGCCAATCAGCTTGATGAGGGGGATGTTTATTAGCTAATTCATTGCTTCTGTCTTTTCGTCTTTTGGTGTGTTTATTGGAATAGTAATAAATAATGCATTTTAGAAAATAAGACTGTATCCTTGGTTTCTTGAATGCCACTTTTAGCCAGCTGACAGAGATAAGGTCATTAACATAGACTTTGACCCCGCAGTCCCTGACCCGGTATTCGACATATTGTTTGTCTAAATAGATTTTCTGCAGAACCAATGGTTCTTTTCCCTAGCAACACAGCTTTCTGTGGGAAGACAACATTATACACTTAACCAAGGATGGTCCATATATTTTTATGACAAAAAAGGCTGGAAAACAGGTTTTATGCCTTATTTATCTCCCTGACTCATTGGCAATATGCGGTAAGGGTGGAGAGCTTTAAACCTTGATGAAAGAGAGAGAGAGAGAGGCATGAGGGTTGTTTGAAGGGGGAAACTTAGCATTGAACAAGTCCCATAGAGGTTCACTGTATTCCCACAGAACCATAGAGCAATTAGTCACTGCTCATTAATGACTACAAGTCCCAAATGACACGCCCCAGCTGCCGCTACACCACTGATCCAATCTTTATTTGATTAAATATCCTGACATGAGGAGTGTTGAAAATTCACCAAGCATAGCAAGGTGGAACATTTTCAATAGGAATGAGGTTTGGCATCATGAGAAGGGAAGGATCAGGGGGGAAAAGCAGTAGTGGAATTTCAGTTTTCATTTCCTTAATTTAGTTTGACAGAAAAGGCCCAATCCATGATAGTGCAGCTTCACCATTCACATTTAAAACATATAGTTGGAACATGCTTTCATTCCTAAATAGATTGATTTAGTTTTTTTTTAGTTATGAAACTTAAGTTCGGAATTAACACTTGATTTGGCCACTCAAAATGTTGAAACCTCATATTAGCTTAAGGAATGTGGATTTCATCCCCCATCTTCTACACAGGACTCACACAAGGAAAGGATTGTATCTCTTATCAAACAGCCCAGTATCGTAGGAATTCTGTCCTTATTGGACCATTCTGTTCCTCACAATTCACATCCAATGGCAATGTTAAGTGTCAAAGCAAGAGGTAGGGTCTATGGGTATGTTGAGATGGAAAGTCGAAGTCTCAGGCGTTTGGGTGTGGTGGATGGGTTTGTAGTGTGGCAAGTTCAATTTTCATGCGGGAGACCGGAGTTTAAGTCCAGTCACAGCCCTCTTTTTAATAAATCATTACCACATTTTTACCCCAACATTAACCAAGTGTTTTAGTTGCCTAACCGAAGCCAAACCTCAACCATGTGAAATCATCATAACCACACAACCTTAACCACACAGAAAAGTAATTAAGAAAATCCACAAAATAAAATACTGTCAAACAATATCACTGCATTTTTACCAATGTTGGACTGCTCTTATTTCTTTATACAACAGTATTTGTTTTGCTCATGAGCATTTTAGCAGCACTTTTGTACCAATATTTAATGTATAACACTTTGCCCACCAATTGTGCACCTTATCCAATCTATTTTAATGAGAGATCTCGACCAGAGACAACAAATTAGAAACACACATTTGACCTGGCTGCAAGCTATTTGTGACACTTATATAAGTCTACCCTCCAGTTTTTCCTGTAGCAAAGTCCCCCTTGTAAATTCTGCAAGGGTTTATTCCTGTCTCATCTGCTGTTTGAGAATACACCACATAGGACCACGTGTGTTAAATAAAGCAGTGCAAGCATCAAAGTCTTTTAATAAATGGGTCACCTTGAAAGTTTCTAGTTTTGTTACTTTCCCTTTTCTGCTCAGTCTCAAGGGTCCTCGCAGCCTTTTCCTTTTCTGATCCTCCGTGAATGGAGCAGGCAGTAGGACACATGAGCAGCTCTCCAGAGATCTACCCCCGGCGCTCTCAGGTGATCTGCCTTTGCGTGGATCCGTTTACCAGCCAAGCAGCTGCCGTGGGAGGTTTGAGCCCTCTTAAAAGTCCACGGCAGGCTATGGTTACAGTGCATAAAGTCTGAGGCAATGGTGGAGAGAAGGGAAAGCTTAGGGCCAGGGGGTGCTGCAGACCTCCTGCCGTGAGTTGAAAGAGAGGTCCCCAACAGCTGTGCAGCTCTCAGGGGAGGTTCAGGGGCTGCTTGGGCAGTGAAGATGGGGGGGTTTAGTGTCACATGGCAACTCAATCTGACCTCAAAAGCCAAGTTGCTGTGTTTGTCTTGATTTCCACACTTTTGAGAGAAATATATACTGCTTGGATTTCATCACAGGGGGAATCCAGTTCAGTTTTCTCGTGTTTTTGCTGAGACGCAATTTGTTTTCTTATTCATGCCTTGTTGAAATCTAAAGTCTGACCAGTTGGAGATTTGACATAAGTGCAATGATTTGCTCTGGCATTTATCAAGTTGATGATGCTGGGTTTAAAATAAAGTTAAGGTCGGAATTGATATTCAGCATTCCCTTTTTGAGTGAGTGCAAGCACTGGATTCAAGGTTAGTTTAGCACAGACGGGAACAGACTGTAGATTTGGTGCTGTTAGTGGGCCAGCGGTCTGCAGAAAATGTTAATCAGAAACGGGGAACACAGCAGACTTACAACAGCTCAGCCTTGCAGTTTCAAAAGGAAAACATTAGTAAATTATAACCTCATTTTTACAATGATGTGTATTAGTCACAATGGCATTTCTGTAACACCCACCATACAATATTTGAATGGTTTTTCAATTTTCAGCTGTATCAAGATTAGTTTACTACTTAAGTGGACTAACATCTTACTAATACTGTATGTTCAATTTTCCTTCTATTTAATATCCATTTGCATGGGATATACTACAGAAGAATGTTGCCGTTCTTATCCTTTAAATTTAACTACAGTAATAAGGAGGAATGAGGAGATGATTCATTTTGCCCTTTCCAGCTACATGAAACAAGTCATTGTTCAGGTGTTGGCAGACATTAAAAGCGTACATCCAGGTAAACACACCTGTGTGTGGGTTTGCTGCCGAGAACCTAAAACCAAAGTGGTTTCAGTTATAAACAGATTCTCAGTCTGACAGTGAGTATTTATCTGCATAAATGCAGTGGACTTAAGTATTTTTTTGTTTAAAAGATGATCATTTGTGGTAACATTGGAACAATATAGCATATAGGTTAGTACATGTCTGTGTCTCTCACATCAGGGAAAAGCTGTTTGGTCATGAGTAAACATTTTAATATAGATAGGATGCCCAAAAATCTGATTAAATAAACTTTTGCATGTTTTTATTGTACATTGGCAATTGTATCTACACATTATGGTGAACATATAGAGCTTTGAATGGCAGGGCTGAGAACAGTAGGTTACATACCTGAGAAATGTGTGATGGGGTAACCCAATGGGTAATAATTAAGCAACAACTAAAAGTTCCTAATGCACTTTGTAATGTACTGTAATTGATGGGAGACAAAACCTCCCTTCCCTGCAACAATGAAGTCAAAAGTTTATCTGAAGCCAGTATGAGTCTTCAGCTGCCTCAAGTTCAAAGTGACAGCCTTTTTTATCACAAAAGTCCTTTTGGTTATGAGTTTTCCTCTGCAGTTAAACAGGAAACCATTTGTCACAGGAAAAACAACTCATTTTTTACTGAAAATACTGTAGTTTTGAAAGATATCCTCTTGGTTTGTCCAAAAAAAATAGTCTGGATTAATGGAATTAATTTCCACCATAACTGGCTGACATCCGGCGCCCGGATGTCCCTAAACTTTAACTCTCTCAACAACAAGGTACTTCAAGTTATTTAGCTACATGCTGAAAATGAAGGTTTTGAAGAATTTAGATAGCTTGCTTGGGTATTTCGGGGAATGTTTGTAAAGACTATTAATATGATTACGGCATTTCCTATCTGCATTATTATTGTACTATATTGTTGAAGGTTGCTATGGAGTGCACACGATGATACACTAGTAAGAGCAAATAAAGTTGAACCATGTATCCAGCTTTTTGGCAGCTCCTGTTACTACTATTGTGTTAACAGTTAACTTAATGTATTATTGTATGTGTCATTTACTTTTGCGGGGTGTAAATGTTCCACCAAAACTAGTTCCTTTCAGAGAATATTTTGCAGAGCCACAGTTGCTGCATCCGGAGCTTAGCGCCGCCCAAGACAATTGTGATTGGTTTAAAACTAAAGCAAACAAGAGTGTTTTTTTCCTCCTATCCCAGAATGTATGTGCGGTGTAGCCAGATCTCAATCCTCTGAAGCTAGGTATGGCGATGCAAGACTAGTCTAACTCTGGACAACAACATTTTCTTCCAACAAATTGTGAATTTATCCTTTAATCTTTTGCTAAAGCATAAATCTTAAATTCAAAATAAAATACTTACTTGGGTGACTGTTTTTTTTAAAATATTTACCAGTTTCTCAATTTAATTTCCAGAAATCTTGCTATATCACCATGTATTAAAGTGTATAACTTTGTAATATTAATGAACGTCCGTTACATTCAAGCCATTGCCAAAAAAGTTGCTACAAAACTAATTAAGACTATCAGCTCCACACAAGTCAGTTCAGATGATTGTGTCGTCTGATGACTTTCCCGCACAGAAATTTCAGTGAAGATAATTACTAACTTCTAAAGAGTCCATCATGTTTTTTCAATCCTCCGTGTCCTCCTTGGCTACTAGCAACTGCGTGGAGGGGGGAGGGGTTTTGCACGCTCTCGGAAGGCTTGTATCATGGGGACACGTTGACAGTTTTGTTGTCATTCTTTAGAATTCCTCATGGAGGAGACAGAAACTACGCACTCTAGCTTTAATAATAAAATATACATTAAATATTAAAAAATGTTTTACATGTGTAATTGAAAATATTAAATGCATTTCAGACAGCAAATAAAAATGATAATAATCATAATAATCATTTACACATGTCACAGCATCCCAAAAAAAAGCAATACTCTCAAGTAGAAGGAGCTCCTTTCATTATTGTGATTCCTGAGCTTTGATCACTGAACGATCCAATAGTAGATCCTCAGATAAAGTAGAAATGTAGTACATGTGTATCTGACTTTTCAATCACCCTGCCTATTCTTGTCTCTTCTAGTTAGAATGTTCCAGTAACATGACACTGTATAAATATTTGTCCGAGGCCCATTCAGCTGATTCTGTGGCTTCAGCTCCGGCACAATGGCCCCTTATACCGACCAAGTAACTCTACACTCGCCTCACTGCTCATTATTGATGGCCTAGTAAGTGTTACAGTTACAAACCAATTACTCTACCATTAATGTTAGATGAGCTGCTCTACAAGTACAGCTTGATGCTTATCAGCTTTCCTCTGTTACGTGCCTTTTACTTTCACTAAATTGCACACCTTCTCTCCACTCTTGGCTCCAGTCTTTATTAAGTGGGAGGTGAGAATGACAGCTGGCAGTCTTAGCTCTATATCAGAGGGAAATTCTCCCAGTTCAAGAGGTAAAGAAGTCAAGAGGTGAGCAACATGTCCCCTCTGTGACTCTGGGAAATCTGGTGACCCAGTAAAGTGATATCACACCACCGAAGAGGAGAAACGGGGAGGGGAAAAAAGAACAGTAGAGAGGTGTATGGATCGAATGAGTCTTGCTGCCACCTCCACATGTGTTTTTTTTTTACCAACACACAGAAACAGTGTGTCTTCAGGTCAATGAAAGGTAGAACAATTAAGTGGCACACACACACACACATACACACCCACACACACAGCAGTTTTTCCCCAGATGTGTGTTTAAAATGTGTCAGACATGGAGGAGGAAGAGAAGAGACAGTTCACAGATCAAATCAACACCTTCCACATCTCCATCAACCACAATCTGCCGTGAGACTTCTATTAACACATAGCGGTTATCTTAGGAGCTGAAACCGAGTATACGGTGTAAAAAATGTTGCACTTGTCTGGGCAAAATACACATTTTAAGTATTTTAAAAGTATAAAAATTCTAGACAAGAAAGGATGTTTGGCCATTTCCATGCTACACAGGGATGTACCATAATGGAACTGTTTTTTTTTGCATCATAAATATATGTAAGCGGCACACCTTTGAATTTTGGGTTTTATGAGCTTACCTTCCCTTATACACACCATCCACTTTTTTGACTGCTCACAGATAATGTCATCATGACAACCACAAGGTGCAAGTGTTTTCAAGTGTTCGTTGATCTGAAACCTTAGCTAGAGCCAGTTCACTTAAAGAAAAAGAAAAAAACAGTAGCTACACACTTTGGAAAATTACACCCTCAATCCTTATGTTATTAATCGCAGTGCTGGCAACTCTCTAATTTCCAGTCAGTTTGTTTCTCTCTTACACACACACAATCACGCATAGACATGCACACGCAAACACACACACACACACACACACACCTATGTCTCTGTAGGTAGATGGTGCTAAATCCATACATCAGCAACTTTGCAGAGGAGCATGTCCTCAAGAATATGATAAAAAGGAAGCAGGCATTTCCTCCCCAAGAGGGATGTTTTCCGTTGCACGTCCTGTCTGATTAGTGAGAACAGTGCCTCTTCCCCTAAACTGCACCACCAGATGATCCATTACCCGGCCTTTACAGAAAAAAAAGGTTTCATGTTATACAGCATGTTCTGAAAACGCTCTTCGTTGCATTGAGACGAAAGGTTTCTCTATAATTCATAACTCTGATCCAGATTGTACTCTAGCACAAAACTGCCTTAAGGTTCTGCATTGACTCTCTTTTGCTTCAACACAGTTAATTCATTATAAACTTCTTTTCCAATAAAATTCCTTGTATGTGTTCAAACTAACTTGATCCTTAAAGCTGATTTGTGATTCTGATTGAAACGGCTATACGGCAATATGAATGTGTAATGTAATTTTTCAAACCAGAAAAAAACATGGTCCAAAAAATAATCATTCTGAGCAACAAACCTCAGCAAGACTGCCCATTTGCATGGTCAAGAACAGTTGCAGCATGAGTCTTGGCCCTTCAGTTCAGAGCAACTTTGAAAATGGGCTGCTCAGTTGTGGGAAGTCAGGGGATCGACTTGTCTCCTCTGGAGTCCATCTGGGGGCTGTTGAGAAGGAGATGTATTATCTGAGTGTCCAGCGAAAGTGGGGGCAGAGTGACTCGCTGAAGTTTATGGAGATTTATGGCTCCTTCTCCAAGCTGTAATTGCCTCCTCCTCTGTGGGTAGTCCTGGGAGGCCCGCATTGAGCAGTGACCAACACCGGGGCTCCTGCAGGTGGGCCCACCAAAAACGCTCTTCACTGAGACTTGTTATGGAGACAAATGGTGTCACAGAGCGCTCGACAAGCAGACAACAAACAAAGAGGGGGGGAAGAGAAAAGCAGAAGAGACGGACAGCTGGTCACTGAAAAGGGCATCAACTTGGCCTTCAGAGACTCAAATGGGAGTTGGGTTGTGGGAGCCATGGCTTTACTAGTGCCAATTAAATATCTAGCATTAAGGAGAGCTATGTACTACAACTGTGTTCACCTCTGTTTTACCTTAGTTAATGTATTACATATACTGTATATTCTCACTGAATCTGATACTGAATCATGCATTCATCCATTCATGTTTACATTCAACTTACTCATTTGTAATTACTGTCTTCCACAATTTACATTACCTTATTTCTCATTTTATTATGTATTTATTTATCCCTATTAAACTTGCTATATTTATGTGTTATGTCTTAGATTCTCATTTAGTCAGGGTTGTTTTACTTGCAATTTTTTGTTTTGTACTAATTTAATTAGGATTTTTGGAGAGAACTTTGTTGGAGAGAATGTATCAACTGCTTCTCTAATTCTTTTCTGCATCTGACAATAAAAAAACTTAACTTAAAAAAGTAACAGAACCATTTGAAAATGATTTGAGGACATTTATTTTGTGATGGCAAGTCTAAAACCAGAAATAGGTCTTTGTATTTTAAGAGTAAATCCTTTTTTTATCTCCCTTTATTAAACCAGGTAACAATGAGATTAAAATGTCTTTCTCAAGAGAGACCTGGCTTAGACGTCAGCATAAAAACATTACGACAATACAGTAAATGTTATTCTAAAAAGAAATTTGAAATATAGTTTACATGCATAAACATTTTTTTTTTAGTTGTTGAAACCATCCATATAACCATTATCCAAGTGTACCAATTCCCTGTTCTCTGCTAATGTATGAGTATTATAATGTATAGAGATACAGAGATAGAGGAGTTAACTGAAGCAACATCAAATAACATAACTAGATCTGAGTTGTTTACTAAGCAGGTAAATTATAAAGAATTCTGTTAATAATGCAGGAAACATATACATGTTGCATTCCTGATGCAGTCAAAGCCACTGTTTAAAGGTACATACCAAGAATAACACTGCCAATGCCTTGGTTGCTTTAAAGTTCTTCTCTAACTAGGTTTATCGACATCTTCGCCTCATGGCCAAGGAACATTATATTGGCTCAATCAATGGGAAGATGCCATTCACCTGGTTTCACCCTGTGAGTCCATGCACACAGCTTCACAGAGCATGCTGCTTCTGATTAATGTATTTTCTCATCTACACCTCAGCTTGTAGGTGAGATGTTTTGTCTCACAACACAATGTTATGGCGGCCTTGAATACAAATTTGAAATAAAACATTCATTAATTATTTTTAACCCTTATACAGTATATTTGTATTCTCTGAAAATGCATGCACTGGTAGCCAAACGCCGTAAACCTTGTGTAGCTATGGCGACACCTGACCCATAATCCCAGGTTGCAAATTTTCACACGGGACATGAACAACAACCTGGGTGAAAGTACTGTGTTTGTTTTGTTTAAGTACATATGGGAGGTGGAACGGACATGACGTAGAACATGACGTAGAACGTGACGTAGAACAGACATGACGTAGAACGGATGTGATTATAGAATGTGACGTAGAACAGATGTGATGTAGAATATGACGTAGAACAGATGTGATGTAGAATATGACGTAGAACGTGATGTAGAATCTGACGTAGAATGTGATGTAGAACGTAACGTAGAGTGGACATGACGTAGAACGTGACGCAGAACGTGTCAGAAAACTAACGTGACGTAGAATGTGACGTGGAATGTGACGTAGAACAGACATGATGTAGAACGTGACGTAGAACGCACATGACAAAGAACATGAAGTAGAATGGACGTGACGTAGAATATGACGTAGAACGTGATGTAGAACCTGACGTAGAATGTGATGTAGAACGTAACGTAGAATGGACATGACAAGAATATGACGTAAAACGTGACGCAGAACGTGTCAGAAAACTAACGTGACGTAGAATGTGACGTGGAATTTTCCAATTATGTGCATCCATGTCCCAGAAATGCTTGTTACTAACCTAGCTCTGGGGAGTCATTCCCCGGAGTCCTTATGTTCTTTTTCCCCCAGCATATTTCCTCGGATCAGGGAGGCTCCAAAATCAAGGTTGCAGCTGTCGCCATGGTCCCGCTACACGCTCTGCGATGCCATGTTCTTCCTGCTACACTCTGCTATGCCGACTACAAAGGACTACTAACAACTACTATTTTTTTTGGGATTGTAATTGCCACTTTTCATTCTAACCCCAACCGGCCCGTCAGACACCGCCTACCAAGAGCCTGGGTCTGATCGAGGTTTCTGCCTAAAAGGAATTTTTTCCTCGCCACTGTCGCACTGTTGCTTGCTCTGGAGGACACTGTTGGGTCCTTGTGAATTCTGGAGTGTGGTCTAGACCTACTCTATCTGTAAAGTGTCTTGAGATAACTCTTGTTGTGAATTGATACTATAAATAAATTGAAATTGAATTGAAATTGAATGTGACATAGAACAGACATGATGTAGAATGTGACCTAGAATGTGACGTAGAACGTGACGTAGAATGTGACGTAGAACAGATGTGATGTAGAATGTGACGTAGAATGTGACGTAGAACAGACGTGACGTGACTACTACTACACACCCACGTGACGCAGCCAGTGTGTAGCCAGCTTAACGCTCAGGGTTGGAACCACTGTCCCTCTGACAATAACGTGTCTGACTATAATGTTCTCTTGCTAATGAGAAAGTACCTTTCTCATTTTTAAAGGAACTAATGGAGGGAAACACTCCCTTGTCAGGTGCTGAGTTGCATGGGGTGTCAGGAAAGTTGGAAATGACAGGCTCATGTTTATTGCAGGGGAACGCGTCTTAAGTGACTGGCTCACAGATGAACCTCAGAGTGATGGCAGAGAGGCAGTAAGTGCACTAATGACTGCCAACAGTCTGGCCACTCAAGCCATAAATATTGGATATGTTACTGTGTAGGGGCACACTTACATGAACCTTCCTGTTTCATGTTAAGCTGGGGCTTTAGCTGAATTTACCTACAGAACACACGCGACATAAATTGTCATGAGGGAGATGTGACGTGGGCAAGGAACTGTGATACTAAAAGCTAAAACTTGAATAAAGGCACCACATTAGGTCACAACAAAAGTAATAATGTGCAAACACACCAACATTAATTAACCTTCATTTAGGTATTAATAACCATGTTTTTTTCTAATGATTACCATATTTAAAGGAGAATTTTGGTCGATTTCAACATGTAGCTCTGTTTTTTTTTAAGATTTGTAGTGCAGTCAGTAGCGAGACCAATGAAAACAATCGGTGCAGTCTACACTGAGTAATCCTCCTGCTAGAGTTAGCACCCAACAGGCTTAAACAGGGCAAGTTTTAAACTGTTTTTAGCCTCTAAACATGCTCAAAATATTATTACAAATGCCTGTATGATTCCTTCCAAGTGAACACAGTGAATCTGACCGCAGAAAGGCATAACAGCCAAGGCATAACAGTTGTGTTAATCCATACCTCTGTGTATTTCCTGTTTTTCGGTCAACACTAGTCTATTGTCACAATTTTTCTTTCATATCTACTGCAGTCAAATTTGTTGTGTTCACCTTTGAAAGAATCACTGCACATGGGTAGGCACTAATAATGACATATTGAACATGTTTAGAGGCTAAAAACAAGTTTAAAACTTGCCCTGTTTAAGCCTGTTGGGTGCTAACTCTAGCTGGAAGGATAACTCGGTGTAGACATCACCGATTGGTTTCATTTGTCTTTCTACTGACAGCACTATGAATTAAAAAAAAAAAAACTACATATTGAAATTGACCGGAGTTCTCCTTTAACATTATTACTTTAAATCACTTTTGTTCCACCGCCCACCTGCCCATTAAAGCTTAAGCCCTGCGGGAACAACATGTTATTTTGTGTTGTAAAATTCACTAGAGTAGGCATTAGAAGATTACCCTCTGCCATTTTGTCATTATGTGCAAAAAAAAATAAAAAAATAAAACAACTCGGACCAGGTACCAGGCAACAGTCCACAATGAATAAATGAAATAGGTTCTGGGAGCCATCTGGATTCTTTTTTTCCATGTGTATGAGAGAGGACTGATGTTACTCCATTATTCTGTGGCCAATATTCTGTAGCTATCTTAGATCATCATCGCAAGCCCGTTCTACAATGACTCCCCAGCTGCAGGAAAGCACTTTTAATTATTTCTAAATTAAAATGGATACGCATGATAAAAATGCATCAACATTAGTGGATTTAGAATCCCTTCATTCTTCAGTTTTCCATAACAACCACCTTTGTACCAAACATACCCTAAACCTGTTTATTTTGTTCACCTTTATGCATTATATGCAATACAATTTACAATAAAAGGAAAAGAAAAGTGGACTTATACTTTAACACTCTTTTTCATGATAAATTTCTGTAGATACGCCTCAGCTTTAAAAGGAACATTTTACCAAAGTGACCAAATGCTGTGTCATATTGATCTGGCTTTAGTCAGAGCTTTTTCCACTTGTCAACTCCAATGTGTTACAACCCATTTTCTGGAATACTAAAGCAAAAAATTAGCCACCCCACCCTGCACATGCTTACGTTTTGCTGGTGTGTATATCAACCACTCATCACCTCCTGCATTTGCTCAGTTTGGACTTAGACCAATGTAACCATTGGAGTGCAATTTTCTTTGAATCCTCCTTCTGTCATACCATTTAGTCCATAAATGAGCCACCAGTCCTTCTCACACACTGTCTGTAGCTCTGTTAAGACCTACTGTCTTTAATGCGCATAATATTTTCTAGATCCATTTGAGACAAATTGCAGTTCCTTGTTATTGGTGGTCAGACGTCACTTTCCTACGGAAGAGGATTAGGGCCACTGGTAAAAAATGTATGTGAGTTCTGACTTTATTCTCAGAATTCTGACTTTAATCTCAGAATTCTGAGAAAAAAGTCAGAATTCTGAGATTAAAGTCAGAATTCTGAGATTAAAGTCAGAATTCTGACTTTTTTCTCAGAATTCTGACTTTTTTCTCAGAATTCTGAGATTAAAGTCAGAATTCTGACATTATTCTCAGAATTCTGAGATTAAAGTCAGAATTCTGACATTATTCTCAGAATTCTGAGATTAAAGTCAGAATTCTGAGATTAAAGTCAGAATTTTGAGATTAAAGTCAGAATTCTGAGAAAAAAGTCAGAATTCTGAGATTAAAGTCAGAATTCTGACTTTTTTTCTCAGAATTCTGACTTTTTCTCAGAATTCTGAGATTAAAAGTCAGAATTCTGACATTATTCTCAGAATTCTGAGATTAAAGTCAGAATTCTGAGAAAAAAGTCAGAATTATGAGATTAAAGTCAGAATTCTGAGATTAAAGTCAGAATTCTGACATTATTCTCAGAATTCTGACTTTTTTCTCAGAATTCTGAGATTAAAGTCAGAATTCTGACTTTAAAGTCAGAAGTATGGGTACCTGTAAGGGACCAACGAGAGGGAGTAACTTTGCATGATGGAGAACCACACGCTGAACATGTCGGATATAAGTGAGTTTTTGCGTTGTCGAGGGGTCCCAGATGAAGCAATTTCATTACTGGAAGAACAAAAGGTGAGTAAAAAACAACTATACTTTGGTGTGGTGCCTGTTTTTTGTAAAAACTACGGAAATGCTGCGGATATGAAATGCACACACAAGTTAGCTAGCAACGTTAGCATGCTATTAAGCTACTGCATTTTCAGTGTCCGTTAATGAGACACTCGTTTTTTAGTGTTTTGTAGTTAGACGGCCTCGGTGATAATTTGGCTTCCTGAGTGGTCTACACCGAAGGATTCGTAAAAACAAACTGAACGCCTAGCTAGCTAACGTTAATATGAGCAACACCTCGGCTGTAACAGTTGAGCACATAGCATGCTGCAAACGTTAGCTAGGTTATTCCAGACACGGATTTATATTTCACAAAGGTATTATCGGGAGGGAGTTACGCTAATATATGGTGGTGTGGTGCCTGGTGTTTCTAAAAACTATGGAAATGCTGCGGATATGAAATGCACACACAAGTTAGCTAGCAACGTTAGCATGTTTTTATGATAGTGCGTGTTTCTAACGTCCAGTGTCCGTTAATGAGACACTCGCTTTTTAGTGTTTTGTAAAGTAGTTAGACGGCCTTGGTGATAATGTGGCTTCCTGAGTGGTCTACGCCGAAGGAATCCTAAAAACAAACTGATCACCTAGCTAGCTAACGTTAATATGAGCAACACCTCGGCTGTAACAGTTGAGCACATAGCATGCTGCACACCAGCTGCAAACGTTAGCTAGATTTTTCCAGACACGGATTTATTGTTCACAAAGGCATTATCGGGCGGGGAATTAATATATGCTCATAAAAAGTAACATTAGCGCCTGACTAAAACTAACCAGCCAGTGAACATAACAGCGTGAGACTTAGCGCTTGTTCTCGTCAACGCGCTGTTTAGTTTGTCATTATATATTTGCTGTGCTTCATAAGTAAATGCGCGTTAACATGATGAGGGCCAGTGCCGATTTGTTCCTGGTGTTAAGGCCGAGATTTCGGCGATGTGTCCCTACGCCGACTCGTCCCCAGCTAACAGGGTTTTCGATGTTGATGCTTCATCCATAGACTGTATAAAACAGTGGCCAAAGCTAACAACGCAGTCTCAACACCGTGATCGAGTTGCAGAGTCAACAAACACCTCAAACTATTTCTCGTTTGTAACGTTAGATACAAACACTTTAGAAATGAGTATGCCACACATCTGGGATTCTCACAAGTGAATTCATCCACAAATTAAACTGGGCTGTGGACAAATGGAAGTTAAATTAAGCACATAAACGAGTATGACAAGGAGTGTACAAAGTTACTGGCAGACTTTGTATGATTTCAAGTTTATATAAATATATACACAGGTATTTTACTCCTTAGAATACATTAAACTGCCAATTTTCTTTTTAATCATTGCATTTAAAATGATTGAGCTTCATTCCTCCCAATTCCCCAAAATCTGGTAAATCATGTCTAGTTGTCAACATTTTCAGTTGGATTGACACAAGCCTACTTTAAAAAGGGTCTATTTTATGAGGCTTAACCTTATTATTTATGCAATGTGCACTTTGGAGATAATTGTCTTTTTTTCTTTGTTCTTCTGTGCAGATTGACAGTGATGTCATCGGGCTCATGGATGATGCAGCACTGGCAAATTACATCCCCCTCCTATGGAGACCGAATCGCCCTCTTTAATTACTGCAAAAGTAAAAAGCCCATCTCAAAGCGAAAACAAGGGCTTTTAGAAAAACTTCGTGAGAAAATGAAAGTCAGAAAAGAAGGCACCAAGGAAAACATATCACATGCTGACACAAGACCAATACAGACAAAGAAGCTAAAAACAACACGAAATGTAGAGATAGGATGGATTCACAGTGACGGTCACATAGCCAAACAGGTGAGGGCAAAGCAGGGAGGTGGCACCAGAAAAATTCAATTGGCAGTTAATGCTGGATTAAAAGACATCCTTCAAGAAGGAAAGAAACTTTTTTTTCCCGATGGAATATCTCCTAAAGGACCAGAATCAGATTTTGAGTTTGAGGTGTGGGACTTCAAACAGAACCACCTTACTGTTGACACGTGCCTGTCCATTGGTACTATGTACGAGACTGCAAGGCTCACAATGTTGCGCTTTTACATTGCAACAAAGCCAAAAGATCTTGAAGATGATGCCAGCGAGACATCTGAAGTCATTCTTGTCTCTGCACACAGTGGCAATGAAATCAATACAGCAGAACTACAAGTGGGAGAGGTCGTGCTTGGTTTTGATAGAGTCCAGTCTTCCTTAAATGTGTCTGTGGACTCTGAAATTACCTTTGGTCCCATTTACGGCACTGAAGAAGACACAGAGGACACGTTGATCTATGAGGGTTTTTCTATGCCTACCAGTCCAGCCCCAGCAGAAGATGTGATAATGATCACCATACATCATGCTAACACTTTAAATGACATGATTACAGCTTTCTTTGATGAAGAGATTTTAAACAAAGCACTGAATGTGAGACGCATACTTCCAGACAACAAAGAAGAAGCAGGCAGCGGATCTGGGGTATTGAGAGATGTTCTCAGCTGCTTCTGGCAGGAATTCTATGATCGATGTACACTTGGTACAACAGTTAAAGTGCCCTACATTCGTCATGACTTCCCTGCTGAAACATGGAAAGCAATTGGCAGAATCCTTGTGAAAGGTTACCAAGATTGTCAATATTTGCCAAACAAACTTGCACTACCATTCCTTGAACAGGTGCTTTTCAACAGTGTGTATAGTGATCTTAAAGCACATTTTCTGCAGTTTGTGAGCAGCCAAGAACGTGAGGTTTTGATGCAAGCAATGAGTAATTTGTCGGCAGTTGACGCTGATGATCTTGTGGAAGTTCTAGACAGCTATGACTGTAGAAGGAGAATCACAGCGGAGACTCTTCCTACAATAGTTGATGAAATATTGCATAAAGAACTTGTCCAAAAACCCATGTTTGTTATTGACTGCTGGAGGGAGATCACCCATCATCATCATCTCTCTCTCAGTCCAGAAGCACTGACCAAGTTGTTCTCTGACCTGCAACCAACCACAAAAAAGGTCTGCAAGCTGCTGAAATTTGATGTTGATCTGACTACAAAATAGAAGGAAGTCATAAATCATCTGAAAAAATTCATCAGAGAACTAGATGAAAGTAAACTTCAAAAATTCCTGCGGTTCTGCACTGGATCTGATCTCATAGTTACAGACAGCATCTATGTGGAATTTGAAGAAATGACAGAGTTCACAAGACGACCAGTTGGGCACACATGTGGGAAGATTCTGCATATAGCTGACAGCTATGAGAACTTCCCAGACTTTCGCTCAGAATTTAATGCAGTTCTTGAAAGCAATGTCTGGGTAATGGACATTGTTTAGATTAACAAAACCAATCCGACCACAAGCCACTGTAAAGACTTTTCACATTTGAACTAATGCAGGATTTCAAGGATAGAAATGCAAGGAAGTGTGAGGAATAAATACTTAGGACATCCTGTATAATAAGCACTTCAGCATGACCCTTAATAGTCAGAGACAGCTTATTCCAGCTGTGCAGAAGGAAGCCCAGGTTTTGTTACAAAAACTATATAATCCTTAGTTTCATGTGTTTTGGTGGTGCATTCACAAACCACAACAAACATACTGACCATTACCAAAGCCAGAATCATCTACACCAGATCAAGTTATCCAGCTGTACAACACAAACCTTGCTGGATAGAAACATGTTTTGTTTGTTTAATTGAGGTTAAGGATTCCATTCCAACAGCAGCAACAAATGTGGCATGCTTCATCACTGCTTTATCCAGTCAGCAATATCATCTATAGGATTTTTTTTTTGTAAGTTTTAAAATAATGACCCACGTGAAAATTGTGAAAACCATTTCATTTCAGCCAAAACTGTAGCCAAGCTACAGCTGACTATTTGCTGGAATGTCATGTTGGACCAGCAAGCGCATTGTTCTAGTCAGACTAGTTCATCTAGACCATTTTTATTTAGGTCTGAACTAATTACAACCATACATAATCTAAAAGGCTAGCAGTTTTTCAACACTATAGGTTATTTCCCAGTGTGTACAATTTTACCCATGTGTTTTGCATTAGCCATGTTTGCAAAATGTTGCATTTTATGTCTTTGCTGGATTCAGTTGAATTCAGGTCTTTAAAGTTTAAATACTTGCTGATTATCTTTTAAAATACCACTTCCTAGTTAGTGAAAGCAAGTCTGAAGTGTATGTTTTCTTGGATGTCATATTATCTCGATACATCTTGTTAATCAACCTATTTAATGGTATTTTGTGATGTCATGTTGTAATGTTTATTCCTTCTGAACAGACAATGTCTATTACAAATTGTCTTTAAAGTTTACTTATTACTATCTAATTATTATGTGCTACAATTGCAAATATTACTTTGTTACTGAAAGAGTTTGATTAAGTCATTCAAATCCGGCATTGCAAGAATTGTTGTGAGCAGCAAAACTGATGGCTTTTAATTCAGTTTGATATTGTGCATGCACTATACAGAGCAGTCTGAAAATTTTGTGTTCTTACAGTACCTTGTGTAGCAACACATTTGATACTAGCAATGCCAAAGGGCTGTAGTTGTATAGGAATCCATGTTCCAAATTCTCAGGTTCTCATTTTAATCCAGTACGAGAAGGTATTTCTGTTACTAAAAGCAAGTCTGGCATATAGCTTTGCAGGTTTTCATGAGCATTGACACTTAATTCAACACTACATGTATGATTTAGATTTTATGATATCTAAATATCTCAACTTTGGAAGTAACAGACCCTGGTTGAATAGCCAATGTTGACCTGAGGGGTTAATGATCTTTATACATTGGGTTACAGTTGTAGAAGATGCATTGATAGGCTATAGGACGATGTAAAGGATATATATTTTACTTTTTAAAGCATCAATTTAAAATTGTATGCTTCATATACTGCATTTGTTATGCAGAATTGGTCATGTGGTGTTCATGCACTTTTAGCTTGTGACCATCTCTTTAGTTAAGATTTCTTTTAAAGCCTTTTTTACTGTAAACATGTAAAATGTTTTTGGTCAAATGTTAGTTTAAAAAGTCAAGTCATTCTGGTTATATGCACTTTACACACCAGGCTATGTGGTTATGAGATTTAACCATCTTATTAAAAAAATGTTTAATATGAAGTTTTAATGTTAATAAAATGTTACTTTTTCACATTTGTATTCAGGTATTCATTTGAATGTTAAACCTCTGTCCATATTGGTTAAAGTGATGGGGTAAATGAGGTTTAAAATACAGTTGAGGAATATTACAAAGTGTTTTAAAGTCATTCATATTTCACACAAGTGTGAAAAAATCATTCCACTGGGATTAAAAACAAATCAATCAGTGCAAGGTGTCAACTAGGCACGATTAAACAGCTAGCAATTTACCTAGAAAGAGCTGATCTTACACAAAACCTAAAACAGTTGTAAAAAGTTGTAATAGTAGATGTACAATAATCAGAAATACATGGAAATGGTATTGCTGGGGGTCAAACATTTCTTAGGAACATGAAATAGCAAGGCCTATATTTTTATTGATACATATTTGGCAAAATAAAATATACATATAACACTATGGTGTTGATTTTTTAAACCATCTTACATTTTTTAACTGCTTACAAGCTGTAGAACCCAGTTTATACCTCAGTTGTCCTCACTGCACATAGTATAGTACCTAACACTCATTTATCCCCATTTTTGAGGAAAAAATACAAACTGACTAATTACTTTTTTTAAATACAAATGTACAGTGCTGTTCATGAGTTTAGGAACCCCTGCTTAAGTTAAAAAATATATTTTGGAAATTGATCTTAATGCCTTAATTAAAAAAGAGGAAAAATCCAACCTTTAAGGACATCAATTTTCTTTGTGAATGAATAATGCATCGTAAATAAATACATGTTCTTCCTAAAAATACAGGATACTATGCATCCTGATAAAGTTCCCTTGGCCTTTGGAATTAAAATAACCCCATAACGTCACATACCCCTTACCATGACAATGGCATGGTTTTATTTCAGTTAGCCTAATAGTGGTCGGATTTGCATTGACAGATGATTTTATGGGAAGTACCCAATGCCAATCTCTAGGTATGGGGAAGGGTATGTGATGATGTGGGGGGAGGGATATTTTAATTCCAAAGGCCAAAGGAACTTTATCAGGATTTATAGTATCCTGATCCATGAAATAACTGGCCTTTAAAAATAAACATACTGTATGTCTGCCTCTATGGGGGTGTGTACTTATGCCCCCTCTATTTTAAGGAAGAACATTTATTTACAATACGTTATTCATTCACAAAGAAATTTGTGTCCTGTGTGGTTAGATTTTTCCTCATTCTTTAAGGCAATAATATCAATTTCCAAAAGATGATTTTTTTTATTCCTTTTTATTCAACTTAAGCAGGGGTATACTCAGGAGCAGCGCTCTAACTATAATTTTGCTATTTTTATTAAGGGTCTTGAATTGTAGTTTTCTAATTTCATCTGTTAAGAGTTAACATTTTGTTTTGCATCCAACATCCATTCATCTTAAACAGATCAAATCATTTTCTGTATTTCCTCTCTTAACATGATGTACAAATCAGCTGCAGCAAGTGGATCTGCTGGAGCATCCCATCCTTTCTCCTCCATTAGGAGACAACACAGTTCAAAAACAGTTTCGTTACACGGAAACTGGCCTTTAGGAGTACACTCTTCCATACACAACGTGACTTCCTCCATGGCAATTGGTTTCAGTCTATCCTCAGCACTGTGCAACGCTGGGAATGAGTACATCACAAATGGCCGACCTGATGCCACATCATCACTTGATCGTGGTCTGATTTTTGTGTGAATTCCATGTGTTGACAACTTCATCAAGTTCATCCTGTAGAGAAACAAACAGTAAATACAGAATACAAACGTGATATAGTTGGTCTTAAACTATGCAACTGCTACCTAAACTGAAACCTAGGTTTTTGCATTTCAGCAGCTAAGTCAACAGTGAACAGATACAGCATGCCCAACTAATCACTGTAAAACTAAGCAGCAAGAGAATGGCATTTTCACCAAACAGCATGGGCACACAGAACGATGCTGCACTGATACCGTAATACTTCACGAATACTTTGTCAGTGCATACAGTAACTGTATCCTAACAGGAGGCTCTGAATGAAAGTCTTGAATGTTCACTGTACATGAACAGAAAACTAGGAAGGGTCTAGTTTCTCAAAATAAAAGCTCAGTAAGTGTATCTTAACAGGGTACAGTGAGTTTTACATCCAATATGAATACAAATTTCTTCCTTCGTATTTTTATGGCATTTTATTTCTACTTATGTATAGGACTTATTATTTGCCATTCAGTTGTCTCAGCTACATGTTTCAGCTGTCAACTTCTGCTAATGCAATCGAGCTGTCAGCTCCAGTTTTACATTTCAGCTTTCACCCTTTCAAAACAATGCAGGACAAAAAGTCAATGGAATCTTATTAAACATCATTTGTTATGCTACGATAATTGCAGCACATAATCTTGAGATTAATATGGCCAAAAATGTGCAAAAAAAACGGTGTGCATAAGGGTAACACTGGACATTAAGACAGTTCTCAGGTTGGCAAAAGTTCCAGTGAAAAACTTACTGTGGGCTACATTACTACAGTATCACTGTTTAAAACAAAATATTATGTATGAAACTGTAACTGATCAATCATCTGTCATAGTCGCACTAATGGAACATTCCTATCATAGTTTTTCATTAAATGCAAAATGAGCAAGATGTTTTAATATAAAATAGCCTTCTGTTTGAACAAAGACACTGCAAATCACTGGTAGCTGCGCTTGATAATTGAATATATGATTGAATATATTTTTTAGATTTCCAGGGAGGTTCTTATCTAAACAATACGGTTACATCTCTTGTCTGCAACTTGATGTTGCAGGGTTGTGGCATTATTTTGGGCCTAAATGGACTCCTCCTTCCTGGCTTTGCTCGGCTTTGCTTTTCGACTCTCGCTTAACCCCTTAAGTGAGAGAAAAGCGAAGCTGACCAAAGCCTGGAAACAGGGTTGTAACCAATGTAATCGTTATTATTATTACTATGCTCCATTTATTGACGACTCATTTCCGAAGGTGAGGAAAGAGTATTACCTGAACAAGATTAAGGAAACAGAATTGGATGAGACTTTTGTCCAAAAAGTCTCCTGTGAAGTGGCCATCATCCTGAAAAGTTTGAAATAAGTTCATCCAGAACTGTGCACTTTGTTTGCGGAGGGTACCCCACCATCCCTCAATGCGCTGGTTTGCTGTGCTTCTTCCATAAAGGAAACTTCTCTCCCGTGCAAAACTATCTGGGTGGTTGCGCCGCAAAAATATCTGCATTTCTTCTACACAACCATTTTCTGTTCCCCTGTCTGCACGAATCCTCTCTGGACAACCCCCTATGCTTGAAACTGTTTTGATGAAGTAACTTGCAACTACTTTAGGATCACTGTTAGTAGTATAGGCCTCCATCCATAACACAAAGCGACTAAAGCCATCTATACAGCCATTGATGGCAATGCCATAGGGCTTTAACTTATCATAGCCATCCATATGCCAAAGCGCATTTGGCCCTCTGCAGCTGTATTGGCGTCTTCTCAAGCGTCTGGCTCGTCTTAATTCCACACCTTGTGGATCAACCAATTTGATGATGCGTCTGATGGTATCTTGTGATACAACAAATCCCTGTTGAACTGCACGAAGGTGTAGCCAACGATAACCTTGCATCTGTCCATTGGTCATGATCTCATGTTGAACAAAAGCCAGCACTTCATCCAAGTCAGACTGGTTCTTCCTTCTGAACAGACCAAGTCTTCTACAAATTCTCTTCAAAGTCCGGACACTTATCACTTTTTGATTGTTGTGTGCTAAAATTGCAAGTATTTCTTTGTTACTGAAAGAAAGTCTGAAGTAGAGTTTGATATATTCATCCAAATCTGACATAGCAGGCATTGTTGTGAGTAGCAACACTGATCAAATCCTATTGAGGGGGGAGGCTTTAACAGTAATTGAAGAGGGCGATTCGGTCTCCATAGGAGGGGATGTAATTTGCCAGCGCTGCATCATCCATGAGCCCGATGACATCACTGTCAATCTGCACAGAAGAACAAAGAAAAAAGACAATTATCTCCAAAGTGCACATTGCATAAATAATAAGGTTAAGCCTCATAAAATAGACCCTTTTTAAAGTAGGCTTGTGTCAATCCAACTGAAAATGTTGACAACTAGACATGATTTACCAGATTTTGGGGAATTGGGAGGAATGAAGCTCAATCATTTTAAATGCAATGATTAAAAAGAAAATTGGCAGTTTAATGTATTCTAAGGAGTAAAATACCTGTGTATATATTTATATAAACTTGAAATCATACAAAGTCTGCCAGTAACTTTGTACACTCCTTGTCATACTTGTTTATGTGCTTAATTTAACTTCCATTTGTCCACAGCCCAGTTTAATTTGTGGATGAATTCACTTGTGAGAATCCCAGATGTGTGGCATACTCATTTCTAAAGTGTTTGTATCTAACGTTACAAACGAGAAATAGTTTGAGGTGTTTGTTGACTCTGCAACTCGATCACGGTGTTGAGACCGCGTTGTTAGCTTTGGCCACTGTTTTATACAGTCTATGGATGAAGCATCAACATCGAAAACCCTGTTAGCTGGGGACGAGTCGGCGTAGGGACACATCGCCGAAATCTCGGCCTTAACACCAGGAACAAATCGGCACTGGCCCTCATCATGTTAACGCGCATTTACTTATGAAGCACAGCAAATATATAATGACAAACTAAACAGAGCGTTGACGAGAACAAGCGCTAAGTCTCACGCTGTTATGTTCACTGGCTGGTTAGTTTTAGTCAGGCGCTAATGTTACTTTTTATGAGCATATATTAATTCCCCGCCCGATAATGCCTTTGTGAACAATAAATCCGTGTCTGGAAAAATCTAGCTAACGTTTGCAGCTGGTGTGCAGCATGCTATGTGCTCAACTGTTACAGCCGAGGTGTTGCTCATATTAACGTTAGCTAGCTAGGTGATCAGTTTGTTTTTAGGATTCCTTCGGCGTAGACCACTCAGGAAGCCACATTATCACCAAGGCCGTCTAACTACTTTACAAAACACTAAAATGCGAGTGTCTCATTAACGGACACTGGACGTTAGAAACACGCACTATCATAAAAACATGCTAACGTTGCTAGCTAACTTGTGTGTGCATTTCATATCCGCAGCATTTCCGTAGTTTTTACAAAAAACAGGCACCACACCAAAGTATAGTTGTTTTTTACTCACCTTTTGTTCTTCCAGTAATGAAATTGCTTCATCTGGGACCCCTCGACAACGCAAAAACTCACTTATATCCGACATGTTCAGCGTGTGGTTCTCCATCATGCAAAGTTACTCCCTCTCGTTGGTCCCTTACAGGTACCCATACTTCTGACTTTAAAGTCAGAATTCTGACTTTAATCTCAGAATTCTGAGAAAAAAGTCAGAATTCTGACTTTAATCTCAGAATTCTGAGAAAAAAGTCAGAATTCTGACTTTAATCTCAGAATTCTGACTTTTTTCTCAGAATTCTGACTTTAATCTCAGAATTCTGACTTTAATCTCAGAATTCTGAGATTAAAGTCAGAATTCTGAGAAAAAAGTCAGAATTCTGACTTTAATCTCAGAATTCTGACTTTATTCTCAGAATTCTGACTTTAATCTCAGAATTCTGAGAAAAAAGTCAGAATTCTGAGAATAAAGTCAGAACTCACAAAATTTTTTTACCAGTGGCCCTAATCCTCTTCCGTACTTTCCGCTCCCCTTTGATGGCATCCGTGGAATTTTGCCAGATTCTAGAAAAGACAACTAAAGAGGAGTGTGTGGTTTCAGAAGGCTTGTTCTGCTATATAAGAAGTTATCGGATTCTACTTTACATAGTTTGTGTGCAATCGCAACATTTCAAGAGCTTCTTCCATTTTGGATTAGAGTTAGGTTTAATAGCAGTTTAACTGTCCTCCTAGAATCATTCATTCATCAGTCATTTTAGCAAAAGCCTTGTAATGGCAGTGCCAGAAACGGGCCAGTACTCACCAGTACTGAGTGTCTGATATTTGTGCACATGAGTACCCTTACTTCTTTCTTTCCGCGTAGGTTACTGCTACTTCTTGAGGTGAGTAGGCGTGCACCAGTAACTGTGTCTCTGTGTAAACGTAAAGCTAGCTTTACCCTAGTCTCGCTTTGCCAGACCCTCCTCCAAAGCACACAGGATGAGAGTCTGGCTACTCCACATAGCATTCAGGGATGGGAGTAAAACTTGCTCTGGTTTATTAGCATTTCTTCAAACCAATCACAATGCAGTGATTGCAAAGCACATCATATCATCATAATATGAGCACTTTAACATGGGTAGTTGTATTGGATGAACAAATGATTATGACCCTGGATGCTGGAGTAGACTACTGTTCAACCGCCCGACACAGGAGCACAGCTGTGATCCAGAGTGCAGTCTACAGCCGGAGCATGTTTGCCAGTCCGCCACGGCAGATACAACACCCCGCACACTAGACCAGCAAGCCACAGCGCAAGCTACATGGGAGTGGGGGGGTGCAGCTGTGGAAAAGGTTGCTTCTGTGGCACAAAAACAAGAGATTTGAAAAAATAAAAATAAAAACATGAAACAAAAATAAGTAGAAGCAGAGCTGATTATTTCATGACTGTAGTGTAATAGCCTACATTTCATGTAGTCTTAATTTGATTGGTTGTTTACATTTAAAAGGGTTGTCAATCTACATCTTCAAGTAAATTAGTTAGTCAACTTTAATCAAATAAAAAAAAATTGCCAGAAAACATTGGGTTGTAAAAATGCCACGTGGCTTTGGAAAACCACTTGCCACAGTGGCTGTAGAGCAAAATAATAATAATGGCAAGCCTTGGATGTAGCCATGTAATAAAATGCATACAAAAATACATTTGAAGTGATGTTTTACTAAGATATGCATATAAATATATTAATATATCCAATCCAAGACACATGTGATGATTATGTCATGCGACAGCTGAATTAGGGTAGGCCTACTGACACCTTTTTTGGTCCAATACAAGCACTGAGTAATGGTTTATGTTTAGTTCAAGTGACAAAGCTTTCTAGCAGCAATATGAATTATGACTCTGATCTGTCTGAGGAAATAGTGCGCTATTGTTAGGTCAGGGTGTATGGTGAAGTCAGCAAAATGTCAGACTTGGGAGGTGGCTGTTTATTTCCTATTCCCTACCGACTGTCAATCCTTGTTTCTTCTATCTAACTATGACCGCTATGGCCCTTCCTTCACCTTAACCAAGAAGACAAATCTCAAAGAACGGTTTTATTTTTGCAACAGTGACCAAGGCTGTTGTCCTGCCCATACAAAAATGCTTGTGTCACTCAACAGGGGAATTACAAACTATGAATGTGGTTTCATTTAAAGAACTTGTTTGATGAAAGAAGGGCATGACTCTACCTCAAAGCTAACAATAGACGTATTAAGGCATGACATTTCTGTGCTGGTACATCGGTTCCGGTTGCAGAGACTGACTAATTCAGATGTTTGAGCAACTTGAAAAGAAATGGAATTACCCTATTTGTGATCAGATCACCTGAAACACTTTAACTGCCAAGTGTAAACAGACCTTCCTTTCTCATACCTTCAAATACAAGCACACAGCAAATAAAAGTGAACTGCTATGAATCAGGGCCCCTAATAATGCAGTAATGGATCCAATAGGCCCGGGCTGCCAGCGACTTCACTCTGCCTGACCCAGTTGCTGGGAACTGGAGCTGCGAGCGCTGCAGTCCCCGTGGTGAGGAACCTCCCTGCCTTCCCCCCATTCCTCTGTTTAATGAAGACCAGAGGAGAGGATATCAGGCCCTCAATCAGCCACAAGTCCACTTCACATGTGTTTTGATGAATATGCGCTCATGTGCCGAGCCCCTGCAAACTCAGGGGATTGTGCCGCCGAGCCTTATCAGCATTCCTCCAAGGACACAGTCAACACAGCCACATGGGCTATCGCTGACAGGCGATGCCTTGACACAGACAGGCAACACCTCGGTGTTTGATCATTTGATATTCTGAGCTGGGGGGGGGGCTAGATTGTTTGTGTGATCATGATCACATGCTGTAATTTCTCTCGAAGCCTGTTGAACACTCAGCTGTTGCAGTGGAGTTAACTCAGGGCTTTTAGAACTGTGGGTTTTGTGTGCGATTGACAGGAGAGTAAAGAATGCACTGAGAAGCTGAGCTGGGTCTTTTTTCCCATCAACTCTGCATTTGTATGTTGTGTTCCTAGCAGTGTGATCATCCTCAGTTATGTCAGGCCTGTCTATAACTAAAACTCTCGATTACATTTCGACCCAGATTATGTTTGTTTTTTACGTATTACATCAAAGTCCACGTTCAAAGTCTGTGTATGGACGTCAGGGAGGAAGGACGGGACAATCAGATACGGGACTTATTTTAACTTAAGTTCACGTAACCTACTTATTTTAACACAGCTCCATGTAAATAAAGTTATGTAACAAACATTGGCTACTTTTTTTTAACCCTCCTGTTGTCCTCAGGGTCAAATTTGACCCATTTTCAAAATGTTTCTAAATCAGACATTTGTGTTTCCTTCAACCAAATTGTAAAAAAAAATAACGTGGATGGTTCCATACAACGCTCCTCACAAGTTACATAACTAATCAGTTTACTATTTTCATTGAATTTGGGTGTTCTATTTAATTTATAGCATTTTAAGAAAAGAAAGAAAGATTTAAGAACACTGAAAAAAGTGACAGAAATATAGGAATAATCGACAAACCCATTGTTAAAAAAGTGAGAAAGAACTTCGGGAAAGTTTAGAAAACATCAAAAAGTTACAACAAATGTCGGACAAAGCTTCAAAAACTTGGTCAAAAACAACAACAAAAAAGTCCAAAAAAATCAACTATGAACTTTGGGAAAAGTGACAAAAGTGTCTTAAGGAGGATTTAACTTAAAAGTTGGACCCCAAAAAACTAAATGTTGGATAAGAAGCAGAAACACAGCTACTTTTAAACATGATCAAATACTTGGATATCAACAGGTTTTTGGATATGCGCACACATCTCTACTTTGACCTTTTGAAGGCGCTGGTTGAAGGAATGGAAGAACACTGTGTTCGCCAGTTCCCAAAATATTAGTGGAATAGCCCCAGTTTAGCCATCTTTTTCAGAATAAGGGCAAAAAACAGAATATTACATGCATGTAAACACAGTCACTGAAGCTATATGCTCATACAGGACTGAATGAAATATCCAAACACACGATTTTCTGAGCATTTTATATACTTTTCTCTGCAACTCAGCATGATGTGTTTGGTATCTTTTGAAACATCTGAACTTCAAAATAACGTTTTGTAGATTTTTACCAGGTCTGGTGCAAAATGGACACCTTATTTCACTGCAGTCTCCTAAAAAATATTTTCCCCAACATCACAACTGCATCCTCAATCACGTTTCAAGATAAACTTATTTTGTCCTTTGTCTAACCCTTCGACTTTAACCCCACACAACCTCCTCCTTTCAAGGAGGCCGCTGTCCAGCATGAAAACCAACAGTCAACGTTGACTTGTTCAAGTTACACGTGTCATCATGGCAAAGTTAACTTAACTTACAGTACGCATGTGACTTAAATTGGGTAACAACCTAATTATTTCAACCCAAACTTTTTCTAAACCTAACCAAGTAGTTCTGTTTGACATCACACGTTATCCATGTGTTTAAAACTGTGACGTTCGCCAGTCGCTGGGGAAAAGAATGTGTGTGACAACGCCATTTTTAGGAGAGATACAGAGGTGGTTGCATGGATTTGCAGTGTTGGCCGCTTTCATGGAACAAAAGTGCAATCAATTGCTAAAAAAAAATTATATATACTGTATATATACAGTATATATAAAAATTGGAAGTGATCCTTAATTTTTCAGAGTAGAAAAGGGAACATGAAGTACGTGTCACATGATAAAACATGTGGGTGTGTATGACTGTTAGGTGGCTTTGCTGGTCAGACAATCTGAGACAATGTGGAAATTGACTGCATATGCCCTTGTTCATATTACTACGACACAAGCTGAACCAAACCCACAAGCTTTCACATTACCACTGGGATTTATTCATCATTCATCATCAACAGTGTAATTGGGGGTAATAAATAGGAGAAGAGGGCTATTAAGAGAGTGACTGAGGCAATATTGGGAGGATGAGAGGAACATGCAGAGCACCTGCTTGAACTGCTGCTTCCAAACTTTCCTGGAAACAAGGGGCATTTTCTTTCTCGTGAAATACTCAATTTATTTCATGTGAAGTCAATTTAAAAGTTTTCAGAGGTGCACTTTGCTGAAGCACTGACAGGGTACCACCACCAGTTCACCTTTCCTAGGTAGGAAAGAGACAGAAGTGGGGGAACAAGGGGAAAACATACGTGCACTTTTTCTTTTTTTAAGCTAATTTTTTTGGGTATTTTCGGCCTTTTTATTTGTTTAAGACATGAAAGGGGAGAGAGAGGAGGAAAGACATGCAGCAAAGGGTAAACCTCTATATATGGGCGCTCTACTAACTAAAGCTATCTAGACGCCCATACATGCACTTTTTTACTGTTAGTTCCAAACCTGCCAGGAAAAAAGTAGCATTTTCCGTCTTGTGAAATGCTCAATTTATTTTTCTAGCCATGTAAAAACACACATAATAGCTTGAAGAGCACTAAGGGGTGCATTTTGTTAAATCATCCATGTAACACCAGTGCAGTATATATACAGTTGCTTGAGAAGGTTTACACACCCATGCTAAAGTTGATTAAAAAGAGGAATAAAAAAAAACATCTTTTGGAAATTGATCTTAATGCCTTAATTAAAAAAAATAGGAAATGCCAACCTTTAAGGACACCAATTGTCTTTGTGAATGAATAATTTATTGTAAATAAATAAATGTTATTCCTTAAAATACAGGGGACATAAATATACACACCCTTATGTTAAATTCCCATAGAGGCAGGCACATTTTTATTTTTAAAGGCTTAAAGGTTATTTTATGGATCCAGGATACTATGCATCCTGATAAAGTTCCCTTGGCCATTGTAATTAAAATACCCCCCCACATCATCACATACCTTTCATGATACATAGAGATAGGCATGGGGAACTTTCCATAAGATCATCTCTCAATGAAAATAAAACCAGTTAATAGGCTAACTGAAATAAAACCAAGCCATTCTCCATGTATGGTGAAGGGTATGTGATGATGTGGGGTTAGTTTAATTCCAAAGGCCAAGGGAACTTTATCAGGATGCATAGTATCCTGGATCCATTTCATCAATTTAACATAGGGGTGGGTATACTTGTGCCCCCTGTATTTTAAGGAAGAACATTTATTAATTTCCAATACATTATTAATACACAAAGAAAATTGGTGTCCTTAACCGGTTGGATTTTCCTAAATGTTTCGAGTTAAGGCAATAAGTTAAAAAAATGTATACCTCTTTTTTATCAACTTTAGCATGGGTGTGTAAACACTCTCAAGCCGCTGTGTGAGTGTGTATATATATTTGTTTTTCTTTTTCTTTTTCTTCTTCTACTCCAAAGTAGCAGGCACCATGTGAGAAAACAGGAAGTTGGCCAGCTGAGTGGTTTCTTTCTTTTGTCTGCACCACACTTTAACCCATACACGGAAATAGTGCTATGGAAAGTGTGACTTATGCCACAGTTAAAAAAAAAATTCAGTGCAAGTAAAAAAATTGGCAACCTGCAAATGAGCCAAACGTCTGGTTTGTGTGAGCCGCAAACACAGACTACAGGCAGCTTTCCTTTAATGCAACACATTGACCGAAAGGTTAAAAAAAGAAGGTTCAAGGCGCTCTTCAGCTCCAAAGCACACCGATGAAATTGTGGCCAGTCTAGCTGGATTTCCACGGAAATGAGGAGAGCTGAAGCGAAACCGCTGTCTCCAGCACTCTGCATGACTGCATGCTGTTGTGCAACTGCATTACACTATTTACTCGTGTTTCCTCTGCCTGCTTGTTGGTTTACACTTTCAACATCCTGCACATGGGGTGCCACGAGAGGCTGACACTGCTATTTAACTACTGCTTCTTATACAGTTTAAACCTAATGTCTATGACCTAAAACCAGTTTAAGGGAGGAAGTTAAACATGCTTTAAAATCTGTTTTAACATGTGTTTTTGCTGCCGTATACGATTACTGACCGTAAGAACACTGAGACGACAATCTGATGATTATGGAGCTGCATATTACACCTCAAAAAAGAAGAGTATTAAAATAACCGCACACGCTTTTCACCTCCGCATGTGGTTTATTTGACGATGTTTTTTATCGTCTTTGTGTCTTGAGAAAGGTCCGTGGGACCAAAATGTCGACAAATAAACCACATGCAGAAGTTAGTGTGTGCGAGATTTTTTTTTTTTAAATGGATCTTCGTGAGATACAATTCCCTGCACCACATAGGAGACCCAGGAAGTAGTGTGTGTGCTGGCTATTCATCCAGAAGCATAATATACCACAAACACACACCCACACACACACACACACACACACTCACACTGGGGATGAGAGCATAATAAAGAGAGAGGGTCCAGAGAAAGGTCAGAATCCTCAGTAAACAAACGGCTATATAACCATAAACAAGTCATTGTTCCTTACGGCCGGAGCATTGACAGATGTTACCTCAGGTGACATGTTTGTGTTTATGTTTCCTTAAAGCATCTAATTATCTAGTATCTCTGTTATCTGTCATGCTGAGCCCAATTATGGACTCATATTTTGCTATTGTGTGGGCACTTTCTCTTATTTTTGAAATTTCATTCATCCACCTTTGCATAAATTATTTCCTCTTTAAAAGTTGTGGCTGCTTTTACAGGATTCATCTTCCATCCACTGAGATTACTGTAGTATATTGCTGCGGAGTATGCTGTTCAGTCTGTTCTCTCTGAAAACATTTTTTTAACTAAATTGTATGCAGCTCTTTACTTTCAAGCTGTAACAAGTTACAACTTCTGATTCAGCTCTCTGAAACATTTATGGATCAAAGTCACAGCGACATGAATCTGGGGTTATAAGGTCAAACAGAAAAACAACACCCACAATCTGTAGTCAAATCCCTTGTTTGATTCTGAGGATATACACTGTAATGCAGAAAAAAACATTAAACTAGGGGACCATAATAGGTAATGTTTTGAATAACTTTTTTGTCAGTATTACACCCCACGTTCGTGTGCTGTGTGTCCCACATCATTGTCCTAGAGGCCACAAAAGATCAACTGATTTTAGAGCAGTTAATATGGCTTTATTTAGTGACACAGGCTTACTCAAACAGTGGTACACATTTTATCTAAATAGAAATGACCCAGTGAAGTAATTTCATTACAGACAGACATCAAAAAGACTAAAGAAAGCAGCACACTCATAACCTTTTATCTAAACTTGAGAAGACCAATGATTTGGCAAACTATGAGAACAACAGTCACCTGAAATCCACTTCAGCCCAATAACAGGCCTGATAGTACACCACGCTTGCCAGACCTATCTCCATAGCACTGCGCAGTAAGGTCTGGCTACACACATACATTCCAGCATAGGGGGAAATCATGTTCCGGGGGTGGAGGGGGGGTGCCAGCCTCTGAGCTACAGTGGGTTTAGGTGTGTGTGTGTGTGTGTGTGAGTGTGTGTGTGTCTGTGACACGGCCGTGACTGTTCTAAGACAGCAATGGCAGACTTGGTAGACAGGAAGGTTCAGCCAATCACCTGCCAGGTACTTTTTTTGATTGTGCCTGCCCTAACAACAGTGGTACACAATTTAATTTACAAAAAATAAAAAATAAACTGAGGGGAAACCCAGTAATACGCTTGCAGACAGAGATCTAAAAAACAACAAAAAAGACCTGAAAGCTACACACACATAACTCTAATGTATTCAAGCTTATGACAGTCACATGCTGGCTTTATATTTCTTTGGACAGATGTTACAAATCAAGGCAATCAACTTGAGACCAGTAAAAGGCCTAATACATGGCCAGGATCTTTTATTGGCCAATAGGAACAATTACAGCAAGCAGCACCACTTTCAATTTCCATATGTAGGTAACTGATTATGGTTTTAAGATGGACTGGAAAAATTGTGAAGTCATATCTTTTAACTAAAATAGCAGTAGAGCCACAGAGGTCACTGCCTTTTTTTTTAAATTACAGGCCAAAATAGACATGAGAGCACATTAGAACAGGGTTACAGTTTGGTTAAGGTTGAGGCTGGGGACGGAAGAAAACTTTTTTCTTTGTTAAACTTTTTATTAACTGCTCATGGAATAGATTTTATTAATTCTCTTTTGTCTCTTTTTAAATAAATACTTTCATGTCAGCTACCCGCTGGAATGTGTTCATCCTGTATTTGCATTGTGTTGCATCAAGTCCAAATATGTCGCCCTTTAATATTGGATAATCATATAATATTTCATAAACAAAAAAACTAAAAAATTCCAAGACCCTACCCCAGAGGTGTGGAATTATACAGTAAACAATGTAAATATGGTTGCCGTGCTTCTCGCTGATTTTCCTTCCGGCATGGGTGGCCTGCGTTCCGCATTGTCAGATAAAATAAGCGGGGCCGACACCAGCGCTGATATTACTGTGCCGCAGGTTTTGGAATGGTACAACAACATCATAAATCAACCAGCAGAGCACTGAACTCTTGTCTAGGAATCCCACTCAGCTCCAGTTTAGAGCCTGTTGTGTGTGAAAACATGCGTTGCTCGAGTGTGTGGGAGATGTGAATCAGTGCAACTACTGTCCAAAGAGTCTGGGGGATGTTGTCGTTGTTGTTGTTGTTGCTGCTGCTGTTCCAGTTTATGGCTGGTCTGTTCTGCAGAGCTGTGGCTGCAGCTGACACACCTGACTTGGCAATGTACACAAAAGTAGAAAGGCCCTCATAAAATGAGGATGTCATTTTGGCATTCATCAGACATGCATAAAAAGAGAAGCAGGCTTTTCTACCTTGAAGAAACAAACTGTAATTTCGCAATGAATTACAACTTTATTACAACAACAACTTGGTTTGGTTTGTTGGGTGCATACTGTCTGTGTGTAATAACTAATACTGTCAGACTTCTTACATTGGTGGTTATAATCCAGAGAATATTAAGAATGGCCACAATTATCACAATGACTACTATTAACTATTCTAGAAATTTTACATTGATTAGTAGATTTAATGAATTGGTTGATCGACAGAAAGATAATCTGCAACTATTTTTTATAACTGTCAATAATAAAAAATCAATCGTTTGAACCATTTTTTACTGCTACTGACACCCCTATACATTTAAAAAAAAAAAAACAGAGCTACGTGTTGAAATCGACCGCAATTCTCCTTTAATGAGAAATAATTATTAGTTGCATCTCAACACAATTTCCTACATATTGTTATTACTCAGACGATATCACATTAGCAATTATGTTTTCCATCTAATAACGTAATGCATGCAATCGTAGAGCGTAAGCCTTTGCAGGCCCCTCCTCCATTATTGTGTCGTGGTGTGTTGCAGCCTTCCTACATAAACGTCATTATCTTTTAATTCAGGGTTTATGCAAGCAGTTTAAGTTTCCTAAACCATGCTAGCCATGCTTTTAAAAGGCATGAATGGAAGACTGGCTGTGAATAGGGTCCGAGTGGCAGCGCATTTCCCCTCAAAATGTAATTGCTGGAGCAAATTAATTGCATATGAGGGTAATTTGCTCAGATACAGTTGCAGTTCCAGCGTTCATTGTGGTACTTTCCATTGCACATGGGGAATTAGGTCAGTAAGAGCTACACATGAGCGACGGGAGCAAAGTAAAAGGAGAAGTTTAGTTGTTTTTTCACTGCTGATTCTACCCACCAAAGATGCAAACTGTTGTACATGTTGTCCATATTCACTAGGGGAGTTGACATTAATCATTGGATCGATTCTGCATCTATGCAGTGACAGACAATAATAGATTATTGGCTACTCATGTTACTTTTCCGGTCGCTGCTTTTTGTTGTTTTTTGCCTTTTGTCTGCTGTCTGCTGTGTTCAGACTCCGCTATATTCAGGAAGTGTCTTTTTCAAGTTTGTATACACCTGACTGCTTGAATTTGTTGATGAAAACCATGTGTAGCAATATATATAATATAAAATATTGAGGAGGTGATTCATTGTGATATTGAATCGATTTGAATTGTCGAATCGTAATCGAATCGTGACACCCGATTGACACCCTTAATATTCACTGCTCCTGTTTGCATTTCATGACACCTGAGGTATTAAATCACACCTCCTGAGAATGTATAAGCAATGGAGCCCAGTCATATTGAATAAACTGACGTAGTTCATGTGCTGCAGGGAGATATTCTTCCAATATGACTAAATACGAAATGAGAATGAGACTTTTTGTCCTGAATCAATTGGTGTTGGCAATGTGGTGTGTCAGCTTTCAATCTTTCTTTATCTTTGCCTCCAGTAGGACATTCCCCAATCGCCACCCGAAGAGGGCGTTTAACTTCTTGGCAGCGCTCTGTGATTATTGTTTGAGGCCACAATGCCACGTGTCGGAATGAGTTAGAATCATTAAAGAAGATGAATGGAGGTCAAACAAACAGGTCAATGCCTCTTAATCATTCTCTTGGACCATACATCTATGTTTGGGATGAAACACAACACAAAGAGAGCTTTTCCTCAAACGCCTATGTGATATTAGAATGTAGAATGAGTTCTGCTGATCAAAAAAAAAAGATGAATAAAGAGTTAAACAAGGATCTTTATTGATTCATGAAAATACACTTTAGTAGTTTTGCATTCTATCTTTAATCTTTTTCCTTTAATCTTTTTTAACCTGTGTTTCCAACGCTGCAGCAAAAAAAAACTTAAGATAAGTCACTATTACATAATCAGAGCAGGCTTAAAATCTGCTCAAATAACACATATATGAATGGTTGTTTTCATAGCACTAGGCTCACTGCTGGGGGAAGTGAGTTTCACATGAAGGTAATAAATGGAGTTTCCTTTTTGAAATCCACTCTATGCCGACCTGAGTGGATGACATCCCCAGATAAGGTTAAGCAAACACCACGGCCTATCCGCTTCAACCCACAGAGCTACTGGAACTCGCATACCGTTCACACAGGTAGTTACACACACACAAACACACACAAACACACACATACACCAAGTCCAGTCCTATGCTTTGCCACCATGTGCGGTCATGTAACCCTTTTTTTCTGATGTAAATCAAGTGGTAAATATTAAATAAGCATAAACAGAGCGGACATCAGATATCTGGAAAATAATACTCACTTTTGATTATACCTGGTCTTATTATAACTTAGTTTGATGTAAATTATGGGGATATTACGTTTTAGAAGTCCCAAAGGACAAAGAATCCAGATTTAGATTTATTTATTTTTTTGGGTATTTGTTGGAAATCAGGAATGAATACTAAGGGCCCTTTCACACTGTGTCTGGTTTGGACTGTCTGACTTTTAAGTTTTTCAAACTGAAACTAAAATCACAGGTGTGAAACCTTCTTCCAACTACGATCTGGATCAAACTGAACCATGGGCCAGTTTGTTTTTAATGTGACAGCAATTGTTTTGGATGGTTTGGACCAATTACAGGAACTTCTTGCAGGCCAGCGTCATGTCATAAGAATAACTTAGCTTCTTTAAAGAATAGCCCAGTACCTAGCGATTGTGTGGTTGAGAGAGAGAGAGAGAGAGAGAGAGAGAGAGAGAGAGGCGCGAGATATGGACGATGGATGTACTCTGAGCGGATACCTGTTGCCGGTCAGAGGAGAAATAAGCAGTATCCAATCCCTGAAATAGATGTTGAGATATTTCACAAAATAAGTGAAATCCTCAAAGTCATTGAAATTAGTCTTCTCTGCACCATGGATGTCTGTACCAAGATGTATGGCAATCCATCCAATAGCTGTTATATTAGTATATATTATATTTGATATTTCAGTATAGACCAAAATAACGACCAACAGACCCATATTGCTATCCTGAAAGTTACGCCATTAACACTGTTAGAAATTAAAATGATTCATTCTGGTTTAATTTAATTGTATGTACATTGGCAGCAAAAATCAAGAGTTATTCCCTTTCTTGTGACTGTTGTAAAAGGCTTTGCTGATTGGTGGAATATTAGCCAGTAGGCCACACAGTGGTGTCAGGAGCCAGGATGACAAGCATAGAAATGGAATGGAGGTTTTGGCAGCTGGTAGTCCCATCAGCTGGTAGTCCCATCATCCCACCTCCTTCAGCACCACAGCCTCCTTTTAGAAACTACCACACCTTGTTGAGAACCACCTCAATCTGGCAAAGAGAAAGTTAGAAAGAGGAAGCGAGGGAGGGTGGGAGGAGGAGGAGGAGGAAAGGATTGAGGGGAGGATGGGCAGAGGCTTCCTCACAAAGCCTGGAGCTGTGACTGTTACGCTATCTTCACAGAACCCCCCTAGACCGAGGAGGGATTTTATCTCTCAGTCCTCTGGGACTGGAAAAGGCAATAGAAGGTTATTTCCTAAGAAGTGAAGCAAAGAGGAAGCGAGTGGGGGAGAAAGAAGAAAAAAGAGGTGGGCGAGGACACTTTTTGAGTTTGCGGGATCATCATGAACAGGAGGATAGGATACAACCTAGAGCTACAACAACAAAGCAACAACAAAACACAAACGCAGCCCATCTTGGTAACTCCGTCCGTCCCACCTTTTCACACCGTGATTTCCACAACAAAACCATCCGTGCGGCATCTGAGGCACTTCTTGGTCAAAGTCAGAGATACACAGAGCAAGCCTCGGTGAAAGAAATACAGCACATGAAACATTTTGAGCCTTTAATGTCTTTCAAACACAGCTTTCTCCTTGGTCAAAGCCACACAGAACAAACAGCTATCAAATGGGAGTTGGGAGGCAAAGGCATAACATAGTGATTGAACGGAGAGCACACTAAGAGAGAAAAAGCCTTCAGAGAGAGACCCGTGTGAGGGACCCTGCTCTGGATCTGGGTCAGGCTGGGGTTTTCTCCCTCTTCTACTTCAATAACTTCATAGAGACTTAAAGAGGATCATTTTCTAGATGATAATTAGTGACTGGTGGTATTCATGAAGCTTTTTAGATCAGAAAGCATGCCCTTACTGGCAGGCAACAACCCAGCTAGCTATTTTTTAATCTATTGGTTTTTTTTGCTTGTGTGAGTTTGACCACTGAGATGCTTTAGCTGTTTGTGGTTTTTTCTGTTTACCCAATAGTCTCGCTTTGCCAGACAATCAGAGTAGGGTCTGGCTAGTCCACACAGCATTCTGGGATGGGAGAAAAACATTTTCTGGTTTAATGGCACTTCTTTAAACCACAATCACAATCGTCACGGGCGGCGCTAAGCTCCGCTGGGCCGCTTTAAAATATTGTGTGACAGAAAACTCCGATTGGACAGATAGTCTAGCTAGCTGTCTGGATTTATCCTGCAGAGATCTGAGGAGCAGTTAACCATAGTCCTCATAAATCCACCAGAGCTGAAAATTCCTACACAAAGAAAGGGGAAGGAAATGGTCATCAGTGAAAAGACATGCATCGGTGGAATTTCCTGCGGAATGGAACGTCAAGGATATAGACTACCACAGACATCCAAGGTTCAGGTAGCAGCAGATTTGTCAGAAACTCAAGTGCTTTGTTATTTTCCCCTTTGTCTCTGAAAGTTCATTAAACCAAGTATTGTTATTACAAATTATTCTCTTAAAAGTGCTCTAAGCAATGCCACGCTTGTTTTAGGCTACATTTGCTGTCACATACAGTAAACATCTCCTCACTATCCGTAAGCTGCCTGTCCCCAGAACACACTGTAAAAAACGTGGTCTCTGTTGACAGCCCAGGGTCTACAAACGGTAACAAAAATAAACTGTGCCCACCTGCACCACGAAGCATATACACACAGTGTTCCAGCGTTCCAGCCAACAACCGACAAGAAGGATGTGGGGCTGTGGCTTGGGAGCTTAGTGCGCCGAAGCACAGAAGGGAGGGGGAGGGGCCGGAATGAGGGCGAGGGAGGGGCAAGCTAGTCTCATTTTGTTTGAAAATACTTTGAACGTCATTAAGAAGTAACTTCACCCAACATTGCATAGAGCACCTTTAAAAAGTCCTTCTATACCTCACTTTGCATTACTGGCAGATCTTCGCTTGGCTTCATATGGAGCTGCATTTTTTTCTAAATTTTGCTTTGCATTCAGTGTGAACACAACTTTAAAGTATTTTATACTTGGTGCTGCTTGTAGGTTTAGTGTTAGGAATTTTGGACTAGTGTCCAATGTGTGGACTAGCTAACTACTAGTTACTAAAGAAGGTCTGGCAAAGTGAGAGATTAGTACTCCACCAATTAGGCATCACACCCCTGTAACATTGTTCTAACATTTTGTTAGACTCAAAATAGGTGGCAGTAGCTTAGTCACTAGGGAGCTGGGTTGGGAACTGGAGGGTTGCTGGTTCAAGTTCCCGTAAACTAAAGTACGGAGTGTGGATTGGTAGCTGGAGAGCCCCTCATGGGCACTGCCAAGGGCTCTTGGCAAGGCACCATACCCCCCAACCTGGCAGTCCGATCACTCTGACAACCCTCCATTTAGTGCATGAATAGGTCCTGAGCATGTGTGTGTAGTGATTCTAACAAAATAATAATTAATATGTAAAAATAGTATAAAAATAGTTTATAATATCACTTAATCAATACAAGAGAACCAGATATGTCACGCATTTTTACAAGACTTACTATGGAGTCCACAATTCCCCCTTCCATCTCACCACACACAGGGGCCAGGCTAGGAGGATTAGAATCCCAATCCATTGACCTAGAGCGGTGTCAATATGACAATTGTCATTTCCATTTCCATTGGATTAGAGTACTGTCACTTGGCTGCCTGTTCTGCTAATCTTCCCAGCCTTTGTCACATGATCAATTCATGTTTCCATGATGACTATCCAAAATTCTGATACCATGGAACCAGCACTGGAATTGTTTTGTCTTTGTGGCAAACTGAGCCTATAGAATATGTGTATTGTATTCAGATATACAATTTGTTTACAATGAAAACAAGTGAAATGAATAATTAATGTGATATTGTATATGATGTTTTATTTAGCAGAATAACATTGTGTTGTTCTAGCCTGTCCAATATTTCCTATATTTCTAAGCAGATTTTCTAAGCTGCCCCCCCCTCTTTACCTATTATTGGTCACCCCCTGTGCCACCCAACTAAATAAATCCTGGAATCGCCCCACACAGCTCCCCATCTCGGAGTGAGGGTGCCTCTCAGCAGGAGATTTAGTGTTGACGGCCGAAGCGACGTAGCAGATGACAGGGTGCTGTCTCTCTCCCAGTTCATCAGAGAGAAAAATGGACGGAAGGAGTTGGGCGCAGACAGGACAGAGCCATCCATCTCGGGCTGTAATTATGCACAAGGCTGCTGACATGTCTTGTTGTCGTGTACGTCCTACTGCGCTGGGGGGACCAAGACTTGTGAGATTGACGGAGTTATGCCTCGGGTAACCTCTTTTTCAAACACAGCATGAACTCCTCCCCTCTGTATAACTGATCGGCTATCATTAAATAATAGAGGCGGAGAGTGGATATGATGGATGTATCTCAGCTCTAATTACCTGTCCTCCCATATCTATTACAGGGTGAATTTCCTGTCTCACGTAGGACTGCTTACTAACAATTATCAATGATCAAGTCAATTGATTCAGTGTTTTGTGCCTAATATATCAGAAAAAAAGTAAAATCATGCCCAGTACAATTTCACAGAGTACATGAATGTCTTCAAATGGCTTGTTTAGTCCAAAACCAAAATGTATTCAATCTACAATGATACAAAACAAAGAAAAGCAGCAATTCCTTGCATGTGAGGAGCTGGAGCAAGTAGATGTTTGACATTATTTGCCTAATAGATGACTTAAACTGTTTACTCTTAATACGCTGATGGTTGACATTGGTTCACAAATTGGGATATGCAAAAAAAATAAGGGAAGTTGTATAGGAGTGCAACCAAGTAGCTGAGTTTGAAATGTGAACTGCTACAGGAGTGTAAAAAGTTTAGGAAACACTGGACTAGTCAATGAACCGACTCATATTTCTACAAGTTTCATGGATACAATCTCAATATTGTTTATTTTATTTTATTATGCAGAATAGGTTAAAAAAATGTCTTAGCTTTGCCTTTCCCTGAAGACAACTCCCAGAATTTCACATTTTTCTTTCTCTGTCTTGAAAAATGACCCTTTTTCATGAGATGATTGGGGGAGGGGCACAGAAAAAACTCCCTTCCCTGGCCCCCTTTGCTTATGTATACTGTACTGTATATGACAAGGGGCTTTAAAGACTCCTGGACAAGCAGTTTTTACAAGACTGAGACACGGTGCTGCTTCACAAGGCCTCCGCCTCTGCACACACTGCCTTGTCTATGCCCCATTCACTGGTGCGGGCTTACTGGCCATTTATATGTCTTCTGTCACACTTTGGAGGAATTTTCCATATGATTGATGTGTGATTTTGGTCTTGTTACTTCACAGAAAGAAATGAACAGGCTCTTTTTGTGCGGCTGCTTTTTTAGTTTTTCACACAAACTCGGTTGTTAGGTTGTTACATGCGAACAATGAGCAGACACCGTGCCGCAGCAGACAAAGGCCCAAGTCAAACTGTATAGGAATTTAAATAGAGCAATCCCATAGGGTCCATTCTCTGTTCTCCCCCACACTGAAGCACAGTGTTTGAAAAGAGGAGCACAGAAGAAAGAAAACGGGTTCAATCTCTGTCATGCGAATGTGCTCTCCATCCCACTGTGGAAAACGTGATTAGTTTTTGTCCAGAAGTCCTTGCGCAGTATGTATTATGGCTTAACTTATTTTTCCACTTTTCACCATTCTTTCAAGGCATAAACAACAAAGGGAGTGTGATGTAAAAACTGCAGCTTTTTTTTTACTTTTGCGCATTATGTTTTGTGTAAGAGGAGTCTTTTGAAATGGGGAGACAGATATTTCATGGTTAAAGAGGCAACAATATAAGTAAAAACAGGTGCCAAGTTTATTATCCAGGGTTCAACAATAAGGGTAAAAACGACACTTAATTAGATAATAACTATAACAACCCACTTGCCCGTTAGGCCATCTTCGTAGAATAATCATTTGATGTGAATGTGCCATTAGTCAATCAAGAATTGAGTTGCTGCTTGATGCTTTTGACGTTCTTTTCCAAAGAATTCCAGTTTTGATGCTTTCAACATTTGACTTTTTTTGGATTGTTTTTTGATGTTTTTGTTTACATTTTTGATGCTTTCAACTTTTTTCAACATTTTTCTCTTTTTAACGAAATTATAGAAGCACCAGCAAAAATTGACTTCGGGCAAGTTTAATTTATTTTTACTTGCCCGACCGGACAAGTGAAAGGGAACCTAAAGGCTGTTTTATGCTTCTGCTTCAACTCCACGCCGTAGATACGCCGTCACTCCTCCGCCGTCATGACCCTTTCAATTCAATTCAATTCAATTTTATTTATAGTATCAAATCATAACAACAGTTATCTCAAGACACTTTACAGATAGAGTAGGTCTAGACCACACTCTATAATTCATAAAGTCAGAATCAGAAATACTTTATTGATCCCCAAAGGGAAATTCAACCTCTGCTCCCTCATTGGACAGACCCTGGCTCTTGGTAGGCGGTGTCTGACGGTGCCGCATGGGGATGGGGATGGAAGTTACAATAAAGATAATGGAACAGTGACTAAAAAATGGTTGTAGTAACTTTCTTAGTTCTGCGTCAGGGTTGAATGCGTTTCTTTGCATTGTGGTGAACACAGATAATTTTCACAATAGAACCGTGTAGCTGGGAAAAATGTGAATGCACATACTATATACTGTGTGGGCGGAGATGGGTGGAGGCCCACCAAAGGTTTGAGTGAACATAGAGACTCATTCCAAGAAATGAAGTGGAAGTTACATTTGTGCTGTAAATAATACATTAATCTCATACTATATATACGTTTTGTCACACATTCAGGCTACATGTGCATGAGCTTCTATCTTCTAGAGTGCAATGAGCCTAACAAGAAAAATGGGAATAGATTATGCAAGCAAATACAGTTGTTGGTATATCAACAAAAAATAAGTGTAAAGGAGACCAGCCCCCAGGTCTGCAGTCTAATTCCATTGTTTCCACACAAACCAAAACAAAAATAAAGAATATGTCCGGCTCCCTCCCATGTGCGCACAGCAGGCATGCACGAGAGAAACCGCAGCAAGCCGTGGTCCTCCCTGACACTCTTATTTTTTTTTTTCATCTTTTAAAATTAAATATTCTCTCTCATCCTTGGTGTGGAGCTATAAGCGCTTCATGTTGAGAGGGGGGAGGATAGGAGAGAGAAAGAGTGCACTTATTTTTTTCTTCCTTTAGGAAACAAGATAAATTTAGAAATAGGCGCATTAAAGAATAAAACCCCCATCCACAGAAGACATGTAAAATAAAAAAAGAAGGAAAAACCCTAAAGACCAAAATCCCACTCCTGATAAATCACATTAGGAGAAAAATAGTAAGAGGAAAGGAAAATAGGGAGGGATACTTATACACAGATGGACCAGTTAGTCCATAACTGTTGAAATATTTACAGCAGTGTCTGTCCAGTTAGGTCAATTATGACTGAGATCCTTTTGAGGTCATGATGCAGTTATGTATGTAATGGATACCTCTGTGTGTGTGTATTTGTGTGTGTGTGTGTTTTTTTGTCCTAAAATGACTGCTGAGGATATTTATTTGCCTTGTGCACATGCATATGACCCTAAGCTCAATTAACTATAAACACCACCACCCTGATCTACCTGTAAGGGTGCAATCAGTTACCAAAGAAACACGGGTTTAACATTTGAACCATTTTGGGTGCTTTTAAAATTATTTTAAGATTGGCACCATGCCAACAGTGTGAACAGGCCAAAGTCTGCCTTCCCCATTTATGTTACATAAGGTTATATAAGTCTGTAAAAGAGCTGTGTCTGCACTTTGAGTCACTCCAGCACACATAACGCACAACTTCCAAAAATGACTTCCAGAGACGTGTAAAGAGAAGTGTTAACTGCAATATGAAATATGTCTCAAGTACTTGAAATGCAACGGTGGGTTTCACAAAATCATCCTATTTCATTGAGGATGTGTTTTAGTTTTTTTTTTTTTTAGCATTGTATCAAATAAAAAATACCAGTTACATTTTTGAATGCATTTTGTTGCTGTTAAAATGCTGTGCAAGGCTAACAACTAGGGCTGTGATATATTGATCTTTATCAATATATCTATTCAATGATCAACAATCCAATATCATTGATGCAAAGTAGAGACATCTCTTTTTTTTCTTAAATAATGCAGATGGACAGAAAAAGGGGGGAGAAATAATGCCACGCCGTACATATCACCATTTTTAAGATGCACCTTTTTTGAATTTCCCAATTTAAATTTAAATTTGATTTTGATTTAAATGTCGGAAGAGCTCAGTAATAAAATTGTTAAATCATATTTCTGTTGCTTTTTGTGAGTTGATACATGGAACGGATTGTGTTAAATGGGCAGGAAATATCATCTCATATCGACCTGAATTGAATCAAATCGGATTCATAGCATGGCAGACTTTATGACGATCAGCCAATAACATATAGTTGTCCAAAGAATCACTGTAATATTGTATTGTGATAAAACTTGTGATTTACACCCACTACAGAAATAACATACATGCCTTTTCATAAATACCACAAGACTCTGGAGTAAGAGAAATGAAAAAGGAGCACGAAGCTTACTCCACATAACTTATATTTATATTGTTGGGGCTATACTGGACGGGCTCCACTGTGGACATATTTGTCCTCTGGCAGTTCTTTTAAAACTCCTGTATCTGAAGAGTTGGGGATGACCTATCACATTACATAAAATATCCATTGAGCTGGTGAATAATGACTGTTTCTACCCCAGTTGACGTGGTGCCAGAGGTGGAACAGCACTGCTCTGTGTCTGTCTTTACATCTCTGCAGACCAAACACTGTGCCACAGGTAGTTTATCTTTTTTTATTTTTCTGTTTTACCCTGCATGCCTGGGTTGCACAGCACAAACACTAAATAATGAGACATCAACAAGACAGCATGCTGTTTTTTATTAATGTCTCGTTGTTTTTCCCTGTGAACACTTTTTTGTACTGAGAAATATGGAGATTAAATTGTCCCCGCGAAAAACTGAGTCATCTTTTAATCCGTGCTGCTCTTCCCCATCGGACCAACTGTCTATGTTAACGTTTTATCAGGCCTTATGGGCTTATTCATCACCCTCCTTTGTATGGATGCCAATGAGGCATCATGTCATGGGAGCCCAGTGTTTCTAAAGAGCCAGCAGCTACAGTACTTGCTGCTTCTGACTGTATAAACCTGAGCAGTAATAAAGTCAACACATCTTCTCTTATGACTGCTACCTTGGCTAAGAAGATGATGGTTATAAAAAGATGTTTTTTTAATTGGACCAACATATTGCACTTACATGTGGTACTTTGTAGTTTGGCCTATGTGAAGCTAATGTACTTCTTCTATTTGAATGCACTTATAGGAAGACGCTTCAGATAAAAGTTTCAGCTTAATGAAATGCAATGTTATATTAATAAACAAACGCTGACGTTTTTGTGGCCTGAGAACCTACAAGTGATGAGACTCGTTGGAGAGTCGGAGCCACAGTTGGTGTCATTAGCAGCGGAGCAATGGAGCCCAACGCAGCCTGGGGCTGCTCATCAGTACTTGTCAGCAGACAGGCATCATTAGTCACTGTCCAGATGACAGTGTCTCTTGTAAAGAATATCTCACCCCCTGTGGAGAGCCAAGTGTCCTCGCAAATAGGCTGCTGACCTCCGGAGCGTCTCTGGTCTTGGAGGGGCAGAATGGGGGGGGGCTAAGAGTGGGACAAGGGCGTGCAGACTGCAGGGCATAGTCAGGCCAGGGCCACTTCTTTCTGGAGAGCCCTGAAAGCTGACCTGCCCCTGACCCCCATCGGTACAATGAAGCCAACTGGTGACTCCTGCACGCTCTGATGAAATAGCAGATTCCCCGAAAAGAAGAGGGAGAAAAAAGAAAGAAAGAAAGAAAGAAAGAAAGAAAGAAAGAAAGAAAGAAAGAAAGAAAGAAAGAGTCTGGGGCCCCTCTAAAGAAGAATGGGATACCCAGCAGTAACATGCTAATCCGTTTGCTTGATGACTAGGAGTTGGGGGGGGGGGTTGGGGGAGAAAGAGAAATGCTTGGCAGCTTTTTTTGATGTCTCTGCCTTTTGATTCTGTTTCTGTGCTGTGATATGAAAATGACAGCCGCTCTGTCAGAGCAGAGGTATCCGTCCAAGATGTGGACGTGCGATGGGTGATTCTGCTTTGATGTTGTGGTCGTGCCTGGATCGTCAGTGAGACGCGATACACAGGCGCATGTTGATATTCATTTAATGCACCTTTTTCATGCCCAATTGCACTGACGCTGAATTAGAAACACTTTGATGATGAGATAGAATCAACAGTTTTTGAAAACAAGTGGGTTTGAGGATGCTCACTTGTAAATAATAAATCTATTACCAATGCCTGCTCCTAACCCCCATTCACAACCATTCTGTTTTTTATCATTATATTTTGAACCCTTGTCAGAGTCTTTTAATATCCTGAAACCTTGTATTTGACAACAACAAAACAAATATACACTATATTTGTCGTATTTGTTTGAGTGTTTAGAAGTCACATGTTGTGCATGGTTATGTATGTGAGACAGTGTAGACATTTCTGAAAAATAGTTTGATATATAATATCAAAAGTGAAATCAAAACAACTCTGGCTTAAACAAACAGTTCATTGGAAGGAGGAACAGTAATACTTTCAATACTGACCCAAATGTTTCCCTGGAACATAGTATTGAAAAGTGTGAACCTACAAAAACAAAGCATGCTTGGTCTGATTCTGATGCCAGGATCAGATGTTAATCACAAGTCAGATTGGGTAATTCTTTAAATTCCTGCTGTGCCTTTGTCGAGAGACATGTCAGACTACAGGTTGAACCCGGACCAATCATTGCATACTTATGACCTGCGCTTGACGGATACGATAGGGCTGTTAAAGATTTAGTGCGTAGTTTCTATCGCCCCATGAGGAATTCTAAGAAATGACAACACAACTCTCGGCGCGCGTTCACATGACACAAGCCTTCTGTGATCACGCACGCGCCCCCATCCCTCCTCCACAATAGTTGCTAGTAGCCAAGGAGGACAAAAAAACTTGATGGACTCTTCAGGAAGGGTTATTACTTCACTTATCTGCATGGGAAATTTTCCAGACGACATCTTCTCAACATAGCCATACTGACAAATACAGAGAGAGTTGTGTGGAGCTAATAGTCTTAATTAGCTTTGTAGCAACTCATTTGGCAATGGCTTGAATGAAATAGACATTCATTAATATCAAAACGTTACGCACTAAAACGTCAATGTAGAGTGATCCTGGTATTAGTCATGACTGAAATCAGATATCTTCTGATTTATAGATTTTTATATGACAATGGATTGATTGACTATGGTAAAGGAGTTGCATGGAGTTGCAGGAGTTAAGGGCAACACTGCAGTTGCCCTCAGCTCTATGGAGGATTTCAGCACGGCAGACCGGATTACATTTTCTGTTAAATTTTAAAAACCTCAGAGGGGCAGCCTCTAGCTCACCCAGTAAGAGAGTTCGCACCCATGTAGGCTGTCACCAATAAAGGGAAAAGCCCCAGAAAAATAATGTTTAAAAAAAACAATTCATAAAGTGAAATTTTTATGCCATGGGACCTTTAAGACATTTAAACACACATTTTCATTCTTCAAAGTAAAGTACATAGTAAAGCATTGTTTGTTACCAGAACTGACAACAATATTGTTTTGGGGATACTGCCACTGACTGTAAAATATTAAACCAAGTCATAATGGGTGGAAACACTAAACTGGTTGTTTGGGAGACAATAAGACTCCATTTAATGAAGGACAAAAATAATTACATCCTAGGAATTGTGAGATATATGGGAAGCTGTGATAGTGTGTGAGATATTTGAATTATATGCTTAAATATGATAGTCCGAATTTTCAGACTTGCCAGATGGTGAAAAGCTAGAGGAGTGAGAAGCATACAATGGAGAGTGAGAGCCACATATACAATAAATACCACATGTTGACAGCAATCCATTGGATAGACTCATACATCACTGCAGTACAATAGCTGACTTTACCCACTGACGACTTCCATATGGTGTGATTCATTCACACGCGCACACACACACACTCACACACACACACACAGCAGACTGTGCCCATAACATGCAACATGCTTTAATGTATCCACTGTATGAGCCTGGGGGAGAAGAAGGCTGGTCCTCCTGATCATTCGCACTTTAACACCAAACCTTCTCTTATTCATGAGCCCCTCTGTGCTCGCCACAAAACACTGTGCTCAATCGCATTATCATTAAAGAGCAAATCAGTCACATTAAGCCCCTGCGCTGTCACTTGGCAATCTCAGCTGTGCGCTGCCAAGAAAGCGTGGCGGGACATAAGATAAGATGATGACAAGTGAAAAGAGATTTGCATGAACCGTGTCGTTCCATCACTTATTTATTTTCTTCTCAAAGCTAAAAATAAATAAGTAAATGAAAATTGCCGACTGCTTGCTGAACACATCCCTGTGGGTTCATCAAACAGGTGTTGCAGTTGGGAATTCATTAATGGGATTATTGTAATAATGACCTAATCATGCATTCAGAGATATACTGTAGGTGTGGAGGGAGGGGGAAAGTAGCAGCAGGTCTTTCTAGTGGAAATTATAATAATAATGGGCTCATGACATCAGTGTTTTTTTATTAATAAAGGAAAAGGTGGAAAAGATGTGGGGGAGTTAGTCTCGGTTGAATCATTTCTGATCAAATTCAGCCAGCAGAGGAGCAGGTCTCTGCCACCCAGCAAAGGAACAAACCACAAAAACAGTAGTCATCATGATGTCTGTGGCACATACAGGTACTTATGGCTTTCACCTCTTGTGTGGTTGTTGTCTTGTGTGGTTGTTTACTTTCTATTTTGGCATGCTATTATGTTCAGGCTTTAAACCTAGAGTACTGGATTTGCTGGAGTGCAGTAATTAGGGCCCTGCAGCTCTTTCAATGTGGTGTTAATAGTGCCAGAGAGCCAACAGAAACACAAGCTTTAGTTTTTCTGTTTTAATTATGTTGTTTTGACATCACTACATGTAACACTTTATAATAGATGTGCAGTGCTTATTGTATACATCCCTGTGCCATCTTGTAGTATATACAGGATTTCCTATGTTGATGCAGGCTGCATATGCATTATCATTAATCAGACATGTATACACAACCGTCATAATAGCTGCGGCTTCACTGCTACTTTGCGTTTAGAATGCATTCACTCATGGAAATATATCAAATTAACAAGAAGTTCAGTACATGTCCACACCATGCATTGCCGTAATATCACAATTTTATTCAATAAGTGCAGTACCCGTTGAAAATGTGCCTGTTTGGAATAGGCAGTTGCTTGGCTTGCGGTACTGCTGCTTATAGAGTTCTCTAGAACCAAATTGTACCCCTTAAGGACCCCGAACCACTTGATATGCAACTCCACTGTATAGCCAACTAGTGACTTCCAGTGTGCTTCTACATCAGAGGAAGACATTGTGCTACTATATTTATCTGACAGAGAACGTTGCAGATTCAGAAGGTACAGTAACGTTCCTTGCAGAACACAGTTGATGGTCTAAAGCTGCCTCATTCAGTTAGTTTGTATGTTAGTTTTGCTATAGATCCTAACCCTTCAAAAACCCCAAAGTCAATGACTGTGGACCTCATACAACCCCACTTCAAAAGATTCAAACTATCCCTTTAAAGGTCCCATGGCATGAACATTTCACTTTATGAGTTTTTTTTAACATCAATATGTGTTCCTTCAGTCTGCCTACGCTCCCCCAGTGGCTTGAAATGGTGATAGGTGTAAACCGAGCCCTGGGTATCCTGCTCTGCCTTTGAGAAAATGAAAGCTCAGAAGGGCTGATCTGGAATCTTGTTTCTTATGAGGTCATAAGGGGCAAGGTTAGCTCGCTCCCCTTTCTGTGCTCTGTCCACCCAGAGAATTTGGCCCACCCATGAGAGAGAGACATCATGGCTTTCAAACGAGCAAAGTGGCAGTTGGTCAAGGTCACACCCCCAGCCTCCACCTTGCACCCACTTTTTCCTCCTCAAAAGCTACAGACTCAGAAATGGCACGTCCTAAGGAAAGCTCATTGTGGGACTGGCTCTAGTAGCTGTGATTCTGCACCAAGGCTGAATTTTGGGAAAGAGACTTCACATATGGTATTAGGGACCACTAAGGTCAAAATAAAAGAGACTTCAGATACAGTATTAGGGGACCACTAAGGTCTATATAAAAGAGACTTCAGATATGGTATTAGGGACCACTAAGGTCTATATGAAAGAGACTTCAGATACAGTATTAGGGGACCACTAAGGTCTATATAAAAGAGACTTCAGATATGGTATTAAGGACCACTAAGGTCTATATGAAAGAGACTTCAGATACAGTATTAGGGGACCACTAAGGTCTATATAAAAGAGACTTCAGATACAGTATTAGGGGACCACTAAGGTCTATATAAAAGAGACTTCAGATACAGTATTAGGGGACCACTAAGGTCTATATAAAAGAGACTTCAGATATGGTATTAGGGGACCACTAAGGTCTATATAAAAGAGACTTCAGATACAGTATTAGGGGACCACTAAGGTCTATATAAAAGAGACTTCAGATACAGTATTAGGGGACCACTAAGGTCTATATAAAATAGACTTCAGATATGGTATTAGGGGACCACTAAGGTCTATATAAAAGAGACTTCAGATACAGTATTAGGGGACCACTAAGGTCTGTATAAAAGAGACTTCAGATACAGTATTAGGGGACCACTAAGGTCTGTATAAAAGAGACTTCAGATACAGTATTAGGGGACTACTAAGATCTATATAAAAGCATCCAAAGAGCACCATGTCATGGGGAATTTAAGACCTTAATATACTTTTAGAAGCATCATGTCATATTGTTAAGCAAACATGACATACAATGCTTTAGTTAAATGTTAGTTCAACATTATCTCCTGCTGAGCAACCGTACTATTAAAGGGCTATTATGCAAATGAAATACAGTAGCAGTAACACACAGGTAGACCATGTGATTAACGTCAACCAACAGGATTGGTCGACTGATACAGATGTTAATGATAGTTTACCAACCAATTAATACACCCGGGGTCAAAATCTGTCATTTTACACTAATAACAGTTAGTTATTCACCAGCCGACCAGTAGCACCACTTAATTGCTTAAATAATTGATTATAATTTAACGCTTGGCATGACAATGCCATGACTTTTTCTTTTGGATCAACACTCAAATAATTTTGACTGACCTGGCTTGATTGGCCATTAAAAAAAATTTGAGAAAATGTTACATCAGTGTCCTCAGCTGGAGCCCAGAATAAGAGCCTGACTGACAGCAAAGCGATCAAGCTTCTGCGTGCGTGCGTGTGTGCATGTGCTTGTGTCTGTCTATGTGTAAGCAGGCGGTTGGATAGACAGAATGTGTATCCTTTTGTGTGCACATGGGTTATTATGACTGCATGTTTATGTGTGTGTGTGTGTGTGTGTGCGCGTGTTTTCTCTCGGCAGGAGCAGACTATACAGGCCAGTGCTATATTCTGCTGTCACAGTTCACTGAAGGACTCACTCTCCACTGACAGCACACCACCCCCTCAGCCTCCACCTTTTTTCATCTGAAATTGCATAGATGCATTCAGGCAGCTCAATGACAACACGTCTCTATTCCCACTTTAAAGCTTCCAGCACCAAGCAAACTCCTTTACTAAGCTGCAAATTGGCATTCTGGGACTATCGCTTCACTCATCTTGAACGAGTCTTGTGTGGTTTGAAAGCCTTTTGAAAACTTTCTTCTTACTTTGTCATTGGGAGAAGTGAGGCACTTTCATAAAAACTCCAAGAAAAAAGCGTTTCACACGTAACTGTGGGGGGAAGTATACTGTAACTCCTTGTTACTTATACTTTTATTTATTTTATTTATTTTATTTATTTTTATTTACGTCCTTATAGAGCCAATGCAAAGTCCAGGTTATACTGTTATTTCCTGTGTAGGGAAGGAATGGCAAATCTGAAAGGTTCCTTGCCTCAGAGGTGTGAATGTTGTTTTTTTCTGCAGCATGGCTTCTTGTTGGGGGGTGAAGGAGGATGGACGTTGGAGGGTGTGTACAGGGGGTTGTGGACAGAGAGGAAGAAGGTTAATCAGGCTTTCCCTTGAAGTGGGAGACAGTGGTAGGAAGTGTCCCGATTTATGGTTCTCCTTAGCCGGTCATTGTAGCCGCCTTCACCATGGCAGTTGACCAGCACACAGAAGGGGAGAGTGTTAGAGGAGCTGTAAATCACAGTGAGAGTGTGGCTCAGACACACACACACCCACACATACACAAACACATGCAGCCCTATGCTCACAGTTCACAGGCAGATCATGTGTGAAGGAAGGGTGTCTCTCCAGTAGTCTGCTGACAAGACAGAGCTGTTCTGGCATCAAAGGTTTGGAAATAAGACTTTCTTTCTAACTTTTCTCGCTTGATTTTTTGAAATAAAAAAAAAAATAAAAAAATCTAAAGATGTTGAATTCTTTGAAAACAAAATAGTGAGTCAGACTCATGGCTGCTGACTTGTATGTTTAAATCTGTCCCGGTGTGACGAATCTTCATCAACTTTTTGTGGGATGGTTTACATCGTTATGTGCATGCGTCATCAAAATGTGTTTGCAACAGCACAATGCTTTTGAGATTTGTGGATTGTGTGAAATCTATCAAAACTAGAAGAAATAAAAGCATTAGATTTTTACACGGGAGGGTGATGTTTCCAACCGGTCAACGTGACGATTACAATCGTCCCCTAACCTTAATCATTTGTTTATTATTGTAACCATGACAACTAAGCTCCCCTAGTACTTATTTGACCCAAACTAGGATCTTTTAACTAAACCTAACCTAAGTTGTTGTTGTGCTTTAACCTAACCGTAGCATTGTGACGTCATCATATTTGTCACAAATATGGCCGTCAGATTATAAAACAGAAAACAGCACATCTTCCTGTTCGGTCTGCAGGACATGGATGTTTTTTCAAGTACTTTAAATCTGGTGTCGGATAGATGTGTGTTGAAAACATTGTTTTGCCTAGAGTCAAGTGGCAGCCAATCACTTTTGGCAGAAATGGGCTAGGCGTGTAATGCAATGAACCAAAGACATTTTCCATCTATGCCTCACACATCAGGAGTCATAAATGCTCACATGGCAGTGCATCTGCCGTCACATTTTTTGGGGGGACTTTTCGGTCCAACAAATTTCACTAAAACCTACAATATATATATATATAAAATATGGTAAATTGTCTGTGGGATGTCTACCTGGCAGCAACAGGAGCACCTGTGAGCAAGGTTAATACAGACAAATAGCATCAATGACTAATGCTAATTGGGCCTCACACACACACACACACACACACAAAAGCTGTGATATCTCCACAGCGCTCCTTTCAAATACAGGAAAAATGACATTGATTTCAGCCAAGGAAAATGTATTACCTCTATCACATCCACCATGTCTGACTCACAGAGGTTTATTATTAGCTTCGGTCTTGCGTTTAAGTCTGTGTGACTGTCACTGCTGGTCGGCAGGTACCCTGTTACTCCACTCTACTCTAATGTTCCTCTCATTTATGTGACTTTGTCTCTTTCAAGGACCACTGAGTCTATTCCCTTCCCAGGCGGTCTGAGGATTGCTTAACATACAGCAACGCGTGTGGGTATCTTAGCAAACACACGTGTATATGTGGAGGTATGGAAACACGACATCCACAGCCAAAACCAAGCCGGTCATCGGTTCATCAGAGCTTAATGCTTACAGCAGATGGGGTGGTCTCTTGTCATATTTCAACTGCTGTGCCCACATGGACTCTGGCCTGATTAGACCATCCAGCCTTGGGGTGGCGTGTGAGGCCCCCTCGCTGAACGTGCGCTGTGGCCTGTGTGTACACAAGATCTCTGGCCTCAGTGGGGAATGTTTACCCAGCTGAAGTCCAACAGTGTTGCGGTCTCTCTCCCAGCTGTACGGCACTGACTGGAGAGGAAGTCACTAAGGACACATCTATTGACCAATATCATATGTCCATGCTTATCTGAGGTCTATAGCTCTATTAAAGGTCTTAATGTGTCATTTGAAAAGGTATATTTCAGTTTCAGATCTCTATATTTTAGCATTTTACCTTCATATCTTCATGTTTTTAGATGAGTAATGTTTCCACATATAAGTGCACTCTGTTCACCTTAATGCACATGTGCATTTGTTGCTGAAGCAAATTAATGTTCATGTAGCAAAAAGTTACAAAAAAGTAGCAAATACCAAAATAAAGACACTTTATCCCTAGGACTGCTGTTTTGTTGTGAGTTGCGCTCTGATTGGAAGTCAAAACACTGCTAGTCTATATCCTTCGCGTTCCACTTCCAGGATTGCAGGAAATTCTGCCGGATCTACGTATTTTACGTTTCCTTCCTCTTTCTTTGTGTTGGAATTTGAAATTTGGTGGATTTATGAGGACTATGATTGACTGCTCCTCAAATCTCTATGGGAAATTGAGACAGTTGGCTAGACTCTCGGTCCAATCTGAGTTTTCTCGCAAACGACTATTTTGCAGCAGCTCCGTTCAGAGTTTAGCACCGCCCCATGACGATTGGGATTGGTTTAAACAAATGGCAAGAAACAAGCGCAGGTTTTCCTCTCATCCCCGAATGTTGTGTGGAGTAGCCAGACCCTCCTTTAGCGTGCTTTGGAGGAGGTTCTGGCAAAGAGAGACTACAACACTGCAAAGAAAAGCAGGATTAGGAAGCAGGATCAGCAACAAGGCTGCACAAAGCAGCTGAGGTCTGCAAGACAAAACTGCAAGCCAAAAAATAAAGTAAATTGTAAATGAGTGACCGAAGTGAGCGTAGACAGTGACAGTCAGCACTTCAACTGGTGGTGTCCAGCACACAAATGTGGAACATTTAGCACACAACAGGAAAACAATGGAATTGATACTTCTCCTGTCATTTCAAAACTGAATGAATTGGGGCTAGGGTTAAGACAGATCTTATGTAGTGTGCCGTAAACCTACTTAAAAGTCTGTGGAGGGACAGACTACATGTAATGGTATTGCAGGAATTTGATTATAAAATCTAGGATCAGACAAATGTATTGTCCGTTTATGCACACAGCAATCTCACTGGAGACAGTCTGGCTAAAAATAAAAGGATAAAAAGGGAAAAAGGACATTCACAAGGTGACACTTTATACATTTGCTTTTTAGATGGTAACAGAGTAGAGCTTCTTTGTTGTGTTTCAACAGATTTTCAGATATTTCCACAGATTTGAGTGTAAAATTATGGATGAGAAATTGAATCAGTTGACCTTCCGACGTGACCTTACATCACCTGTCCTCTTTCAACTCCAGACAAAGAAAAAATATATATAGGAAAATATATAGGAAATGTTTGACTACACCTTCAACCCTTTGCACAGCCATAATTCAGCCTCTCAATCTGTCAGCTCCGGCGGCACAGTAGCTCCATCATTGTGCAATAATGCTGGACTCGATCGTAGGTAAGGAGATGATGCTCTGCAGGGACGGTGATTCTCCCCTCTGTGATAAAACCAGCTTCTCCTGCTGTGTGCTGACGTGATTTATCGCTGTGTCTGTTTAAATGTAGCCAATTCCACTTTAATATGATATTAAAGAATGATGCATGTCTGAGCTTCAGATGTTCCCATTGAGGGACTCTCATCTGCCCATGGCGGCATTCAAAACCCTGCAGACACTCTACTGCTGATGTAATGTTCAATATTGATAACAGCCCTGAGCGGAATGGGCTCTGATCATCGTTTTTTTTTTTTTTTAAACTGCCATTTCCTGGCCCTGCGCCTAGATTTTGTGCCATCCATCTGTTCAATTTGATGGGCAGATATCCACAAAACTCTTATCACCTCAGATGAAATGAACTCTGTCTCTGAAAACATAGCAGTGCAAAGTGATGCGGTGCATGTGGGGTGGAATGTGCTTCATGGGCGCTTCATGGGAAACCAGGAGATCTTTGTTTAACAGGTTTAAGTCTTTATTTTCACTCTGTGGACTAAAAAAAAAACCCTGAAGGAAGATGTAGTCTAAAACATGGCTGCTGTTGCTGTGGTGTGTTTTAGTAGACCATGCCAATGGTTTTGCATGTTTTATCCCATTTGATACAAATCACTTTTAAATTATTTGTAAAATTTGGATGCATTTTCTAACAGAGAACAGATATTAGTAAAATGCTATCTGAAAATATCTAAAGCTGTACAGCATGAACTTTAGACAAAATAGCCATGTTTATGACCATGTGTGTGCTTCTGTGTGTGTGGTGGTCCCTCTTCCTGCCTCTGTGTGCGTCCCCAGCGTTCAGTGTGTCAGCTCTTGTTGATTTCCGCAAGGGAAGTTGCCTCAGTGCTATCCTCAGACAAAGCCCTGACCCTTAGGGTTAAGGAATGTGAACCCAGGGCTGTGACGATCAAGACTTTCCCTCGGGGCAGACAATGCTGAACACCTCAGCAAACGCCCTAATGATCTCACATGCTTTTGTGTTCCCCGCAGTGGACCTTCTTCCTCGGCGCTCAATCATATCCACATTTGAGTGGAATCAGAAAAATAAACAAAACTGAGAAATTTCATGTATTTCCTCCTAATAAAGACCAAATCAACTTAGTGTCTGACTACTTGCTTTATGTAATTGCTTCTATTTAGTTAAGAAACAAAATAGAGGCTTAATTTGAAATGAAAAAAAGAAATTGGATCCCAGTGACATCATCACAATCAGTCATTTAAACTACAGTTTTGATTAAAAAACACAAAACATGTGAGTTTTGGACCACTGGTTGGACATAACAAGTTGTTTGAAGACATCAACTTAGACTCTGGGAAATTCCAATGAGCATTTTTGACTTTCTTACATTGTATTGACTAAACAATTCATCGGAATATAATTGCAGTGTACATTGAGTCGTACATTCCTCGGGATTGGACACCATTGTCATTGCCACTGAAAGAGGCCATAATCGCTTTTACGGACGAGCTTGTTGTGAATGGTCAAAGTACAAAGGAGACCAAAAGGCCCTTGTCTCATTTATCACCCACTTTAAGAGAGGGAGAAAGAGGAGGAGGAGGTTGGCTGTCAGTGCAACCATAGCGGAGTGTATCATAGCGGTGGTCCCCCATTCTCCCCTGAGGCCCAAACACTTCACTTAAAGAAAGTAAAAAAAAACATGGCAAAAGAGAAAGAACAAAAGAACCGAGCCAAGAGATATTGCAATTAAGAGTTAAGTACAGATTTGAGGCCTCGGCTAGCAGAGATGTGATGTGTTGTGGAGAGCCAAAACACCCTCCAGAGAGTTTATGTGAATGGAGGTGAAGGGTCAGAACGCTATTAATCACGGCTGAGGATGAGAGAACTGCCTGATCGAGGTGTTTGAGAAAGGCCGTGTTGTGTCTGTCTTCTATTACAGAGCGAAGGCCCAAGGCAAAGCAGCCTCCTGAACCGAGGACAATTAGGATGTCCAAATGCTGCTCTTCTCTCCCTCCCCCTCTGATGAGCAATTACCCAGCCAATTAAGTCACTTATCATCATCGTGCTAACATGACACCGTGTGCTGATTGATAATTGTTTACTCAGAAGACATAGATAAAGGATGTAGTCACACCAAAGCAAGGCCTTGAGCGGAGTGATCAGTAGTGCAGATTTCTCTCTCCTCACACGTCCGCGCAACTACAAGAAAACGCACACTTAGGGCGCCTGGGTAGCTCACCTGGTAGAGCGCGCACCCACATATAGAGGTTTACTCCTCTATGCTGCGGCTGCGGGTTCGACTACAACCTGCGGCCCTTTGCTGCATGTCATTGCTCCTCTCTTTCCCCTTACATGTCTTCAGCTGTCCTATAAAAATAAAAAATGCCCAAACAATAATCTAAAAAAACAAAAATGTACACATATAAAAATGCACACACACGTGCGCACAATCAAACCTTGAAACAGCGCCCAGTCAAAGTTAACTTTACCCTTTTTTTTTTTTTGCTGCCTTTGATCTTTGATGTGCCATACATTGTATTAATTATGTATCTCGCCTCAGTACAAACGTGGTGAACACCTTGCAATGCTTAACAGGAGCAGGCTCATCACAGGGGCCTGGAGTAAGGCTGCAGGAGGCATATGTATACCCTACACCGCTCCCATAATGCACTGCATTAGGGATTTTACACTATGGGGAAAATATAACGCCTGAATCTGTTGTAATCTCCGTCAATCTAGGCCAAAGGAGATGCATTTTTGACTCTCGTGAAACATGTGTCTTCCTCTATATATGTGCAGGATTGGGTGTCAAAGGGGAGGAGGTGCACAGATGGATGTGGCTTTAATTGAGCATAAACTGTCATGTCCAGATAGCAGCAAAACCACTGACAGAGACGTAGCGTTGCTTGAATGCAGGGAGAAATATGCAAATGAAGCGTTCTGTAAAGCTAGCAGAGGTGGCTTATGTGAATATCCCCCCAAGCTTTTATGTATCTGCGATTAATTCATTTTTTTGTGCCATGTCGGCAGTATTGGAAAATATTGATATTGCAACTGTGGTCCATTTTAGCTTGCACAACTTTCTTGGTTTGGATGTACTTTTTGTTTTTTGTTTTATGCACTATAAAAACACATTGGGATAGCCAATTGGCAAAGTTGGTGAAATATCTGGATTTGTTTGAGTGTCAGGGAACTCTTTTATGTTGCCTACAATTGTACTGTGTTTGTACTTGGACACATGAGAAAGACAGATTTTCATCACTAGGCATTGAAAAAAGTTTTAAATCTCTGAATCTGAATAAAACTTTCAGTTTGCAAATATGCAGGCATAACTTTATAAAGAAGCATTTTTATAACTAATTAAAAAAAACTCATGGATTTTAAGTTCTTTATCAAAAAAAAATTGAATAGTTCTTTAATCCATGTTGTAGTTAAACCTAAAGTTTGAGTTTCAAAACGATTGAGATTCAATAAGTGGATTTGATGCCAGATTGACACTTGATAAAATGTAATTCCTTCTGTGTAGGTGAGTGTGTTTATTTTATATTATGTTAGAGCAGCTTCAGGAGAGAGGCCAATTGCTTTAGCGGTGAGTAGGTTGAAATATCTATCTACTGTGCAAACAGCCGTGGTTTAACATATGTGACCAGGTTAAAATAACAGGAGATAAGCAGTGAAAAGAATAAGTAGCTACTCAACTGAAAGGGTTCCGCGTGATTTGGAAAACGTCTACCTCGAGGAAACTTACAGACCTTTTAATAGGCTAGCTGTGATGAAATGCGCTGCGTGTTTGTCTATCTTTTTGTGTTGTTCATTTCAAAGTTCACGATAAGGCTCCTGTTTGTGGCGGTGTCGCTGCAGCCCGGCCTGCGTTGGTGGGAGTACCCCCTGCACAGGTCCCTTTTGCAGTGCAGATCCAGTAGTTGGAGTTGCTGTACACCGGAGCACGAGAGGGAGAGGAGCGCGAGCGCAGCAGCTCAGTGAGCAAACAGAGGTAGAGACGTTATCTTTTGAGACTATCACACATCGAGCTGTCACTTTTACGCTTCGTGCCGAGTCTACTTGAAGAGAACCGCAGCAGGAGGAGCAGCCGCCGCCGCCGCAGCAGCGCCCTGGTCCGGTCTGGTGTGCTCGAGCAGCCGCCAGTGAAAAACTCCCAGACGCGGTCGTCTCAGCTGGCATGAGCTAACCTACTAGACAGACATGGAAACCAAACCGTTCCTGTCATTGGGTAAGTTTGTTTGTTCATGACTAAGCCTTGCTCTGTTATACATGTGACGGGTTTTGATAGGACTTTCATCGGCAGATTAGTGTGAAACGTATCCACGCGCTGTTTTTGAGTGCCTCTTTTTTTCTCTTTGGACAGTGCGTGCAATGGGTTAGGGTTCAGCAACATGTTTGGGACTTTTGACGAGATTTAGCGGACATTGTCTTCTTCCGTCTAATACTATAATGAAAGCAGACATGTCCTCTGTGTGTTGCATATGTAATGTTGCAGTTGGAGCTGATGACATTTCGCTTTGATACGTAGTGACATCTCGTTTGGGATGAGTTGTGCGCACAGTTCGCGCGCGCGGCAGTTAAATGTAGCACTTGTTTTTCACTTTACTGAAAACTTTATTAAATGTCAGGTCCACATGGAAAAGTGCAGACCGAGATGAAGCTACTGTTTGCTAAGCGCGGTAGCGAGTAGGGCTGAATATTGCAGAAACCGAGGAATTTGAACTTGCACGAGCATTTTTTTGTTTTGTTTTTTTACCGTGCGTTGTCTGTATTAAGCTAGCTTGTGTGCGTTTCATTAAGTCACCTGGTAACTCTTTGGCTAGCATGTACCCCAAATATATGTATGGACGCATTTTTATGAGCTTTATGTTGTCTTTCTCGCGGCTTGGTTTAACTTCCGTTTGAATGTGTAGCTAATTGTTTGATAATGAACAGCATAAACCGTGGCATTTTTGGCTCTGGGCTAAAACAAAGTTGCTTGGCTTGTTAACGACACCAGTTTCCTTCTTAAAACCTCACTCAAGTGAAGATGACACAGGTGTGGAATAGCTGCACCCGGATCTCTGTACATGGTTCATTTCTGATCTTTAATTAAACAGAAACCTATTTTATGTGGATGAAAATGAGCATACAGTCTTCACAGGGATAACTCAGGTTATGGAGGGCACTTTGTTGTTAAAGATACTGCATTTGCCTGGCTACTATGTGTGTTTTTATGGAGAAAGTTTTGGAGGACTTTTTTTCAACAAAAAAAATGTCATGCTGCATTTCCCCAGAAAGTAAAGGCTCAAAGGAAAGACGGGCCATTTCCAACAGTCATAATTTTAATAGTTAATGTTTTATTTCTGAAATGAACTGACACATCATATAACAATTAACAAAAACATACATACAAATGACAATTTGAATACATTTATAGACTATTGAATTCAACTTAGGCAAAGGTTTTTCATTTTTGTCAAATTTCTGCGTTTTTTAATTTCCAGTTTAAATAGACACGAGCAGTGTGAATTATGAATGCTGAGCTGCTACTGTGAGTTTGTCTAAGTGAGCAGAGCAGCACATTGTCCCCTGTAGCAGAGCTACAGCACAGAGCTGGAGGCTAGACCTGTTATTGTGTCTGCAGCTCTTTCATGAGGGCGTCGTGTTACACCTTGACACGTTTAGAGAGCTGCCTGGATGCACTGAGGAGATTCACAGGGACTTCTGAGACACCGGGCGGCTTTCTTCTGTTACAGGCTGACACTGTCGCCACAACACCCTTTTTGTGGCTTCCCAGAAATACTGTCCAGTGTCACACACACACACACACAGGCGGGCTGTTATTACAGGTGCACCGTATTGTGTGTCCACGCTGAAAGTGATTCAAGTTTCAGTCTGCCTAAATGAACACCAGAGTAGCTCATGCAGACACTTGACAGCATATGCAAGTCTTAGCTAAAAAGCCTCTGTGGTTGGTGTCAGGCTCAACACTTAATTGTTTATATGAGCAGGAAGACTTTTCTTGCAGCAGAGGATCTCATCTCTTTTCCTCGCAGCCACACCACATGCTGTATCAGCAGCTTTTTCATCGCCTATAGCCTAGTCCTAATTTGTGGGCCCTTAAATCACCATTTATATTTAAACTTGCTCCATCAAAGGTCCACTTGAGTGCTGATTGGTAATTGGCCCCCTTCAAGGACGCCTCTATCTGCGAAGTCCTTGAGCGTATCGATTAACCGCTCACTCAATGTTATTATCTGTCGCGCTGCATTAGAAATTCTGACATGCAAGTTGTTGAAATGACAGCAAGTACATTATACAATTATATATCGGTTGGTGGATGTGATGACGACACCCCCCTTTGGCAAAATATGCTCGGTACTGTATGGTGATGTGCTGCCTGATCCCACTATCAACCCCTCCCCACCCCTCCATATCTGACATTAAGCTATAAAGACTGAAGGGATGACATTGAAAGGAGACTGTGTCCTTTTGTCAGAGCAATATGAGGCTGATTGCCATGACAGTCTGTCAGGGAAATAAACAGTGTGGCTGTGAAAAGAAAGCAGAGTGTTTGAGTGAGAGGGGAAAAGTCTGTACGTTGTTTTTTTCTTTTCTTTTTTGTAAGTCAGTCAAATGTGTAGGTATTGATTTAATATGTTATTTGTGGTAAATGTGTCAGCACCTAGGGAGGACCAGCTGAATGTTTCACATGTCCGGTTGTATTGGTTTTATTGAATGCTTCCTTATCCAAATCAGGGGACTGGAGATAAAGGGTGCTGTACAGTGTGTTGATCTGATTGTGAAGCCCTCAGAGACATATAAGGACTATATAGTTTAAATAAACTTGACTAATTGCACTGAGATGACTGTATCAGATGTCAAGTCTTCATTTATTTATAATTATTACGTCCACCAAGGAGGTTATGTTTTTGGTTTGGTTTGTCTGCATGTTGTTTTGTTGGTTTTGTTTGTCAGCAGAATTCAAGAAAAAAAACTATTGGCCGGATTTACATGTAACTAGGATAGGCCTAGGATAACCCTTTGAATTTTGGAGCGGATCCAAAACACAAATAGTTTTTCACTTTCGTAAACATTGGGCAGCATTGGGAGATAGGGCGTGTGCTGCCTTCACGTGGTGTCAGAATAATCCCCAAAAATGAGTCCCCGATTAGGAAAATTCACACTGCATTAACATTGGGAGATAGGACGGGCATTGAGACTCCAGTGTGCCGTCTCAGAGTTACCTTCTACTTGATTTGACAGTTTCAAACTATTTTTGTTTTAAATTGACATCTTCAACTTTTTAGATAACCGAGTCACATTTGATAAAACAAGACTTTTTCACGTTAAATCATCTGTTTATTACAACCCTTGTTATAGTAACCGTGACTAAAGTCATTTACAGGGAAAAAAAATATAGAAAATGATTTCTTTTGATAGGTGACAATTAATTTCGTATCACGATTGAAAAGTGTTTGCTCACTCCAAAGGCCTGTTTTACCACCTGCACAAGAGGTGTGTGTTGTTTTTCTTGAATGTGGTTCTTTCTGTTTGGGGGAATATAAGACACACACACACACACACACACACACACACACACACACACACCAAATCAATGAAGTTCATGGTCTTTGGGGAGAAAGTGAGCTTCATGATGTGTGTGTGTGTGTGTGTGTGTGTGTGTGTGTGTGTGTGTGTGGGAGAGACGGACATTCCTTTTCTGGCAGTAACTCAGGAACAAAGGTAATACAGGGATAGTGTGTCTGGGGTGGGAGTGGGCTGGTGGAATTACACTGCCAAAAGCATTTGGCCAAGTTTGTCTTTTACGGCCGTCCAGTTTTGTGTTCTTGATGTGATGCTTTTTCTCCCCTTTTGAGAAAAGGGGCTGCAGCTGTCATTTTTATTGGAGGAGTTTTATAGCAAGACTTAATGGCTTAAAGTGACAGCTCTCTCTCCCTTTCCTTTTTCTCCTTTTTTCTCTCTCTCTCTAAATCTCACCCACGAGGCCTTTTACTCAAGCAAATCAAAGGAACTGTTCTTGCCGTCTATGTGCCCAGCCTCCGCTTTCCCACCCCTCAACCCTGCCAACATCCAAACCAAACTGTACCAGAGAAAAATAAACGCTCCCAATTATGAACACAGCGGTAGTGTGTTTTTATTTAATTACAGTAAACGGTGCTAAAGTGTGGACTTTTTTCCCTTCATGAAATATCTCTGCTGATCATTATCAAGCGTTGGCTTCAGATTAAACAGGGCATAGTTTAGCCTGTCATGCCCTCTCCTCTCCTCTCCTCTCCTCCGCAGCCCTCACTTGTTTATGTTCTAAACATAGTATGAATCAGAAACTGCTCAGAGGCTTTTTTGATGTAGCCTATGAATCGTAGGCTCATTAATTGTTTGTGTAAGGAGCTCCTCGCTCGCAGGAGGTCTTTATTGATAACGGTTACACTGAACTTTGCACCTCAAACCTTGACCTTTGCTCCTTGTATGCTTGATCATTTCAGGAATGTGCCTTTGGCGTTCAATCGGTTGCATAAAGTGTTTAAAGACGGTAGCATGTCGTTTGTCCTTTTCTTTGTCTCTTTCTTTCTTTATTTCTGTGTTTTTCTTTCTATCTACCTTTTCATATTTACTTTTTCTGTCCAGTGAAAAGGTCCTTTATTGTCACATACATGTAGTGAAATTTGGATTCAAACCCAGAACCTTCTTGCTGTGAGGCCACAGTGCTAAAACAGTGCTAACCATTGGGTCTCCATGTTGCCCAGTGTTAGTTCGTCTGTGTCTTGATTGCATCTCTTGTGATTGTAATTGGGGCTGCCACTAAGGAAGGACTAGTCTAAGTGTAGCCTATAAAAAAAGTGGAAAATGGCCTTAAGTTCTCAGATTCCAAGGTGACATCTTCACATTGCTTTTCATAGCTGTGCCCCAAACCCCCAAAAATGCACAATAATTTACAATAATACAAAAAAAATGGAAAATATTTTAAAAGATAGAACCAGGTGTTGTTTGCTTGATGAGAATGACACTTCTGCAGTGCGAACACGTTCACTACTCACTACTCCGTGTTGGAGTCATCTGAGCACCATTAGTCTCTGGGTCTATTGCCAGTTCTCAGAGTGTCTGTATGGCTTTTTTCTGTGGGCTGGCTGTATTCAGGGTGCGTACAGCCACTCTTTTGAAGTGGAAACGTGGTCTCTGTAGGGATTTGACCAGATCACACTCATAATTCGCACTGAGAGGAAGGTCAGTTTGCCCTACTCCAACCAGAACTCTCTTCTCCGTGTTGTGTGTGTGCATCACCGCACAAAATAGAGAGGCTGAGAAAGAGCTCCACTGAGATAGAAAAAAACAAGATGAGTAAGAACACAGCATATTGTAGTGTTAAAATGTAAAACCCTGCCAAGAAAGGAGAACAAAAAAACCCACAAAAACAGTAGCTGTTACATGCTAACTACCTTCTCCTCTCCTCTGCAATCCTCCAATAATAAAAATAATACTCAGCTCTTTTTCTGTGAGTGTGATAATGCGTGAAAATGTCCTGGCTGTTTTGCAGTTTTGATGTGTTTTGTAATTAAGTGATATGCACATAGGCTTTGATGGGTATCCACTGGAGAAGGATGACGAATCAAGTGAATCCTAGATATCATATGCTCCTTCATGTCATTATATTTCCTCATGCTCACATTTTCTTCCACACTAATTATAATTGGCCCCAATGAGAACAACACCCGTTTAAAAAATACATTGTTGATTTACTCCACAAGTCAGAACAATGCAGCAGGAGTGAATAGAATTCTATTTTCCAATGGGTTACTGAGATGCAACTACAGTGGATTGTTGTAATGTTGTTGTAATAATATGTATCTGTTCCACTGGTCTGGTTGCAATATCATCAGTGTGTAATATGATCAAAAGCTGGAATGATGTGTTTGATGTTTCTGCCCTCCTCTGAGAAAGAAAAAGAATTAGACTACAGACTCCCAACTGTGAGGTTGTTTTTAATAAAACTGTATATTCAGGTGTATGCACAGTACTCTCCCTCGTCTTTTCCACACACACACACACATACTGAAAACACCCCATGTGTGTCTGTGTCTGTGTGTGTGTGTGTGTGTGTGTGTGTGTGTGTGTACATGTAAACACTAGCCGCTGCAGCAGAAACCAAGCAAGGTAATTAAGACGGCCTCTTGCTGCTCGATCAGTTTCTTTTTGAGGTCACAGGGACTAAGAGGAGGTGTCCCTGTGTGCCCCACGCCTTTATACCTCCCTCTACCACCACCACCATTGCCTCTGCCGTTTTTATGTTTGTTTGTCACCTTGCCAGATGCCAGCGGGGTGAGGCTTCCACGCACTGCTGGGCACAGGGCCACGGAAATCCCACAGCATGCAAAACACCTGTGAGCGTGAGCGTGACTGTGTGTGTGTGTGTGTGTGTGTGTGTGTGTGTGCGAGACTGTGTGTGGGTGTAAGCAGAAGGCAGCATGGTGAAGGTTATGTACATTTACACCATCATGCCAACAAATGCATATCTTGACTGTGAAGTAGCTCCATAATCCATATTTTTGCATATCAGATGAGTTGTCAGCGACCATTTTTAATACCTGAAATACTTTTGTAAAAAGTGTGTTTAGAATGCGGTTTGGAGAGAGGAAGATGCAAAGCGTTTCTACAAATGCTGTGGCAAGGGCTGCGCAATTAATCAAATTTTAATCACGATTTTGGCTTCCCACGATCAAATTTGCGCGATCGAGCGAAATTTTATATGCGTCCTTCCGTTCATAGAACGCTCCATAAACCACTGTCTGATCATGAGCCAGTCAGAGTTGTTCCCTGCATCGCGCAGCTTAGTTTCTAGATGTAGACAGTCACAGAGGACAGTTTCACGTGAGGAGAATCACAAGGTTTACCAGTTTACCAGTAAATGCAACATTTTGTCCCAACAGTGTTGTTTTTCAGACAACAGCAGTGACCAGTGCTAGTTGGCGTCTGTTAGCTCACAGGGCTCTAGGGTGCGAGTAATATTTTTCCTCCAGGACGCACCGGTGCACCTAATGTCCTCGCATCCGCTGCAATGTTGTTATATGGATATGGTTTAATTTTGCGTTACATGACCCATTTCTTCTGTAAAGCCGTGCCTGTGTTGGATCTCTCCTCTACTCTCTCTCTTCTTACTCTCCGCGCAGCCCCGCCACACAGCGGTGCCGCTCCACACTTCTGACATTTGTCCACAGTTTTAGTTGTTATTAACACAGTTGTATATTGTTAAGCAGGAGAGGCAACCCTGTATTTGTAACTGCTATCGCGGCCACCACGGCGAAAAACACAGAAGAAGTTATTGAATGCAACTAACTTTAGTTCGTATAGTACCAGCATGTGAGACGGAGCTGCTGGACCTGCAAGAGATGCACGGCCAGAATATCATAGTTCATAAAAATGCAGCGCAGTGACGATATAGACATACACATTGTGTTCATACACACAACGTGTGTAACTCTGCTGACCCTCCATTGGACCTGTGCTGGCCCCGTTCATAATGAGTCAGCTGTCTCTCTGTGAGTAGCGTCCATCGCACTCCCTCTCTCTCCCTAGCTCTTTTAATCAGTTATTGTTGAAAACAAGTGAAGGAGCTTTCTCAGAGATAGGCCTACATTAAAAAAATATATATATTTATATATATATATATATATATATATCCTACGCTATTTATTTTAGTTAGTTCATTTTCATTTACATGTGTTGCAGCTGTATGTCTATACAACATACAACTTCAACACAAGAAGAATGTAGCATAATATGGATGAGAAAGCAGTTATAAATAGCCTATGTGACAATAAAATATGTTTTGGTTAAAATCAACAAATATTCCTGATAATAATCGTGATCACAATATTGATCAAACTAATCGTGATTATCATTTTGGCCATAATCGTGCAGCCCTAGCTGTGGCTTACCCTGTTGATGAAAGGTTTTCCATTCTCATCATAGTCAATGTGAAAGTCAATCTTGAGTGTTTTCATATTTATATAAGAAAAAAGAGTTCTTAAAAACTAAGTGGTTTTCCATATTCCAGTCAAAGCTGGCTCAGGATATCCCCCGTATTTCTTTCCCGAGTCAGGTAGAGGTTTGCACTGGCATGAAAATGAGAACTGACCCCAGTGTGCCTGCCTCATGCTGCCAGATTTGAGACCAATCACAACTTGAGTTGAAATGTAGTTATTTCGTATTCAGAGAGAAAGGGCTATACTTGCTTTGAACACACAGAAAGGTGTTTATACCCCAGAAAAATTTGTTATTTGGGAACAGTCATGATTTAAACTAGACTTAACAGAATAGGGCATAGTGGCCTATGGGCACAAAAACACAAGTAGCTAATAAAAGCCAATGACTCAGTTCCCTAAGGTTATACTACACACATTGTCAGGCAACCTGCTGATAGGATAATAATATTTAAAAACATACCTGTAAGACAATAACAAGCTCACATGTGTCAGTATTGGCCATAATCATGGGCTGTAAGCCTGTAATGCTCCCAAAATAAACACACATTCCCTGAAGTGTTTTCGAACCTCTGCTTTATTTTGTGCCGTTCATCCATTGTGTTTACATGCTGAGACAAGGCAAGGTGTGCATATCTGGATGTGGTAAAATAATTTAATGACTTCATTGTATTGATTCATTGAAATACAGCTGTGATGAGATCATGTTAAGCTACCAATATCACTGAATCGGTAGCAATTTGCATTCATAATTTGTTCAACTTTCCCCATTCCTTTCATCTACTTCCTGCAGCTATTTTCTTCACTGCTTAAGAAACTCCCGAGCTCCATGAGTATTTCTCTCTACTTTAAACACTTCTTCACCTTAAAGTCCATGTTGCAGGTTTAATTTTGCAACGAATTTGTGCAATTTGCTTGTTGGTAGTAAATATTTGAACTGTTATCCATTGTATTTAATGGTGTTGGATATCGCAAAATTGAATATATATCGAAAATTAGGCACAATTTTACAGTGTTTCATTTTCCCCCCACAATGCATTGCATTACGTCATATTGGGGAGTTAACAGAGCAGCCTGCGTTGTATTTACCACTGGTCTGGCCTGATGTGGCTTCTGGTCTTTTAATATTAACAGTCTATGGTCTCGATCGAGTCCATGTGACTTTATTATATTTATAATAATATTGGAGGGAAAGTGAAACACAGCTTAGACGGGGATGTTGTTCGGCTTTTCACAAGTTTAGACTGCTAGCTAACGCTGCGCCGTCGGACGTTAGCACAACAGCGTTAGCCTAGCCTGCTTGCTAAATATTACAACTGCCTTTGGTGTTGCCTATATGCGTCCATGTTGTCAACATCATACATGTGGCATTAGTGCACCTGTTGTACCATAATTGTATTGAATTAAATAGTAAGCTTCGCTCTTACGAGATGGGGGGTTTGTTACGTTACACACAAAGCTAACTGGCTATAGTTAGCCTGTACGGATGCTAGCGGATACAGCTAACGTTGCGTAGCCAGCCAGCAACTTCGGCAGTAGAGTTTCGGTAAGCTAACACGACCGCGTTGTCGCCTACAATTAACCTGCAGTGATGTTTGAAATATAAACAATTAAAATACTGGTGCGTGCTGGTTGGAGAGGACCATGATCCTGCCTGAAATGTCACAAACGGATTTAGACATCTTCAGATCAGCTGATCGCGGGGCTGCTTCCCGACCGGAGGCTCGCTTCCCGACCGGACGCTCGCTCCCCGACCGGAGGCTCGCTCCCGACCGGAGGCTCCCGACCGGAGGCTCGCTCCCCGACCGGAGGCTCGCTCCCCGACCGGAGGCTCGCTCGCTTCCCGACCGGAGGGGCTCGCTTCCCGACCGGAGGCTCGCTCCCCTACAGCACCCGCTCTCCACCGCAGCTTCGCCGCCACACACACAAGCACCGGCCAAACACAGCGACACGTTTTCACCGGAGGAAGAGGTAAACACTTAGAAATAACATTCGGGGATGCCTTCTATTACTAGATAAGTGTACCAGTACTTATCTGAATTAACAACATGATCACTGTCACTAGATCGAAAGAAAACGTTGACGTTCACTCGGTGCTATTCACTGACAGTAAAAAGAAAAGTCATTGTATGCACTGCTGCGTTGCTAAAATAAAGGAGATAAATAAAGGAGATAAATGAAGGAGACGTCCCCACAATCTTGACAATTCCTCATTTGCCCTCTCACGTCTGGTAGGTTGGTAATTATTCGGCTGCTGGCCTTTCCTCCTCTTCCCAGTCAGTCACCGTAGTTCTAGTGCCAGGCTGAGACTTAACTCCCCTACGTGACGTCATCGCCGAATTCACTTCATAAACCCGCGAACACCAAAAATGACCAAAAACTAACTTTTAACACTATTTGGACACATTTTTAAAAATGATATACATATCTTGAGTGTTTTTTGTACCCAATAATCAACAGTGGTGGTTAACTTGCAACATGGGCTTTAAGAGTTCTGGCTGTGCTTTTGTGAAATGATTTGATTAGGATTTGAACTTTTAATTTGAAGGAATATTATAATGGAATCACTCTAAGAATCTCTTGTTTATTGTCAAAACAGTGAAGTCGCCATGTTAGCTCTGCTAACCAACTGCTGTTAACAAACCCACTAGGCATTTATAGCAACTGTAACTGCAGATAATTATTTCATCGCTAATAACACTTAGATAGTAGTCACATTTTTATCATGTTCCATGGTCACCGTTGTGTTCGGTATACATTTGTGCAGGTTTCAAGCCCTCTGCTTCATGCACACCAGGTTTCCATGCTTGCATTGTGTTCAGTATCGCTTAAATATCTGATTGCAACATAAATGTTACAAAACAAAAGTCATTTTATTCTGTTGTTTTGCAAGGTGCTTTTAGGGTTATTTATGGTTGCCTTATTTTAGAGGTGATTCCCCTTTTTGTTTTTCCTTTCTTCTAAACTAGTTACTCGACTCAGAAATTCATTTAAATTGTACTGTTATTCTCACTTTCCATACGTCTGTATTTATTGTATCTTACTTATTTAACCAATGCTGAGATTGAAGAAATAAATAAATAGGACCATTTAGTAGTTGGGGTGAGGATTGTTGCTTCTTAGGGTCTTTGGTCCATCTTAGGTGTTTTGTAGGTTGTAAATGTTACTGTAAAAAGGTCTTTGCGCACCAGAAACAACTTGAAAAGGAATTTTAGTAAGGATTTTTACTCTTCTACCACAGCTGGTTCCAGGCACGTTTTAGGATGTCAGTGGGACAGTTTGAGTTTGCTTCTGTGGATGCTGCTTAGGCGAGAGAGAGAGAGAGAGAGGCGGTAGATGCAGTGTGAGCGGACGGGAAAGTGAGCGATTGGAGCAAATCTAGCGCTAGTGAAGTGAATGCACTGTGAATGTCTTGTTTTCCGGCTGCTGAGTGGAGTGACGGGGGTTTGCTCTGGAGTGAGTATGCACTCCGGCCATGGAAACAAAAGACAAAAAAAAAAGAACAACAAGCATCTTCCCCTGTGCTTTCTGATTATGGTCGGGAGTCCAAAGTTAAATGCTCGGAGTGAATTTGAGTTCCAGTTCTAGTTACAGTTACTTAGTGTATATATCCAGTACTTTTATTGTGAAAGGTAAGAACAGAAGGAGTGTATCTGCTATGTGCTGCCTTTGTCAAGGGTTAAAGGAGTAAAGTTTCCCATCTTGGTTGAGACTATGGAGGCTCCGTGTTGTTTTATAATCCTCATAAGTGGAGGATGTGACAATGTGATTGGTCCATGCCTTTTTAATGGCTTTACAAAAGCTAAAAAAATTAACTTTATTTGTTGCTTTATCACCGCATAACATTTGCATTCTGTGTGAAAGTGTTCATGACAAAAACAACAGTTCTAAAATATACAGTGCCTTGCGAAAGTATTCGGCCCCCTTGAACTTTTCAACCTTTTGACACATTTCAGGCTTCAAACATAAAGATATAAAAATTTTCTTTTTTGTGAAGAATCACCAACAAGTGGGACACAATTGTGAAGTGGAACGAAATCTATTGGATATTTTAAACTTTTTTAGCAAATAAAAAACTGAAAAGTGGTGCGTGCAAAATTATTCGGCCTCCTTGCGTTAATACTTTGTAGAGCCACCTTTTGCTGCTATTACAGCTGCAAGTCGCTTGGGGTATGTCTCTATCAGTTTTGCACATCGAGAGACTGACATTCTTGCCCATTCTTCCTTGCAAAACAGCTCGAGCTCAGTGAGGTTGGATGGAGAGCGTTTGTGAACAGCAGTTTTCAGCTCTTTCCACAGATTCTCGATTGGATTCAGGTCTGGACTTTGACTTGGCCATTCTAACACCTGGATACGTGTATTTGTGAACCATTCCTTTGTAGATTTTGCTGTATGTTTGGGATCATTGTCTTGTTGGAAGATAAATCTCCGTCCCAGTTTCAGGTCTTTTGCAGACTCCAACAGGTTTTCATGCAGAATGGACCTGTATTTGGCTGCATCCATCTTCCCCTCAATTTTAACCATCTTCCCTGTCTCTGCTGAAGAAAAGAAGGCCCAAACCATGATGCTGCCACCATGTTTGACAGTGGGGATGGTGTGTTGAGGGTGATGAGCTGTGTTGCTTTTATGCCAAACATATCGTTTTGCATTGTGGCCAAAAAGTTTGATTTTGGTTTCATCTGACCAGAGCACCTTCTTCCACATGTTAGTGTGTCTCCCAGGTGGCTTGTGGCAAACTTTAGACGAGACTTTTTATGGATATCTTTGAGAAATGGCTTTCTTCTTGCCACTCTTCCATAAAGGCCAGAATTGTGCAGTGTACGACTGATTGTTGTCCTATGGACAGACTCTCCCACCTCAGCTGTAGTTCTCTGCAGTTCATCCAGGCCAGGTCTTGGTAGATTTGCAGTGGTCTGATACTCCTTCCATTTCAAAATGATCGCTTGCACAGTGCTCCTTGGGATGTTTAAAGCTTGGGAAATCTTTTTGTATCCAAATCCGGCTTTAAACTTCTCCACAACAGTATTACGGACCTGCCTGGTGTGTTCCTTGGTCTTCATGATGCTCTCTGCGCTTTCAACAGAACCCTGAGACTATCACAGAGCAGGTGCATTTATACAGAGACTTGATCACACACAGGTGGATTCTATTTATCACCATCAGTCATTTAGGACAACATTGGATCATTCAGAGATCCTTGCTGAACTTCTGGAGTGAGTTTGCTGCACTGAAAGTAAAGGGGCCCAATAATTTTGCACGCACCACTTTTCAGTTTTTTATTTGCTAAAAAAGTTTAAAATATCCAATAGATTTCGTTCCACTTCACAATTGTGTCCCACTTGTTGGTGATTCTTCACAAAAAATAAAAATTGTATATCTTTATGTTTGAAGCCTGAAATGTGTCAAAAGGTTGAAAAGTTCAAAGGGGCCGAATACTTTTGCAAGGCACTGTATGTGTGTGTGTGTATATGTATGTATATATATATTGACTGAAAAATCCCCCAGTGTGTAAAGGCCTAAACATGCAATTTTCAAATCTAGACAATATGCACATATACAAAGTAACATATTTGAAATGTGATTTTTGTACCTGGGCCCCTATTCTCAAGCTTCAGATAGCTGGGTGGCAGTAGCAGAACCGGAGGGGTCGCGGTTCAAGTCCCCGTACGGACCAAAGTATGGCGTGTGGATCGGTAGCTGGAGAGAGGCCACTTCACATCCTGGGCACTGCCAGGTGCTCTTGAGCAAGGCACCATACCCCCAACCACTCAGGGTGCTGGTCCAGCACTGGCAGCCCACTTACTCTAACATTTCTCCATGAATAGGTCCTGAGCATGTGTGTGTATTTCAGGCCTGTGTGTAGTGATTACTAACAAAACAGAGTGTAAATTGTAATTACCCACCCACTGGGGATCAATAAACATTATTATTATTATTATTATTATTATTATTATTATTATTAGCTTATATTACATTATGATTCTAGTTTTAGTAAGCCCTGCATTGATTGAGGACAGAGCTGGTAAAGTAGCTAGACTATTTCCAGATCCTATTCCAGAAAGTTGTCAAGACAGTCCATTTGAAAGTTTTCATTGATTTTCACGCCCTTGCAATAAAACAACAGGATTCCAATTCAACTTTGGCAAAGTGGCCTTTTAAACCAGCCTGTAAGATTAGAGGCTACGACTGCAATTATGATAAACACAAGATCCATTACAGGGGCCACCAAACAGTCTGGATTACTGACTAGATGGCAGATACCGAGGGACGTTAGCGGATACAAATGTATTGACACAGGTCATTACAGAAATGATTACAAAGCACGGGCTTAACGAGTTGTCCCTTTCACATTATTTTCTAAAATTACCATGCATGAGAGAGACTAAAGGGAAAAAATGATATGTGAGATAACAGGGTTCCTCTGTGGGTTTTTCCTCCGCCAACTAGTTGTTGACGCCTGCAGGCCTAGCATGTTCATACATCCGCCCAGACTGTGGCCCCTTGGCCTCAACACACCTGTACGTGTACACACAGGCAGACATGTGCACACATACAGAAAGCCAACACAGAAGTCTTGAGGGCTTCGCCACCTATGGTTAAACATCTTGCTGTGGCCTTCTGGTTCTGGGAATGTTCTCCACGGCAAGAAAGGTGTTCAGAATGGAGGGGTAGGGGCTTTCTATCTGGAAAAACAACACGGGCAACTAGGAACCTCTTACTCTTGATGTTGTTGGATGAACATACTCTACCAAACGCTGTAAGCAACTAAAGGTAAAGTTTTGTCTCATGCCGTTTCTCACCAAGTGACGGCGCTTACATGGCCGTTCCCTCCCTTCCTCTGCCCACAACGTTCAATCTATTTGAGTTCAACATTTTATTGCCCCATAAGGGAAATTTGCTGTGCAGACAGTGTGCCGTAAAATCAAACGGTAGAGCCATGTAATACAAAACAACGCGGCCACATGAACCACATAATAAATTGCTCCGATATAAACCCGTCTTGACCACGGTAAGACCAGAATGCACTGAGCACCACTATTTGGAAAATGTATATTATGTACTGTACATTGCTTTGTATCACTGTTCATTTATTCTTGACACTTTTAACATAATGATTTAGGAATTAAATGCAGATGAAACCCTACCTGCTATATACATCTGCAGTTTGTGCTTTTTAGATAAAGAAAGTTGAGCACCTAGGTTTACAAGACAGCCAGAGACAGGCAGGCATGCAGGTGCTGGTCATGTCTTTGTCATCAACGTTCTGCATACCAAAGTGCTGACTGTTGCCTGAAAAACGGCTCTGACAAGTTCAAGTGTCACATTTAGGATGCTTTCTTGTGTTTCAGCCCAGAATGCGAAACAGGAGAAGGCTACAGATTAAACGGGACGGATCAGAGCGCTGAGTTGTTGGCGGGACAGGACTGTTATTGGCAGGATTGTGTGCAGCTGTGAAGCTTTATGCATTTGTGGATTTGTGTGCGCTCCGCTTTGTTGGCATACTCTAGTCCTGCAGCTAACAGTTCTTTTTTTTTTTTTTTTATTGATACATGTTTTTTTTCTATTAATCAGGTTATCATTTAGTCTATTAAATGCAAGCCCAACAAAAGGCAACAAGAGGCCAAGGTGACGTCTTCAGATTGGTTGTGGTTGCTTTGTGCGATATTTAGTTTACATAAAACCGAAAAGCTGCACATCACCACAGTTGAGAAGTTTGTAAAGTTGCATGTCTGGTATTTTTGCTTGATACATAGCGCATCAAATAACAGTCATTTGATTATCAAAAATAAATGTTGATGTTGAAATGAATGCTTTATCCACTAATTGTTTCAGCAAGATTAGGCTTGTTTGCGTGTACTTGAGTATCAGAAGGACTGTGTGTTTGCTTGGGCATTTTGCATATGTCTTAAAGTGAACACGTTTGCACATGTATGCTACCATGTGCATGACTAGCTGATGATACAAACGTGTATGTTCTGAACCAGTGGTGGGGGGGGGGACCCGACTCACTGATTCCTGACGTGGTGTATGTGGAGCTGTGTAGAGCAAAGCAGCTGGGAATCAGAGCGCTGTCTGGGAGAGGGAGGGTCAGGGGTTGTGGCTGGGTCAGGCTCTGTGGGAGAGGTGAGGAAAAGTGATGGAAAGCGTGGAAACAAAACTGAATCATTGTGGAGGCTTGCAAAAAAGGAAGCAGGAAGAATGTTGTTTTCATTTAGGACTTGCTTCACTGTGTGCATGGCTTCTTTCTTTTTTCTCATTGCATCAGAGCAGCTATTGTTAGTAACACAGTTAGTTGTTAATTGATCCAAAGAGCGATAAAACAAGGCACCTAATCTCCCTCGCTCTAAAAACACACACACACACACACGCACACACACACACACACGTTGTAGAGAATGAGTGTATGTTTATTACAGGATCCTAGTGGATGCTAAGGTGCCCTGGGGGCTATTAAAGCCCTCACTTAAAAGGCTCTATCAGGGAACACTGATGTGGGCTCCTCGGAGGAGGGGGGGTTGAGGGGTGGATGGTAGAGGGGTTGTAGAAAGCGAAAGAGAGAGCGAAAGAAAAAGGGGAAGAAAGAAAAGCCCCTGGAACAGCAAGCCTAAGGAGGGAATAAACAGTGTGAGCACATCTGGATTGCCTCAGCAGAATTTTTGCGCAACATCTGGAAAAATTTCCTGGAATTTAAGGGTCCCCTCCTTTCATTTCATTTATTTTTTTCTCCGTCTTTTCCCTTGTTCTTTTCGGTCCTGTTTTCTGCCTCTTCAAAGTCTCTTACCCTGGTAAGGCAGACAAGTAAATGCTTGTGTAGTAATGCATGTTGAGCCCCTGGTAGACTTTATAGTGGGCCAAATTGGGCCCATGTGACCAACTCCCCTTTGTGGCCGGGCTAATTAAGTGGCACAGAAGTGAGTGAGCACCCGGCTGTGGACCAAGACCTATTACAGGCCTGGGCCAAACCCGACCCCTTATAAAAACAGCAACAACCAAATAAAGAACTCCTCTACTGTCTTCAGACAGTAAACTTTGAATCATAGCCCAACAAATAACCTCCTTTGTTGTTGTTTTTTCACCAGAACTGACACACACGTTTGTGGTATAACATGAAAGATGCCACTGTATATTATGATTAAAACACAGACTGACTACCTTTTGTGTGATTTCAAAAAGAAATGTAGCTTTGTAGCACGTACAAAGAGTGTGTTTGTGAGCCTCCCTTTGAGAAATAAAGCCCAAGAGGGATAAGAAAGTCTCAGAACTGAATCAACACCGTCAGTAGATTTGTATCACTCAGGTTCCACAGAGTGCACTGCGTTGCGTTCAGCACCGTACTTTACAGATGTACGGCGAGGCTTTTGACCGTCTCTGCAATAAGATCACAAGCGTGGTTCTCTCTCCTCATCAGTGGCGGAGCGGGCCCGTGTTCATTAGCGATTACAGATTCAGACACGCTCGGAAGCGCCTTCCGGCTTACCTGGGTGAGGCTCCTGGTGGGTTGGCGGTGCCGGCTCGCAGGTAACTTACTTGGAGCAGAGGGGAGAGCAGCAGAGCGCAGAGGTAGATGCTAATGTGGCCACTGTGCTGATCAAAAGAGAGGCATCACAGTCTCCCTCTGATGGGCTTACTGATGCCGGGCCCCCCTGAGAGATACAGAGCGCACAGCCAGGAGCAGGGCAGTGTTCAGAGGGAGAAACAGGGAAATTAAGGAGGATGGGTTGAGAGGAATGGGAGGAGGAGGGGTAGAAAGTCAGAAGTAGGATGGATAAAGGGGATGGATGACAGTGAGCAAGAGAAACGGGGAAAGATGAAGATGCAATGCAATTAGTCTATTGATTTAACATTATTTGTCAACCAGAAACGCCAACCATTTACAAGTTTCCAATCTTGCTTCCTTCATTATCTCTGTATCTGAGTGAGAAGAAAAACGTGGCGTTTCAGTTGGTCAATCATCTCTCTTTCTATGAGGACACAGCTCATTTTTTTTTTCCCATGTTACTCTGCAGTTGGCCTACATCTTTCTGCATGGCTGGACTGACAAGTTGGACTCTTCTAGGAATGCTGATGATGCAGTCTGCTATACATTTATTTATTTATTTATATATATATATATTTTAATTCCAAAGGCCAAGGGAACTCTATCATTATGCATAATATCCTGGATCCATGAAATAACTGGCCTTTAACAATAATAATCTAATGCCTCTATGGGAATTATTTATTAACAACACATTATTCATTGAGAAAGAAAATTGGTGTCCTTAAAAGATAGATTTTTTTTAATTAAGGAATTGAGATCAATTTCCAAAAGATTATTTTTTTTTTATTAATCTTTTTAGTCAACTTTAGCATGGGCTCATAAACTTATGAGCACAACTGTATATACAGAGCAGGGTTAGCCTCTTTAACTATATGAGGATGTGTGCACATCAGTTGGGTCTGGCATGTAGCAGTTACTTATGTTTATTATTTATACCTATGTGTATATACTGTATGTTGATACATATACTGTATATATTTCAAATAAACCTGAAAAGCTGATAAAACAATACAAAAGTAGAGCTGACGGTTGAATTATTTAGCAGAAATATGCTGTAGTTTAACCATTACTTTTTGTCTGGTGTACCGTTAGCATTTTACTTGTGTTTCTTTCCATATTTTCTATTTCCCTGTGCTGATATAAAGATATTACTTTGACATTTCTGATTTATTGGATATTGTATAAACCAAATCTACTCCTCTAAAAAAAAAAAAAAGAGAACTGTAAACACTGAAAATGATAGTTGAAATGATTCTTCACATTCAAGAATCATTTCAACTAAGACAGAGACACAATAAGAAATCAGAGTTGACTCTAGAGCTGCCAAAAATAGCAGAAAACGGTCCTTATAGTTTTCCAGAGCCCAAGGAGATGTCTTCAAACGTCTTGTTGTGTCCGACCATTAGTCCAAAACTCCCAAAATATTCAGTGTACGTGATAGAAAACAGAACATTGAAAAAACACATTGGCACACATATACACACATGCACACACACATGACCATGCACACACGACCATTCTTCTTATACATTTTATTATTCTGTCTGTCTGTTTCTTTGTCTCTCTCTCTCTGTCTGTCTCTGTTTATCCACATAACATTTATATTGATATGTTCACAAAGGGTACGCACAATGCACACACACACACACACACATGCACACATACACTTGGCACCGCTGTGCCATTACAACACCTACAACTTTCATACTCTATAGCTATTATTCAAGACTTTTATATTAATCAGAACAATTATCACTTTTCCACATTTCTTACAACTTCTTCATACACATTTTAACCAGCAATCCAGTTCAGCATTAAAAAACTTTTTTACATTAGTGGTGTTATTCAACTTAATTAAAACCATTCTTACTTTTTCAACTTCTTCTTACTGATTTAAGCTATTCATCCAGTTTAACATTTCATTTTTTTTAGTTATTTCGTCTTCTGTACAGTTTTTGGTCGTCCATATCTTCTGCATACGTTCAGATATTAAAACCGTTAAATCTTCAGCTCTTTTAGCAGATGATGGGACTATTTATACTTTTTAAAATATTAAGCTTAAGCAGTTTAGCTTTAGCATTTCAATATTTTTTAATTATTCCACATCTTTTTTTACATTAGTGGTGTTATTCAACTTAATTAAAACCATTTTTTTTCTTCTTCTCATGGATTTAAGCTATTTATCAAGTTTAGCTTTAGCAATTCAGCTATTCAGCATTCCCACGCATTTTCTCCGGGAAATGCAATTTTCTAATTGTGAAATTGTTGATTCATTTTCTGTTAACTGATTTATTAATAAATTGTGTCAGCCCCTTATGGGATACATATACAAACACAAAAATGGACTCGTACACGATTCAATCCAAAAGCATGCAGGTATATTAATATTAGCATTCTTAGAAAGCTGTATTTGACTGCCAGGCTTTGCACTAATTATTTTTAGATTATGACAGTTGGAATCTTTCTTCCTTTAAAACGTGAATTTGAGAGCCACAGGACGTAATACATTTGACTTTTACAGCGTGCTGCACTGCGAAGCATTTCCCCTGTGCCCCTAGGTCATCGTGTGCGCAGACTTCTCTGTGCAGCTCTGCAGAATGACCTTGTCCTCTTGCCTGTCCCTTGAGCCAAATGAACTTTGTTGTTTTAGACCCCAATCTTTTATTTTTGAGCGGATGCACCGTTGCTCAGCTCTAAACCGATCTGACAGTCTGTCTCTCTTGGTTTTTAATTGTTACATGAGATAAGAGTTTTTACCCTGGAAGGCAGATTCAGTATTTTTGGAGCATCTTATGCTTCGCTGGCTCATTGCGTCTCGAGGCATCTGGCAGGTAGACATGCGGTGATGTTACGGTTGACATTTCAGCAGAAGGAGTACGCAGCAAGCCCTCAATAGGTGGCACACCTCTCAACCTGGACCTCGCTACAGTATCAAAATAAACCTGATTTTTAATGCTGTAGTTTGGTTTTGGTTTGTATGCACCCGGGGGCTTGTACTCTCACTCCAGGTCAACACGTTACAACTTCAAATAAATCTTCTAATGTTAACCAAATAATTTACTCAGTAAATTTACCTCATAAATGCCTATAATAAATATCAAGTGAAATGATTGTTTACATATGAGGCAAGAAAATGGTCATAAATCTTACATTTGTGGTTGACTTGTGGAAATGAAGCAATTCCATTCCAGTGACCACATTCCCTTGAAAAGCCGCTGGGTTAAAACAAGTTATGTTTTCCAGATATAGTTATTCATTTATAAGGAAATTATATCCTATTGGTAAATATATTGTACAGTGAGACTATTAAATGTTTTGAAGTGAGTGGAGTTCATTCAAAAAATTAATTTGTTTGAAATGTAATACATAAATAAATAAATATATATGTTTAAATATGACTAAAATAGACCATTGTCAATCACATTTATTTCTGAGACAATTCATTGTGCAGAAAATTTGGAATTGTTACAGCACGAGCTAGCCCAGGACCCAGCACTCTCACATCACACACACACACACCATCACCCACACTCACAGTCCAGTGTTTCCCACAGATTAGAAAGCAATTTGTGACGGGGAGGGGGAGATGACATCGTACGCTAATTTGCATATTTGTGACATCATTACACATTCCTTTGCATAAAGCTTGTGGCAACAAGATAGATAGAAGGAAATTAGACATCTTTAGCCAAATAATCACAAATTCAATACAGGAATTTAGTGGATTGACTGAGCTTATGACTAGTTTAGCCTGTAGTCTTCTGCGTGATTGGCAGCTATAGCCTCCTCTCTGGGAGGAACAGGATGGGTGGGTGGGAGCCGGGAGGGTGGGGAGGGTGGGGATGGGGTACCAGTGGCATTTTGCTTCTCGTGACATGTCACCCTGCATTATGCTGCATCCATCTCAGTCACTCATTTGATATTCCACTCAGACAGACTTTGGGTCACAATAAGAGTGCAGTCAGCGTCACCATTGAACGCATTGTAAGCCAGTTTTTACCATTTGAAAGCTTCACCTATTTTATCTTTTTAAACTAACGGGAAGTCAAATATGAACTCTTGAGTGTTGTAGTTGACTCTTATACAGGATTATAACTAGCACAACATTGTATTACTGCACAAACAAGTTTTTGTTTACACTGAAAAATGAAATGATTGAAGCAATGCGGTGACCTCTTTGTGTGTGCTTCTTGACTGTCACTTGCAAGCACTTGGCAGCAAAGTTACATATTGTCTTATGTCATCAAAAGTGCAACAGACCACGGTTGTGAAACCCGTCTGGTGCCATATTTTCATAAAGATCTTAAACAAAAACAAAAATACTTTGAGGTTTTAAAGACCATTTAGCAAATCTAAAGAATAACCGCTTCAAAATCAGCATAGTTTAGGTGGATTACTGTTATTCTCTTACAAAATAGTCCAAATGAATAATTCCACATTTGACAACTTTTGTGTCATATTATGCATCGCAGCAGACGGTTCATTGCATTAAACATTAATTTACATATCATCTGACATATCGTGAGACCAACATCAGAAAATATAGTCATGCGGCCCTCTCCAGACTTTAAAACACACTTTTGCTGTCTCTTTGTAAGAAGTTCGAGCATGTGACATCTTTGTTTTGTTTTTACGAACATTTCCTTGTCCTTCTCTTTCACTCAGGATAATGGACAGTGTATGATACAGCCATTAGCCTGTCACAATGGAGCAATCTCATATTCTGGAACCGTGTTCCCTCCTGTTATGATCATTTTCATTCTATCTCGGGCGCCGGCTTTGTTTCCTGGCTCAGAGGGAACGGCTCGCTCCCAGTCTTCACTGCTCCGTTTTTGTGCCCACTGAAAAGCTTTGCTTCCAACCAGAATGCAGCGTATCATCACACTCGCTATGCCGAACCTCATCTCCCCCCCCCCCCACCCTGTGGAAGAGAAATCATTTATAAAATGAGAAGTACATTTGTTGTGTAAATGACCACATGCTGTAGGATATTTAATCCTGGCTGCAGTCGATCCCAGTCATGTGACTTGACCTAGTTCTGTCTGCCTCCCTCTGCCCGTCTCTCCTCTTTTTCTCCCTTTCATTCTCTTTCTCACTCTCTTTCTCCCACAGTCTCCCCTGCTCTCCTCTTCTTCCTCCATTACTCTTTCACTCTCATCTGCCCCCCCACACCCCCTCATTTTCCCTCTCTGTCTGTATTTCTGTTCCTTTTTTATGACTGATCCATGGGTTTGTTTTTTTCTTCCTGGTGTAATATCTCTAACCAGATACCCAATAACTCTGTCCTTGATTATGTACTGAAGACAAACCAATTTGGGAAAATAAAGATATCTGTCATGTCTATGGTCATGGTATGGAGGAGGTGACACTCACTTACATTATGGCAGCAGAATAATGTGTTATTACTGAAGATGTGAGTCATCTGTCCTCCTTGGCGTCCTCAAGTGTTTTACCCACGAGACAGTTATGCAGAATCCTTTCTCAACTGTGATGCAATTCAAGATGAATACTGTTGTCCTTGGTTTAGTGCCAGTGCAGCTTTTGTTGTGCTGCTTTCATCTTGAATCATATTACAACTTCCAGTGAATAAAATACAAAAGTGATAGGTATGAAGATGCATAGATAATCTAATTGTGTGTTGCACATTCCATCATGTGGGCCAGTGTCAGACTTTGCTCTGGTGTTTCATAGCGTAGACTAACTTCTTATTGCCCTCTTTTATTTTATACTGTTTGTGCAGTGGGAATCCTAATACATATGGATAATCCACTGACAATTCACATATGCTAACAGGGCAAATCAGTGCTCAAATTGTATCCAAGACTTAAGTTGCATAGTCACCCTAAAAATAAAAAATTAGGTGCTATAATCTGAAAAGCTGTCCTCTTTTTAATAAATGTAGCCATCTGACTCAGACATCACATTTCTTCTTTTAATACTTGATTAATTTCCTGGCAAGTAAGTATTGTACTTTTCTTTAATCCGAGGAGAGGAGACATTATCTAGTCCAGGCAGTCTGTGTGTCTGTGTGTGTCTGTGTGTGTGTGTGTGTGTGTGTGTGTGTGTGTGTGTGTGTGTGTGTGTGTGTGTGTGTGTGTGTGTGTATTTAAGGTTCTTCCTTACCTTTTGTGTGTGTTATGCTACATCCAGCTTCACTTTAAAAGGTACCTTGCAGAAATATCTGCCTGACAGATTTTGCCTGGCAAAAGAGCCATTCAATTATCTTCTGCTAAATGTTGCTATCACATATGCACATAAAAACAAAAGCAAAGAGTGGTACATGTTTTGTGCTTTGCAAAGTATGGCCTTTGGATCTGAGAACAGGATAGATGGTAGGTACATAGCTGAATGGATGTCCCTGCAGGAGCTGCTGCGGCCTGCTTGGCACAGTCCCAGGTGTAAAGATTTGGTCGCCACTTGGAATGCGTGGCATGTATCCATTCCTAAAAAGCACAAGAGATCATCCAGGCTTTGTAATAATACTGTGACCCATAACAAGCCTCGCCCTCAGCTGTCTCACTCTACCAGTGAGCACTGTACACTCCACATGTGGGTGATTTAATATTTGTAAACCATACATACAAGCTATTGTCTACGTCACCATCTTTCAATTCAGTTCAGTTCTATTTATAGTATCAAATCATAACAAAAGTTATCTCGGATTCCAGATTATTAAACTGTGGCAAACAGAACACATCATGAATCATAAACTAGCATTGGAAGCCAGGTGTTCTAGTCACATCTCAAACCTGGACACCTACATTATCATGGAGGAGTAAGTATATTTTCCCTTTGAATGGTAATCTAAAAGAAATAATTATACAAGATTGATTCATATAATCAGTCCTGTAGAGTTTTTGAAGGTAAGACACAAAAGAAAGGCGAAGGTCTGTTATCATGAACCTTTTTGCAGGATTGGCACAGTTGAGAGTAATTATTTTACTGCTGACTTTAAAGCTCAGCTCCTTTTTCAGATGCATTGCATAATTTTACATTCATAAGGAGCCAAAGTTCAAGTTGAGATTCATAGCCAGAGATTTCCTGGATCTTCTCAAGTCTGTGCTAATGACTCTTGGATTAGTTTGGCCTTTGCTTTTCTGAAACTACCTCAGATATTAAGTTTGGGAAAAATCAATGTAATTTTCTCGGTTATTTATTTATTTATTTAAATATGTTTATGGACAGAAGTTTATGTAACAGTGTGATTACTTTTTCTCATATTTTTAAACCTTGCTTCAGTCTATAACACACTGGTCAAATAAATGCAGTGCATGATAAAAAAGAAAGAAGTGAAAGTAAAGTCTTGTATTGCTGAACTTCCTTCACCAACATTTTGCTTGGATGCCAGGTCGAAGTATGTTTATTTTTAGAGTAAGTAAAAGACGGCTTCTTCTCAAGGTACAGCAGTCTCAAGCCAGGTCATTGATACAGGACCTGCGACGTTGATACTTAAAGGTTTACTCAGTGAGAGAGCCCTGTTGTCTCCATTCTTTATTTTGGCCCTGCTTCTTCATTCCAGAACTTGACTTTGTTCTGTAAGCGCCGTTTTCCTGTCCAAGTCTTTTGCAGTCCAGCCTGGCTCAAAGTCATATGGTGATACTGAATCGGAGGTGTGCACTTTACAACCAATTTACCGCAGATTCCAAATCCTGCAAAGGATTATTTCAATAGTTTTCCCTTCTGGAGTGGAGTCCCTAATGGAGCTTTACAGTCAACAGGCTGGAAGCAGCATTACTTGTTTTAAAATCCCCCATCCATAAAATAATGCGTCCAATTTAAAGAGGCATTTTAGCCAAAGAGTGCACTTAATCCCTGTTTTTATAACGGTCCTCCGAGTTGTCTGTCTTTTGTAATTCTTATTTGACTGTATTATGAATTTTGGTGTTTTCATTGTCGGCCTGGTTTTCAGTGTATACACGTCCATGCACAGCAGCTGTGGCTCCAGATGTTTTTAATGCAGGTTTTAAATGATGTGCCACTCAGAATAAACGTTTCACTTAACTCAACTCAGTTTCCCAGGATATGCATATGTGGCTGTCTTTTAATCAAGCTTTAAAAATGCAGCTGTATTTCCATTTGTCTAAAAACATAGGAATTACTTTTTTATATTTTCAAATCACTTTAGTGAGGATCTGCTGCTTCTCTCTGTTTTATATCACTATCAATTGAAAATTGAAAATGTTGGATTTTCTTAACAATGAAAATGTTATGTATTTCTTAAATAACCAAACATTTTAAAAGTACAGGTAAAGCCCTGCATTTCTTCCATAATTCAATTTTATTTATAGTAACAAATCATAACAAAAGTTATTTCGAGACACTTTAGAGTAGGTTTTAGAGTAGGTCTAGACCACACTCTATAAGCAGAAAGTAAGTAGAAAAAAACACGCCTAGATGTTTCAGTGTAGTGAAGTGGGTCCGAATTTAAGCTTTTGTACATGTCGGCTTGAGTGAGACAGCATGTGCAGAAGGCCTTACAACAACAACAAAGACGAGCTGGCCTTGATTGGTGAATCTGGGTTAGAGTTATAGGACAAATTGTTCGGAAGAGGAGAACAGAAGACGTGGGTGGCAGACCTTCCTCCTGTTTTGTCCTTGGTTGTTTTGGACATATTTACATCCGCAGTATGTCGATTCAAGATGTACTAGGCTGAGGCAGCAGGAGGAGGTTAATGGGAGACTGTGCTCCTGTAGGGAGCGGAAGAGTGGGCGTGTGGAGCCAATTTAGCAGGCTAACAGGAAGCTTGCTCTGGGACCTTCCTACAGGACTCAGACAGCCTGTGAGTGGGGCACAGGTCGCTACGCTGTACCACACCTCACTCTCTGCACTGCTGGTGATGCATTAGATTCCCCCCTCACACACTATTCATTCACCATACCAATGAAGCTTTATTTCAACATAAGTTGCTGGATGTAATACTCCAGCTTCAATCTAGGAAAATCAAGGCCGTAAACTAAGACCGGAACCATATCGGATTGCAACTCTTAATCAAGGCTAAAAAATAGCTGTTTTGACGCTTGATTGAAGCAGTGCAATTTGTGGTGAATCGTACAAAATATCGGAGGCATTGCCACCCGCGATGCATTAGAGGAAACGGATAAAGCAAAGTTTTATCTCTCCCTTTTCTGAGGGTGATATTTCAGCAGCTAAGAATAGGCCAGTGTGCGCTGTGCCAGGGGCTGTTGGCATGGGCAGACAGTCTGTCATGTGAACGGCTACTGTCAAGATCAGCAGAGGGATAGTAGATTTTTAAATGCTTCTTCTGTCTGTTCCCGGGTGAAAGGGAGCCTCTTTTACCCTTGCAGCTCTTTCTGAGTCCAATCACACAAATTTGATTAGAGGCGTTTGCCTAAGGAGCTTCTCCGGCTGCTCGGCTGCAGTGAGGCCCTTGTCCCCCTATTTGCCCCGGAGAAAGGTTCTGATGTGCACAAGCAGTCTTTGAACACCCCCCCCCCCACCCCCACCCCATCTGTCTGTGGCTGCTCACCAGTGGCCTGCCTTTGGCTTTATCACATCACAGTAAGTGAGACAAATGGCTGTTACAAATCATCCAGAGTCGTCTAAGCTTACCCCGGCACTGCGTAGTGTTTTATACAGTGCATACATCTCTATGGGGCAAGTGAACCTGAGCCACAGGCCAAATACATCCATCTGTCATTCAATATTGAGTCCTCCTTTTTTCATATAACTCTACTTTGCAGGCATCATGTTTGCACGTGTATGTCTGGAAGCAATCAAGTTTTTGTTTTGGCATAAAAGTATGTGTAGGAAGGCAAAGAAATCAAACCAAGATTAAACATTGTCTACTACACCAACCAATCCAGTGACTCGTGGAGGTGGTGGGGTTGGTTATTCACACTAGAAATTCTTTGTCAGTGGCGGATGTTTGCCGCAACCACAACCACACTTTCAACTTCAGTAGTTGTCTCCAGACGTGTGTTCTCTTTACAAGGTGACAGAATTATGTCTGGCTCTGTGAAAGTAGTCATAACCCCAGTGTCAACGAGAGCAGTGGAGAAGCAGCAATAATATATATTTTCAAACTGAGAGGCGCATACTGTATGTCAATTAGCTACCAAAATATGTATCAAACGAAGGCCAAATTTAGTTGAGATGATGGTTTGTGGAACCATTTATAATTATCAAAGTGCATTGCCTGTTTTGCTGCTATTCAACAAAGGTCTATGCCAGAGCTGCACTATATTTTTTTTTTTTTTATCGTTATCTCAAAATATACACATTGAGAAAGGCTGGGAAAATGTTAGCTAAAAGAAAATATTAGTAGGAAACTGCACTTTAAAATGTCATTCTTTTTTGTGGTGCCTTTTTTAAATATTCAATTTGATGTTCAGTTTGTTCAATAAAATGTTGGAAACAATTTCCTTTCATTTGTTTAAAATTCAACAAGCAATTTGATAGCAGAATACTGTGCTGAATACGTTTCCTCATATCGTACAGCCCTAGTCTATGCTACTTTTCACACGCTGTTTCCCTAACCTTTATGTTGCTCAAGGTAACATGCATTTTCAATAAATACATGAAAACCTGATTTTAAATCAAAATAATTTACCATTTTATTTTAACTTGGATTTAAATTTAAATGAGTGAATTTGCATTTACTTTTTCTAAGTCTTTAAGAAAAGTCTAAAGTCTTTTTGGAAAGAGTTTTAAGAACTGCCTATGGTTTGGAGATAGACATGTGCTGCTCAATAATACCAGTCCTAAAGTCATGGTTTTACAAAGGTCATCTTTGTCAGCTCTACCTTTTCTACAGATGCCTTGGAGCTTCAAATGCTACACCAGGGCAACTGCCACTTTCATTATCCTGAGACTGTGTGAAATGCAGACTCAATTTCAGACAAAGTAGGAAGGCAAGTTTTTTTTTTTTTTTTTTTTAAAGAGCCGTTACAGAAAGGTACTCTTGTTCATTTCAAAAGCGCCTCAGTTTAGGTCTTGCGAAACACAGTGGCTTAATAAGTCATTCAATAAAGCTGTCCAGTTAACCTTTTATTGCCAGCCCAGACCTCAAACAGCAGTTGGTTGTGTGACTCGCAGCTTGAGAAATGAATGCAAGTTGCAGATTTTAGTCACTTTTGTGTTTTCCTGTTAAGTGAGTACTACTCATAGCATCAACCTCCTTGTCATTTTGTAAAAGTAACTTTTGCCACAAGTGGTGTGGTTTGTTGTGGCTGAACCTGAGAGTTATGTCTTCCAGACAAGGTCTTCATGGGTATCTGTTTCTGGGGCAAAGTCGCAACCAGGTGAGCTGCCAGGGCGCCCCATACCTTTGCTTTAGTAAAGAGCAATCGTAAATCGTGGTTTGTTGAACTGAACAAACTAAAGACTTTTTCCAAAGCTGTCTAAAGGATATTTACACCAGGCGCTGCGTTGAGTCAATCATTCAAGCTCCAAACCACCCAGGGAACAACCTGTTGAAGTCAGGAAGACGGTACAGGATGCAGTAGCACTGAGAGGCTCAGGAGGAGCTTCTAACCTCAGGCCACTAGAATCCTAAAAGAGGACACTGAGTAAGACCTCATCCCCCATTGTACACACATATATATATATATATATATATATATAGTTTATTATTACATTAAATATGATATTATACACATACTGTAAATTTTAAATGCACAAATTCAAGAGACAGGATTACAATTCCCTTTTATATGATTTCACGTGACAAATACATTGATAGTTTGATTAAATAACTATACAAAAGATGAAGTAAGAGAGGTCTCTTAAAATTAACAACAAACCCATTTAGCTCACCAGCTCTGTGGCATCATAGTGTGTGAGCTCCCTCATCCTCATGAGCGGGGGAGCTCTCATCTCAACTAACACTCATTTTGATTGACATTATATGATAACGTTAGCTTGTGTCAGGACTGCTCCTTGGACTGGGTGTGTAACGCAGGGTGTGTAAAGCATTGTCGTTTTGCTATTGTGGTACAGTAAGCTAGTTTGGTTTTACACACGGTACGGCAGTTTTTGTTTCGTTACGCCTTGAATTGATCCCAAACTCTGGACACTTTCTGTCATTTTCTCTGACTTGTCTCTTCCTTGCCACTTGCTGTTTTCTCTCTTCCTCCATTTGGCAACCCATGCTGTCGGTCAAGCCACCTACACAGAAAACAAGCACGTTGTGTGGCAGTAAAAATCATCCACGCAGAAACACAGTGGGCTTCATGTATATATAATCATATGGATTGTATGAAGCCTTTAAGCAAAGAATTTGCGTCAATGATAATTAGTAATCAAATTACTCAAGTTACTCGAGGGATCGTTTTCAGCCCTAGTCGTTACAGTGAAAAGCAGGTTTGTGGATAGGCCCCTTGTATCAAGGTACTAGGGGCATCCTGTTTAGGTTGACATAACAAGGTATGCAATTTGAATTTCAATCAAACGTGTTTCTGAAACTGAAAGAAAAGAAGGTGTGTAATGAATCCAGTTAGGCAGAGAAACATGCAACAACAACAACAACAACAACAACAACAACAACAACAACAAAAGGATTCACATGCGTGTAAAATAAGTCCATTTTCAAGTACAATAGTGTGATCAACATCTAGGTATGGCCTCCAGTAATCTTTATGAGGTTTGCTTTGTTGTCATGATAGATCTTCTCAGGCTTTGTTCTGGTTGAGATAAATAAGAGCTCTGAGGCATGTTTAAATTAGTCTTTTTTCCCTTCAAAATGGATATCATCTAGGGGGAGGGAAGACAGTTTGCTGATTGAGCAGTGCTCAGAAGCAGGTCGGATGCTTTCCGTGCTGATGATCGGGATCTGAGAGGGATGCGGCGCTCAGATGGGAAGTGTTTGATTATCAGCTGATGGGTCCCAAAGTGTCTTTTGGCTACTGACGGAGAGCTCGCTGAAGTGAAGAGCGGGAAGAGTTGCTCCAGCACATAGGCTCTGTCAGAGTGGTAATTGTTGGTGTAATGAGACGGTACTGCATGAGATTAGCTCTCTTTAGAGAAAAGCAAACATCAGAGGATCATTAAGTCTCCTTCTTGATGCCTTTCATTCATAGGAAAAAAAGGCATTAAACACAAACACAGAGTGTTTAATTATTCATTTAGGCCTTCTAAATTGCTTGTTTTGTCTGACGTACAGTCAAAACCCACCAAAATAGTCAATCCAATGATTTAAAACAGAGAAGTATCTGGAAACAGCAAATGGAAGGATTTCTTGCTTGAAAATGGTTCTAATGCTCATGTTCATCAATTATCTTGAATTCAGTCTTATTCATTGTCAAGTCTTCTGTCCTACAAAACGGAAAGTCTAGTGAAATGGATGTCTTCTTGAGTCTTCAAGGCCAATTTATATGGAGTGTAGAACTTTCTTGAACAGGTTTTCTTTTCCTCATGTGGAGCTTTGAGGCATGCTGCAGTATACCGCTGAAGGTGAACGCCATTCATGACGGTGACAGTGGCAATTGATGGCTCCTCTGCTGGATTGTCCTCCTGCGCAGGACCTTAGCCCCTGGAGACCCATGTGGCAAAAGCTTTTTTTATTGCACCTGGGAGATGCATTAAGGGCCCAATGAACTTTAACCTTGGGCTCCATCACCCTGGCAACGCAGGACACGAACAATCGTTAGCCTTAAAGAGCGCTTGGCTGCAATGCCTTAAACTCTCATAAATGCTTGAATGCATTTCATTTAAAAGACTTGAATTTGTGGGATCTTGTAAAGTCAGCAAGCACTTTGACTGATGAATCTGATAAATGAGAATAGTCTGTTATGAAAATACTCCGGTTGTGCTCCTATCAGTGAGGTTTGTTATAACGGCAAATTTACGCACCTTTGTTTCATTAGAACCTTGTCGTTAAGCCTTTCTTTTATTAGCCTTATATCAATAAAAAAGACCCTTCTTTCATTAGCGGAACATCTCAAAGGCTTGCCTTCATTAGCACAAGGCTGTAAATGCTGGATGCGATTTCATTAGCAGCCTATCTTTAATGAGGAAACCCCCAGCGTGTTTACATTGCTGTGACTCCCCCATGATTGCCAGTAAGGATAATGCTGATTGGCTCTGAGTGTGGGGTGAGAGGGGGGTGGGGGGAGTGTTTGAGCGTTTCCCTTGTAGATTGGATCATACAGTTATTAAAGCCAATGAGATACTCGTTGCTTAGACGTGAAGAGAAAGATCAAACATTACAGTAATCAAGGTCCTGCTAAAGTATACAGGCCAAGACGTATTGATGCAGTGTGATCGGGAATATTTAATGACAAGACATGTACCAACCTTACCACTAATGACAGCAGATCCTGAACCTGCACATACATGTCCGAGTTGCTGCCGCGCTTTCATCACATACTTCAAGGCCTGAAAAGTAAAGCCCTTCACTGCAAATGATTTATGATGTCAAGAGGAAAAAAGAAACATGTACATGCTTTTCAAAACCATAGTGTTTTTTTTATATTTGGACAACTGTCAGGAATGTTTCATGTTGATTTGTGTTATGTAATTTATAGATCTGTGTATTTACATTTACATGTAAAAAACAAATGATATAAAAAACACATAGGTCCTCTGATTTCCTTTTTGCTCATAACTTGCCACTCTGTAATGAAACATGTTGTAGTAAGTCTTAAATGGTGTACGCAGTCTCCTGTACTTGATAACCTTTCTCTTCTTATTGGCAAAACACCATTTTCTTTTCCACAATGGATGGGTAAGGGAGTTTATGTTTTCCAAGACTTGGATGACGACAATGGCTTACGAGCTTTCAGTGATCTACAAGCTGATTATGATTTGCCTGGCACGTAATTTTTCTTTTATTTGCAATTGATATCTGCTATGAAGGCGCATGGTGTCCCATGGGGAGTACAACTCCGTGCACACCCACTGCATGAATTAATTGGGATGGTTTCAAAACTGTATAATTTTATCTCTGAACCTAAGATATCTTTATCAGTAGAAAGTGTATGCTGTAGGGATCTATCCTCTATAAAGGATGGAGATTTGCTGGGACACAGTATAGGAAAATCTACAGGATACATCCAAAAACTCTGATCACCTATTTGTCGTTTGGTAAAGATGAGCCATGTTCCTGTAGCATTGATCCGAAAGCTTAGAGAAGAAGGCAAGATGGACTATTTCATTAGTTATTAATTATATACTTATATAGTTATGAAATTGTTTTTTTGTAGTGTACATTCTGGATCAAATTATATATTTGTATGCATGACACAAAATGAATTGACTTCACCATCACTGTATTGGGAGAGATGACAGACCGAGATGTTCTTATTTTGGCTAGTCATACTGAAATGATCTTAATTGACACTAAGAAAAAAACATGTTGAACATGTGAATTGTGTTTGTGGTGATCTTAATCACACACACATACATAGACTAATCATCTCTCAAGATGTTATGTGGAATACAAAATTGTGATCACATTTACTCATGCACTTTCAAAATGCCTTTGCACTTAATCATACCCATGGAACTGTGCTTAAGAGTCGCTGCTGTTGTTTTTAGTTGACATTTTCTCAACATCGGATAAGAACAATAGCTCTGTTATGCAAACAATGAGAAAGTGTATGAGGAGAAACATATTTGCGTTGATTTGAATGAGATTGAGACTCTGTTTTATTTAATTTATTATGTTTAGGGTGATTCCAGTCTGCCAGGGTTTGCTATTGCTGGTGCAGTCCCTGCTTCATCCGTAATACTAATCAAAGCTTTGAAGTATGCATTGGACATGATGCATTATCCCCCCTCTCCTCACACATCCACATAACTGCACAGGCACATGACACACACTCACAAATGCACACCCTTATAAGCAAATATATCAGCAGCCCAGACAGCTGATCATGGGGAACTAATTCAATATCCCTTTGCCTGTTTTAAATGTCATTCTCTGAGCTCATCCGGAGTGACATGTTTTTCATGGTGGAAATAAAGGCGCTTTATTGGGCTCAGAACATAGCGACGGGGGTGGGGGGATCCTCCGCCCGCCGTTCGCCGCTCTTGATGTTTGCTGGAAATCTAAAGGTCCTCATGAGGAATGAATAAAGTTTGGATTTACAAAGATGTGCCGGTGCCAATGAGATCCGCATGAGCTACCCAGTCGATAAAGACTGTCCTCGTCTGACTGGCTGACACAGACGTTTCTACTTTGGCTGGGGGCTACAGTGTCAATCATGAAATGAAATGCCACCCATATGCCAATTTAAGTATCATTATTATCTACAGGGATATTCAGGAATTTCAAAAGGCCGTCAGTTTAAGGGTTAGTGTTGCAGGGTCGGAGTTTGGCACGTATTTGCAATTTCTTGTTTAGTTTATGGTGAGTTTGGCTCCAACTTCCCTGTGTATTTACATTTATTTTTTTATTTTTTACATCCAGTGTTGTCTATTTCAGCGAAACATTTCTACTGTAGGTTTATCTGTTGCTCTTCCTTTTTGGCTGGATATTGTCAGTGACTGGTGAATGCTGGTGTGGAGGGGGTAGAGCCTACTCAGTTGCTTCATTGTGCTGGATAATGACTTCCCTATTGAAAATGAACCCAATGACCCCAGAGACAGACAGTAGGACGGCCTCGTCAAGCCCCTCGAGGCACCTCGGCCTAATCTGGCATTTTGCCCTAACAGAGCTGCCAACCTCAGTCCCCTGCACGGGCCGCTTTTTGCCTTCCTCCAGGCCAGCCTTTCCTATGATTCTGCCGGATCTGTCCACACTCTGGAGTCCTGGCCCTGGGTACAGCCACAGAGCTGACATGAGCAGTGCTCTGGTGAGGAGGTTGGAGTGAGGGCCAGCCAGCCACAGAACTGTAAATATGAGAGGTTGGCTGGGTCTGATGGTGGCACGAAGCTGGCGGGAATATATTTTTTGAACTCACTCTTCACCCCATGAGCATCAAACATAAAGCCCCTGAAGGCAAAATCCCATTTTTGGCATTTGCCTTTTTCATTTTGAGTTGGCCTTTTGTTATTCAAGTGTTGTGTGCTCACAAGAGTCCAGTTTATCATCTACTAAAGCCATTTCTTTCTTTCTGTCTTCTAACAGATTTAGAGTCCCTTCCTTTAGATACAACAGGCTCAAGAACTCTTTTATGCATTCATGCACTTTTATGTTGTTAAACCAAAATCAGCATGCTGCCAATTCAGATCTGGATCCGAGGATATCATGAAACATGTTTGGATGTTGATGTGTTTTCATCTTTATACTACTATGTGTAATTGTTGTCTAACTGTGTTTTGAGCAGAGCTGCTCGGGAATGCAAAATGAATTTCAGTGTAAACTGACAAAGTTGTATCGTAATTTCTTCTCTTTCTTCTTTGTTTGCTTTCTTTCTCTTATTTTTCTTCATGTCTTTGTTTAAAGGGTTCCTGAAGCCCCAGTGCTCGTTGGCTCCTCCCATGCAGCGAGGCCGCTCGGCCGAGGCTTGTTCCTGTTTCAGCGGCATGTGTCCCCTCCATCAGCGCCGCCTATCCTCAGGTAACACTGACTGTCTAAACAACCATTCTGCTACTTCGGTACTTGTTGGTTCTTGGGTAAAATGTAAGAGAAGGCACTTCTCCTCAGTAAACCACCAGGTAAAAAATACATTTAGTACATCATTGTTAGGTAAGTCAGGTTAGTCACAGTATTTTATAGTCATTTTTTTATAACATGAGGAGCCTATTTTTAAAGTGCACCTCATGACCTTAGGCAGCTATAAAGACTGTCTAGTCATCCGAAATAGCGTCTTACTTAATTTGATTTATCAAAAGGCAGTGCAAAATTATACTTTCCAGAGAAAAGCATGTAGTAGTATAGTTTTATTCTGTTCACTTGATATAATTCTGTCAGCATTCACAATATTATCGTACAAAAATGCTTTCTAAACTTTCTTAAATAGTTTGAACTGGGTTTGTCATACAGTGGAAAGTGTTGCTCTTACACACACACACACACACACACTCAACACACACATGCACACAAGGCCGCCTCCGGTCAGAGGTGTGGCTGGGGCCCTTTTAGTTTGGTCTGGTTTTCATGCTTAATGGTGTCTTTGCATGCGGAGCCCCAGTGATGGACAAGTTAACAGTGTTGCTCTGAGATCGGCCCCTTCCTCCAAACCCCCACCCCCTCCACCAAGCTGACATCAGTGGATAGTCTGAACTGAACTGTCTGGTATGTGGCTAATAAATAGTGGACAGAGCTGTGCAGGACATGTGGTTAATGCCGATACATTTATCACTCCATCCCCAAGGCTCGCGCGCCCTGTAGTGTCAGTGCTGGGACCAGCTGAGCTGCCCGTCGTGTAAGCAGAGCATGACCGTTGGTTGGCAAAACAAAGTCACATGAACACATAAACAGCTCCACGAGAGCTGCTGTTTTGGTTTTAAAGTTAGATACTTGTGCATTTCTATTCTATTATTCTATTAATAAATTAGTAAAGTAGAGTCTTGTGTGAGGTATCATTGAACTCAGCAGAGAGTTCCTTTTTAGCATAGATGTACCGTTTTACAACCAGAACAAATTTAAGTTTTTGCATGATAAATTGTAGAGAACAGTAAAAAATCTGGAATGTTTTCTTTATAGTTTGTCAAAACTGCCTTTCCACAGAAATATTACATTATATATGCCAATAAGCTGTTTAAAAAGAAAAAGATTAAATCAAATTTACCAGTTGGATTTAAACTGACTAAATCCATTACTGCAAACATTTCCTTGTCTTTTCTTAGTTTTTTGTGAAAGTTTTGCCTTCAAGAATCAGAAACATGGGCGTCCTTAAAGGTCTTATATGTAGTGAGCATCGCTTACTGAAGGTAAACACACAGCGTTCACAGATGGCCCCTCCTCCCAGGCACAGAGCCAGAGAGAGAGACTGCAACGCTGGTTGTCGAGCGAACTAGAGAGTGAATGATGAGAGGGAGTGCTGAACATAGCAGTAAATCAGACCTATAAATATATATGTACTGTACACACGTGTGTGTGTATGAATGCAGAGCTTCATCGTGTGTGTGTTAGAGTTGTAGGTCGGTGTGAGACGCCATTGGAGAACAGCCTGTACGCTGTTTTTGGCCGGGGGTTAAACACCCACGTGGGGCACAAATGCTCTTTGCTGACACCCATAAACATCCCACACTCAGGAAAGTATGAAGAAAAGAGAAAATACAGGCAGAAGGCCAGCTCTCTGTAGATACACACACACCACCACACACTTCTACTGAGTCAAAAGTGATGATTCATAGAGATTGCTTTTTTATTATTATATACATTGTTAGTTTTAGAATAACACTGCATATGTTTTAATATCCGGGAAAGGGGTAAAATGAATGGATATGTGAATGGATCGCATACTGCTATATCATATTTGTTAGTCAGAAAGTGTATGCAGTGTTGGTTATTAACATTCCCTGGTTGTTGCATGGACCTTGCATTCTCTAACTGGAAAGTGAGAAGTTCAGGACACACTAGGCCACTGGGGCAGATGGGTATTATGTCACTGCTGCAGGTTCAGACATCTCTAGCAAAACAACATGTACTGCATGTTTGTTTAACATGTATAAAGAAATGTCTCTGTCTTGTAAATTTTGTCCTCTTGTCCTCTTTTTTCTGGTCTCAGTGGAGGCAAGATGTGAACCCACTACCCTCTCTTTCACAGGCATACTTTTTCGTGGACATGTTTCAGCATGATCGGTGAGGTGCACAGTTTTTCCACCAACCTCACCCCCATCTTTGTGTATTTTACAGAGCTATCTTGATTGATTGCAGCATTTTTTACTGTCACAGCCTGCAGTAAGGGTGGATGTGTTTCCTGAACAATTAGGAGCATCTGGATTAGAAGTGTAGTCTTGCTGAAGTATGTCAAATTTTTTCCTTCTTTGTGTTGTGGCTATTTTGAAAGTTGTAGCACACTAGGATACGAGTCATGTTGGATTATTTTGTCTTCCTTAGATCCAGGGGCAAATGGAGAGGAGGAGTGAAAGTGTTGAAAAAGAAGGATTTTACTATCTTTCCTTGTTGTAGTTTCACTACAGGAGATGTTAAACAAATGCAGTGGTGTGTGACATGCTCCCTGAGCGGCCAAGAGCAGAGTGTACTTCTAGAGAAAGTGAAGTAACTGTTAAGTCATAGCAGCAGAGGTTAGACAGCCGCTCTGGAGTCTAAAGTTTATAGACCCTGTAATAATCATGGGTCTAATTATGGAACGTGTTACTATAAATCCACCAGTCCACCAAGTGTCCCCAGATTGTGGGATTCTCCTCCAATCTCGGCGTTCCAGCCGCCCGACTACAGCCACAATGACAAGCTGCTGTGGGAGGTGCAAGGCTTGTAGCGGTGACCAAGCAGGAGGTTTTCTGGGAAGGCTTGCGAGCCTCGCCCGGGGAACTGTATTCAGCAGCAATCTGCTGATCTCCGGGCCGCGCACTGATGTGGCCGGGCTCTGGTTTCAGTGGTTTCACATTGTTTGGGCTTTTCAAAAACAAACTCTTACTGGAATGGGACTGTGAGAAAATGCAGTGTTCGGGACCTCTCTTTCCGCAGGATCATTTAAAAAAAAAGGCAATCATTTAGTGTTTTTATGAGAAAACGAGTTATGATGGGGGATTTTTTTGGGAGGGGGCTGGGGGGGATTGTGGTGTATGAGGTGAGAGAGAGAAAGCATAAAAGAGAGACAACATTGAAAACAGGGCTTTTTGAAAAGGCCCTCACAATGCAGGCCTTGTGCTGTGATTTGGTCTGTCCTCACCGAGCTGAGCAGAGGAATGGAAAAGATTATCCACAGGAATGTCTGGGGTGCCCTCAAACGGAGCGGGCCGCGTGACTGGCCAATAGGAGCGAGTCCTGCAGAGCGGCGGGCTAATTTTTTCCTGATGAACTCAGCCGCCTGCTCCACAATACAGTCTGATTACCAGGGCTGAACCCACATATGGTCTGTGTTTGGAGGGTCCAAATGACAGGACCAATTCTTCCTGGAGAGAAAAGGGGGTGGGGATGTTGGACGTAGATGATTATTACTGACTTCCCCCTCTTTTTTTATTACATTAGGTGTGGATATGGCTGAGTGGGGTGCCGGAAACGCACCAACATAAGTCCCGCCTGTAGTTTCTCACTACCTGTTGATCTTAACTCACCAGGTGTACTGTTAGCTTTTGTTTCATTGCTCTTCATTAATGCTGTTTTGTCCAAATGAATAGCCATTATGGCCAAAACCAAGCCACATTAGTGTTCACGGCAGTCCCACTTTAGTACAGAACCTCTGAATTATCTCACAAATTCTGCCAATTAACTTGGAACCCATTTACTATTCAGAGTACTTGGAAAGAGGCTCCATAGCCCCTCCACCCAGAACCGGGCCAGAGTTAACTACAGGGAAATGCAAGTGACACAGCTCCAACTCCGTGCAAGGAATGTGTCTGTACGTGCTCATAGTTTCTGTGTGGCGCTTTTTAGCATCAGCACAGCAGTAAAAAGCCATGTGGTGGGCCTCTGGAGAGAGTCAGCATGTGTTTGTAGACCTTGTGGTCACACAGCAGGGTTTGAGACAAGGACGGGGGGTTTAAAAAGTGACTCCCGGCTACTCATATTTCCCATCGCAGGGTCCTGCAAAGGTGAGGAGGGTCACAGAGAGAGGGAGCTTGTTAGTCTCAGCATGCTCTGTTCTCCCCGCTCTCTAATTGCCCGGCCGGAGTCGGCGCTCTCGCTGGCTGCTTCCTGTTAGGTCAGGAGCCAGAGGGGCCAGAGGACTCCTAGTTGCCGATTGTGGGCCCTGGCCCGCATTCATTCAGAACACACACTACAGATTATTTTGCATACACAAACTCCAACTTTCCACACTCCTCTGAAGTAGCAACTGGCTAATCCCTGCATTTTCTTAAAATGATAGGAGGTTTACTGGAAGCCATAGGACTGGAGTTTGTCCTGACTGGGATAAGAACTGCCAAACTGTTCAGTTAATTGGCTGTTTAAATTTATATTAAACTTATCAGATACTGTGAGATGTATTGGCTGCGGTTCCCAAGATATACAAACTCCTCATGCTGCACTTTGAAGGAGGCGTTATGCATTTGTTGTAAAAATTAAATGAGTTGAACGGGAAGCAAGAATCTAATCTTTTTTTTTTATTATTTTTTTTTTGACAGCTGAAAAATGAAAGGGGAGAGAGGGGGAATGTAGCAAATGGCCGCAGGTCGGAGTCGAACCTAAGGCTGCTGCGTCAAAGGGTAAACCTCTATATATTTGCGCCTGCTCTACTAATTGAGCAATGTGGGCCCCCCGGGAATGTAATCTAATGAAATATTATCAAAAGGAGATTTTAATGCCTTTCCTGGTCCCTTATACATAAACATGTAAACAATGAAAGTGTGCTAAGAACCGGCTTGATATGTATCCCTCCCTATTCTGTGATTTAACAAAGTAGGGCTGCCTGTTGAGAAATCTGACATAGAACTGCACTCTTGGGTCTACTAAACCTGGGCTGCGTCTCATTCCACATACCTCCGTCAGTATACTTACTGTCGTAGTGCCCACTTTCGATGGTTAGCGTTGCCCCAAAAAGAACGCTTATGTTAAAATACTTACTGGAAATGATGAGTGCTCGGCTCGGCTCGGCTCGACGCCTCTCAAAATTTGACGAACATCTATTAAACTCAGCTTTGTCAATCAAAAAAACAGACAGATTCAGCAACTGGATGGCCTATTTCTCGCTTAAAATGTTATCAGAAACACGTTTCTGGGAACTGTTTTCGTAAAATATGAGATCGTAATCCAAATGAGCCGCCTTGATGCTTGGTTGTGAAATTCGGGAAAAGACAGACCCACGTGACACGTTCCTCCAATCAGATGCCGGACAACGTCCCTGGTCCCTCCCCTTTTCACCTTGTAGTCAAGATGCCGCCCATTTAGTGCGAGAGGGTCCATAGTTCCACCCTAAACCTTTTGACCATTTTTAGGCGTCATCCGAGTACTTTCAGTGCACTGACTTTTTGCATTATCTACATTATATACCTAATACTAAGTGTGCAAATAGGCGGTTTGAGACACAGCCCTAGTCAATTGATCTGTTGCTATTATGAAAGACTTTGATTAATGCTGAATAATGCTTACCAATTGCATTACGCTCTTTGTACTGAGAAGCATTAGTCCTTTTATGAAGGTTCACTGCATACCCACATAACCTGTCCATCATACCTGCCAATGAGATTGCCCCAAGTGACACGGCCCCTGGTGCAGCAGCGGCTATGGTGCATCGGCAGAGATGGAGTTCTCCATGCTGGCACAGAGTGACGGCAGCCAATCCACAGCTGGTCACTCCATATCAGAGCGACTAAAGGCCTTTGATAACTCTCTGAGCCTATAATCCCCGGAGCATCACCATCAGAGTGAAATGCTATCTCATTGTTACTGCTCAAACTCAGCAGAGAGCAAGGTGAGCAGGTAGCCTGGGACATGGGGGGGGCAGACAGGAAGTATTGCTGGTATCAAGCAGTCACTGTCATCTCCACAGTGTAATTGAGGGTGGTGGAGTTGAACTTGAATTCTCAAAGGCTATCATTATAAGTTTAAATTTGAATCATGGTAGCGCAGAGGACACAGCATTTACATTTAAATTATCAGGAGTACAGCATAATTTAATGCCTAATGAATTTGTGAGCAGAATACAAATGCATCCATTGTTCCTTTTGCCACTTAAAATCAGAGCGGGCTCTTTGTATTATTTCAAGCAAAAAGCAGGCGCTTTTGTTTTAAATTCATTTTCTGTCTCATCTTTGTGTATATTTAGCTCGTTGATAATGTATTCTCTCAGAGGCAGTTTACACAGATGATGGGAAGTTTCTCTTTGCCATAGTTCCCAGCTCTCCAGGTTTACAGTACACTGTGTGAGGCTTTACATCTGGAAAAATAGAAGAAACCCTGCATTTTTTATTAACATCAATTAAACAAGCAAGTTCTCATTCTTCAGGCCCCATGTTGCCTAACACAGAACAGTATGTTAATCACGGTGAAGCGTGTTGGGTATGCTGCTGAAATATATGGGCAAATTAATGAATGGCATGAATATATTTGAATATGTACGTCTTAACCCAGATATCTTAGTCCAGATTCAATCTCTGCTACGGGCCAGCTGATAACACATCTGAAGCTGCAGTGTTCCTCCAGCTTTCTTGTCTACTTAAGCCTGATCTTGAGTGCCATGTTTATATCAGTGAGGCTGACTATGTGTTGCCGGGCACTGGCTTCCTAACCGCGGATAAACATTGGAGGATTGGGATATGAAAGAGTTGCATGTATGTCACATTTACAAAAGAATAGTTGGGCTGGCTCATGCCACACTGCGCTCAAACAAACTGTGGGAAATGTGTTCTTCATGTGCAGAAAAATACACAGAGATATATCATGAAAATAAAACAAAGACAAAAGTTATTTACTCTCAATAAAAAAATAATGTGTTGTGATAGATGACCGTGATGAAGAACAAGAGTGCAAAGTAAGACGTGATTTTGTGAAGTGCCATCCGTTATGGTGCCTCTTTTGTTTTTCCAAAAAGTTTGCGTACATCTGGATCAGCTAACAGCAGCAGGGACCAAAGGAAGAGGCCAATTTCTGTGATTTATTTATCATGTGTTATTTTCTCTCTGAACTATGAGTTTCCTGGTTGTTTTGCTTTGCTTGTAACATCCGACGCTGCTTTGCTATCGAAGGAAAACAACAGAACAAGAATGGGGGAACATTTTTCTTGGCCTCAGTAACTGTAATGTCAGTTTTGCAGTTTGGACTTTGGGTCACAATGTTTTGATTATGTGGCATTATACTTTCTGATTTCTCTTTTTATAATTTGATCTCGCTGTGAACCTTAATATCAGCAAATTTTCTACCCCCACAGTAAACTTCTTGTTTGCTCACTGGCCTGTATGTTAAGTGGTGGTAGGAAAGCTCAGGCGTCTTTTTAGAGTGGCCTGGGAGCTTGATGCTGTCAGCAGGCAGTACTTGCTGTTCCTTCCCACTACGGTCAGTTGCCTTCGCCCTCATCGATTTGAAAGGCCAACGGCAGCTACAGATGATCAGAATGTGTTCCCCGGGCCTCTGGAGGGGGAAAAGCAGGGAGAGAAAAGAGGTGGTGAGGACTCAGCAGAGGAGAGAGGAAAGGGGGACTGTTGGTATTTTGATGCTAAAGTGATTTGACACGCTTGGCATTATAGCTGGCTTGGCGATGAGGGGGAGGGAGATGTAGCGCAACCGAGCGCTTGATCCGAATGCCACCGAAGCCGATCTCATGAAGTGGAAGGGTCAGAAACGAAACACCTGTCACCCCAGCTCGTGCAGCCGCCCCCCCCCTCGCGCTCTTGCCCCCTTCTTCCCACCCGCCTGTGCACTCCCACAATAGGATGGCAGAGCCCTGACCTTTCAATGTTGCATGTCTCTGCTGCACAGCAACAGGCCCACCCGAGTGTGCTAATGCAGGCCGGTACATGCTGGGATGTGAGAGGTGGAAGTGGGGGAGCAACTCCCACATGCTTTTTCCACAGAGACCCGCTTCTTGAGGTGCATTGAGAAAGAGAGGAGGAGGGGTGATGGTGATTCAGTGGCTAATGGAAATATCATGTCGTGGTTGGATGTTGGTCTGAGGAGCTTGCGGCCCTGGAGGAACAGACTGTAGCTGCTGTGGCGACACTAAAGCTTTAGCTGCGGTTACCAAATAAACAGGACAACGATTGAAAAGCAGGAAGTCTTGAAGTCTAAGTGAGGACCATAGTGGTTGTTTTGCGTGGGACTAACTACAACTAGGGCTTGGGGCCCTGTCTATGTGAGTAACGTAGAGTTTTCCCTGCATGTCTCTACAACATACATGGTAGACAGCCAATCAGCAGCATTATTAGACCATAGTAGAAGCACAGTTCACTGATGCTGACGAGAGTTCCACCTTAGGTATTGAAATTTGGTATTGAATGACGAGGCATTTTTGGATACTTGCCGATACTAAGGAGGTAATTCAGTCACTACCTAAAAAGTATTGGAAAACTTGGGTCTTATCATCATTATTTTGGTCATTACTAGAAAGTTTCAATAACATTGTACTGAACAGAGTAATTGCTAAGATCACACGGAAAACTCACTGAAACAACAAGCAGTAAGTCAATCATACAGGCTGTACATAAACCACCAGTTTCCCCAGATTATCTAACAGAATGTAAGCACAGCCAATATGTCAGTAATAATCCCTTATTATATAAGAAAACAATGTGCGCACAACAATGGCGAGTACTGGACTTGGGTAATAATTTTAGCATTCGCCATTATCATACAATTTTAGTTAAATCTGATCAACAATGAGTGACTTTGAAAGTATGGTGTTATGATTACCACAAGAAATGAACTGGAATCATCGTTTAACCCAGTCATGCTTTTGCCCACTCTTCATGGGCTCTGGGCGCAGGGAGACCTGGGGCATTGGCGGGGGAACTGTTGCAGAGAGTTGACCTTTAGTTGTCTGCCCATGCAGACGGCTTAGTCAATGGGACTGTGTGATGGAGTAGAGCCTGTGTGATAGAGTGCACCAAACGCCACAGGGGCATCATGTCCACAAGTCTATTACAGTCACAGACCTTGAGCTAATCGACAACCATGTCTGTGCAGCACTGGTTGTTATTTAGTTTAGATAGTTTTGGATGTGTGGTTCAGTTCAACCGGACCTTTTATGAATCATACTGGTAATTTTTTATGGTTCACAAACCTTTTTCAGGTGATTCGAGGGGCAGCATGATGTAAGAAAGTACTTCTAACATGCAAAGCCAATAACAGCAGGACCCGGTACCACGTGTGTCCGGTGCTAAAATGCTCAATCAACGAGCCGATGAACAGAAAGTCAGATTTTGATCATTGATAAAAAGAAACATGTTGTTATTGATCCAAAATGCCAACTATTTGCTCGCTCTCAACAAGCTGTTTGAAGACCTTGAGCTCTGTGACTGTTTCTTACATTTTATGTATGTCACCATGGATGTGTCTTACATGCCCACACTCTCACCTGTGTTGCACGCTTCCCCGCAAGGAACAGAAGGCTCGCCCAGGAAGGAGTAAATTATTTACATGAAAGTTTTGCACCAAATATTATGAAACCATCGAGAGGCCCTGGAACATTTAGTCCCTATCTATTAATGCTTCTCAAGCAAAGATCTCATCCCCCGGGGAGGGGGGTGAGAGGGGGGGGCATCAGGACACGGGATTAACGCCAGAAAGAAAAGCCGTCCGGAGGGCTAATGTCTTTGAGTTTGCTTTGTGTTTAGTTATGTTTGTATGTCTATGTGTGTGCGTAGGTGGTTGTGCTCAAATGTACATATATCTGTGTAAGAGTATGCACTGTATTTAAAGGTATAGTAAGCAATGTAAATCCAAAATACCTTTTGTCAAATTCAGTAAATCTCGCCTCACGGTCACCTAGCTTGATGAGATTTAGCACGTACCACCCAGGTGAGTGATTAGGATAGCTGAGCCATTGCATTGTTGACTCCCCCCCCCAAAAAAAAAGAAAGAGTTGTGTTTGGCTTTTGCGCTGTGATTTGTTTTCCACCCTCCTATGTAGCGAGTTCACCAGGATGTGATTTTATTGAGCGTCTATGGCAAAGGCAAAAGGAGCAGCAGCAGCTGCCTGTAACCCAAGCTGATGATGAGCATGTATTTGTGTTTATTAAACACCCTCCCTGCCATCTGTTCCATGTATTGTGATACACAGAAGGGCACGTGTGTATGAGACTGATGATTACACAACAGCCGGGCCGGATTATTGTGGTGGCGGCTTCTCACCCGACACCAACGTGCCGCCACTTTTATTATTCACAGCATCAAGTGTCAAATACACATGTATGAAAACAGGGAGACACAGAAATGTGCTGCATACATATCTGTTGTTGATGTGTTGTGTGCACACACAATACTTGGAGAAACATGATTAACGTGATGTGAACTGATGCATTAATGAAGCTTAATACAACAAGAGAACGCTGTGTTTTTCTGCCCTCCATGTGTCTGCCAAAGGTCATGCGGGTTTAAAGAGCATTTCGAGCTAATGGAAAAACAAGTCTATTATCACTTATGATACCTTGGTATTATGTCATAAATTAGCTAAATTTGTTGATTTTCGCTACTTGTCCACATAATCATTATTTGTGAACCCAGCACATTAGTATGTGGGAGTGCAAAAATGAATGCCCAAGCACAGGAGGACTTTAGCATAATGATCATAACCTGAGAAGTACTCTATTCTCTGTGCTAAAAACAGTATTTATGCCACGGCTTTACAACTCGTTATCTGACAGCAAGACCTTAAGAGGTTGATACTATCTGAAGTAGAGAGACTTGAAGTTGACTTTGGCCTGCTTTAATGGCTGGGAAAATGTCTGATTGATCTTTTATCTCTCAGAGCGTTAGCTAATCTGTAACCATGTCGTCAGCCAGCAGTGTTTGCATGTCAGCAGAATTCAAAACAGATGAATGTACTGTAGATTTTCATTAAATATTACACAACCAGTGTGTACTCATTTGTTTGTGATGGTTATGTTCATAGATGACTTACAGTATATGTCTTGCGTCTTTGTAGATACATACATATACAATTTATATTTATCCTTTTATATAAAAGGCTCTAGTGTGAGTCAGTCTCAGAAAACTCAGACACACTGGATCCTACATTTTCCATGATGCAACAGGATAGTGCCTTTCATGAGGCCGCTCTGCCTCGTAAATGGCCAGTGCTTTCAAACCCCTCTAGTTTATAATGCAGGATTTGTTTTTGCCCCTATTTTTAATGAGCTGAACTCAAAGATCTAAGACCTTTTTCATGGCACAAAAGGCTTATTTATCTCAAAATTGTCTAAATTGTGTTCGTGAGCACTTCTCCTTTGCCGAGATAATCCATCTACCTCACAGGTGTGGCATATCAAGATGCTAATTAGACAGCATGATTATTGCATAGGTGTGCCTTTGGCTAGCCACAAAAAAGCCTCTCTAAAATGTGCGGATACTGACTCGGTTTTTCATTATTGGTGCTCGGCCGTGGTCCACTAGTCCTCAGAAGAACAAAGACCGCAACATTCTTCATCATATAACATTATAAGAATTATTCAGAACTACAACATGGCTGGCAGATCTCTAACATGCTGCCACTGGCAATCAAACTTTAAAAAAATAAATAATATTAAAATCTCACAGATGCCACGATGGACGTAGCAACAGCAGCAACCTATCAGGACAAGTGGGACCACATAACGTCAACACATGACTGTGCTATCCTCAAAGTTCCTTTGCAATTAATTGTTACTGAAGAGAGTGACATGAAAGCATGCCCTGATGCATCTCAGTAGTGAGTACACCAACTTTATTATTAATACTTAACCATTTAATTACAGTGCAATATTTAATACTTAATCTCATTCCTGTGTAATATTTAATACTCAGGACTTTTACACCAAAATATTTTTGCATAATGTGTATTCCTTCCCTTTATCTTTCTTTCTATTTTTATATATATATATACAGTGTATATATATATTTATATATAGTTGCTCTCAGGAACTGTGCACCACGTTCCTGCCCTCTTTTTTTCTCTTCTTCTTCTGCACTAACATTTTGTATTTTTATATTTCGTGTTGACATTATAAAGGGGTTGCTTCAATCTTGTTGAACAGGTACTGCACTTGTGTATAAAAAAAGGCATTCTATCAAGAATTGTACAGAATGTCCAAAGGATTTCTGGTTTGAATGACATGAACAACAGAAGCAGACCTGTGTTATATCAATTATTGAAAGATTCCCGGAAAAATTCCCATCCACGATGCAGGGAGGCAGAGCTGTGTCCGGATTACTGGCGGAACAGATTTAGCTGACTAAACAGGGGAAAGCACGACCCAACAAGAGAGCCGGTTCAACTCAACCCGAGAGAATCAGTTGTTGGAGCTGCTCCTGGTGTAGCAAGAGAACCGGCTGTTCCTTTTCTAGAGGATCTTCAAAATATTCTTCGAAGAAGCGATAAATTGTGAAACAGTGGCTTCACAAGGCTGAAATGGTCGACATGAAAATGACTGTAAACATCTTATTTTTTCTCTTCACCAGAGGCCGACACTCATTACTCCTTCAAGATGTTTTATCCGCTACTTCATACTGTACAACAGACTGCACTTGCACAGTGTGAGGGATGCAAGCAGCTTCCATCCTTTCAACTCTGTCAAAGGAGGAGGGACTTCTGTCAGGTCTTATTGATTGATGTGGATGCCAATTTGTGTCGCGTGTCTTACTAAAAGTTCTGTGTACTTACAGGATCAATATTCTATTATATTTTTTTCAATTTATTTGAGTCTCAAAGTACACCTTTGGGAAAGTGAAGTTTCATTTGGATTCCGAACAAGTTTGGCAGGAGTTAAACACAATATTTATCTAATTTAGTTATTTAAGATATTTGTTGGATAGATTTTGGACTTCTGGTCTTCACATGTGTTGCTGCTTCCGTCATTCACTGCATATAAATGTGTGCTGTACAATCTTGGATCAAACCCGCACCTGTGTACAGAATAAGACTGTGACAAGTTTGTAGTTCCTCTGCATGTTTACTTCCCTCTTCTATATTACAAGTCCCTTAGCGCAACAAACCAGGAAGACAAAGGGCACTGCCTTCCTGTTTGTGTGCTGCCGGGAAGCCATGCCTGAGAAATGAGGGGGAATTAGAAGCAAACACGCTCAGCATGAACGTACAAACCTGGTAATCACCCATGACAAGAAAGTTATAAACACAAAATGCTCAAAGACAGTGTTTTACTCATCTTTTCCCCACTCTCGATGGAGCATCTCCTAAAGTATTTAATATTCCTTCCCTGATCATGTGCCCCTCATTTTTTCCCTTTCCTCTAGTTGTATTTCCATGAAAAATGTTGCTTAAGGTTGGCTACATATTTCCAAAATTCTGTCAAAAACAAAATGCGAGTGAGTGTGTTTCCATCTGCTATGTTTCATGTGAATATCTGCAAGACGACGTAACAGGATTATAGTTAATTGGATACTAGTAGTTCTGCCCACCTAAGATGGCTTTTTCTTTTTTAAATTGATTAATATGTCTCTTCTTTGTCTTTCTATTTCTGGCACGTCCACTCAGGGATTAATTTAGCATTGTGCCTAAAAACAAGAGACATTCTTTCCTCCCCGTCCTCTCTTCCTCTTTCTTCCCCTGTCACTCTCTGACATTTCTCCATGTGTGTTTTCTTCTACCTTCTATGCCTCTCTTCCTCCTTTTCTCTAAGCGATTAGTCCCGAATCATGTTTCCAGCGGATGTACTTCTTAGGCCAACTAAGCCAATAAATATGGACTATGTGATTGATCCTTCAGCCTGTCTTGTTTACACAGTGTGCGCTCGCCTGCGCCCCAAAAGAGACGTTGACCTTTCACACGGGGGCAACTCACCCTCTTTATCTCGCATCATTGTGCAGCTGAAGAGTCGATCGCAAGCGATCACATTGCGGAAAAGGTATCGCTGACGACGGCAGAGAAAAACACTCAGGTCTGTGTGAGTGGGGATGATGCAGGAACAAGGGATGTTTTTCCTCTGATGTTCATGTCCATATAGTTTCATTGCCCCTGGCGGAGGGCTTATTTATTGAAGGGACTGTGTGTGGGAGACAGAGGAGGCGTTGTGCAGCCACCGTCTCAAGAATCAACTGCTCTGGTGATCTTGTAACCTCCCGCTCCCCCCGGTCAACTCTGGAGTTCAAAGGTTGTCTCTGAAGCTTGATCTTTAAAATGCACTTCAGCGTCATAGAGGAAAGGTGTAAATTGGCCCTCCAAATAATAGTTTGACGGTATAAAACATAATGAATGTATTGAATGAATCCAGTATATTAGTAAAGATTACTCTTATTTTAGCCAAGGTAAGCTAAGGTATACATAAGCTAGCCATCCACAGATACAGTTAAGCTTAAGGATTCACTGTGCCGCATGTTAACATTAAAACACGATGTATAAATATGTATTCATGTCAACAATTTTTTATTTTAAAAGCTTAGTATTGTATGTGTGTGTCTATAGGCTTTAGGCCACCCTACACATTATTGTAAGCCCAGTTTAATATGCAACTCAATTTTATACAATACAGATGTAGTTTGTTTTTCAACTGAGGGGTCATTGGCCTAAAAAAAGATGAAGAACCCAGTCTTATAGCATCAGCACTTTTGTCTTCAGCTCTCCTTGGTTGTATATTGGACTACGGGGGCTGTCAAAACATTTCTGAGCACCCAACAGTTCCATGGCAGGACATAACCAATGTTGAATCTGATAGATAACTGCAGCCGCTGCCAACATGCTGCTTCCATCTATAAAAAAAACCCCAAAAAACACTGTTCTCTACTGTCAACCCTCTGCAGATGACAACCACTTGACCTGGTGAGCCCTGGCATTCTATCCCATCCACCCTCTAACTGATCTCGGCCTCTTGTGCATGACTTATTATGGCGATTGTTAGAAGTTTAGGAGTTGTTAAGCAGGTGCTGAAAAAATGCCTCAGATGCCAATCTTAGTATGACTTTTTATTATGTATTGTCTTGATGGATCTATTTAATATATGTATGGGTGTGATGATTTATGCTTGATCTGCCCCCCACACGAAACAAGGACCACAATGGAAATAAGCCCCAGGGCTTTATTGTGTTATCCTGACTTTTTGTTTTTAAAGTATGATGCAAAGCTGTATCATATCTTATAATGAAATGGTCTAATAAATCAATCAATCAATCAGTCAATCAATGGCCACAAGGACAACTTTGGATCCTGTTTGCTGCTTCGCTGTCAAAACGCAGAGTTGTGAAAGGAGTTGACCTCCTGCTTGTGGCCTGTCCATTAGCATACTTGTTCAACTATGTCTTCCTTCTTTTCTATCATCATCCCATCATTCTCTTGCACGTCTCTATTTTTCTCTCCCGGCACTATCCCTGAGGTACGGGGGAAAGGGGAGAGGGAGTGGAGCAAAAAAAAAAACAGACGGAGGGCTGAGATATTCTACAGGGGATTGTGGGAACCCACTGATAAAGGCTTGCATCTTAATCCATCCTAAGGCCTGTCTTACGGTCTACTATGAGCTTTTATCTGATCATTAAGAGTGCGAGCCCATGTGCACGTCCACGTGCACACTTTAGGTATGAGTGCGGGGGTTTGCATATTGGATATGTTAATGTTTTTCTTTTTGTGCAATCACTGATGCAGAAGTGCAATCCTGTCATTCTTGCATTTCAAGGCTCTTAGAGATATTCAGTAGAAACACGGCACACACACCTCTTCACTTTGACAACAAGGCAATGCTACTACACAGCGAGTGCATAATGGCTTGTTTTATGGCTCATAAGTGTGTTAAAAGCACTAATTAATGCACCGCAATTCTCCCTCTCAGGCAGTGCACTAGGTAGGGATCTCATTCTCTCTCTCTAGGCTTATGCCTTCAGCTCCCTCGCTCCTCCTTGAGCTTTAGTGGAATTTGGTTGATGTGCGCCGAGGGGAGAAGAGGAGGGAGGCGCTCATCTTGTTTCAGTGCTTTATGAGTCTGACGTGTACGTCTGTAATTGCGGTTATGGGTGATTAAACTCCCGATGCCCCTCAGGATCCACAGCCAGCTATCAGTCAGCGTCAGGCCGGGCCGCTGCTTCCAGAGCTCAGATTGGTTCATCTCAGCCTCTGTCCTTCAGACGACGCTGCTGCATGCCACTCTGTAACATATTCCAGGAGCCGCTTTTTGATTTTACTAATAAGCTGGTCTTTTTAGTATTTTTTTATTTAATCTATCTGTAAAATGTACCTGAGGTGATGAAAGTTATTCAATTTGGTTTGTGTCTGAACAGTTAAAAAAAAATCGGTTGTAATAGTGTTAGAATGGTTATTCAATGGCTATTATTTTTTTTCAAATTAATCAAATTGTTTCTCATTTATTATAAATGACAACCTATTACATTTATTATGCAAAAATGGCATTGACTCGGTTCAGCTTCTGAAATGAGAAAATTAGTTTTATGTACCTTTGGTCAGACAAAATAAGCAGTTTAAAAACATGACAAGACTGCTAGGAGCTTGAAATGTTTTTAATTTTTTCCCCCATTTTCCAACATTGCAATGATTTAATAATAATATTCTAAATTGATTTTTAGGATAAATGTTGACTACTTTCCCGTCAGTCCAGTTATTGTTTTCCGTCACATCCACCATGGCTGTATGTTTCAGATACTGGGTTATAAGCAGCAAATGAGAGGTAAATGTTGTTGTGTAAGTCTAAATATGTATGTTGTGTTTGGGTGGATGGAAGTGTGTATTTGACGAATCAGATGACCATTTCATGGTATCTCTATGTTTATACATGTGTGCCTGTGCACAATGTGCTTTCATGCATGACGTTATATCTCTACGGTGTGTTTTGAATTCTATTTATGGCTAAAAAAAAACAAAGGGCTTGAGGCCCACTTCTTCCTGGTCTAATTGGCATGTTAATCATATTTCTGTGGGTGGGATATCAGTGTTTATGTGTGTTTGTGAAAGATTCCTGACTTATCTCAAGAGGCAACATGTGACCGCTGGAGTCCTGTCCTCCTCACTGTCCTGCTCAGCACTCCTGATGGTGAGAAGCCGGAGTTTGTCTCAGCTGTAGAGAGTCAGGCAGCCAGGACTCAGAGCCCCAGTCTATCACACGAGGTTGAGTCCAAATAAAACACTTCAGCATGTGTGTGGTAATGAGAAGCTGTGTATCTGTGTGCAAGTTATCTGTCAGTTGCCTCCTCCCATTAGTGTGCTGACTTGGCTGAGCTTTTTCTCCTCTGTTGATGTTTGGATGTTTTCTCTTGTCTCCCCCCACACACACACACACAGTATCCTTAAAAGCAATAAGGAAAAGTGTAGAAATCCCACACACTCTTTACCCTGAGGACCTCTATTAGTCATGGCAGAATGACCTCATACAGAAGGACGCAGGGTCAGGGAGGACAGAAGAAAAAGGTTTTTCCAAAAGACAGCAATGTCAACAAAAAAAGTAGGGGTGAAGATTAGAAGAGGAAAAAAAAGAATTGTGAAGAAATAACTTCTGTTGCACCACATCTGAAGCTCTTTCGCTTACGCTTGGCTGAGGCCAAGTGTTGAGGTCAGCCCAGGTCAGCGTCGCTCCGTAATGTAAAAAGGCTCAGTCGGGAGGGATGACAGAATCTAGGGGTTGATTAATGTGTGACAGATCACGTGGACCATAAAATAGCATGAATATACTGAACTCACGATACTACCAATACGTTTCTTTATGCGGTTGTAGAAACACAAACTCTGTATTGTTTTTTGTTTGTCTACTCAGCAAAAAGCGCCGTATCAAGTCATTTTGGCCTTTAAACAAAGTGTTTCTCTTTAAACAAGCAGTGCAGTAAGAATGAATTCAAACGGTTTACAGTTCAAATTAACTTGTTTTAAAAAAAATAATAATAATATGGTCTTTTGGACTGTGATGCAGCAAACTGCCACATTATTTTTTTTAAGATACAGATAAGCATTTCTACATAATCCTTCAACAAATGTTTTATTCCCCAGTTAGGATATTGAGGACTTGGTTATAAACAGAAATTACTCAATAAGTTGTTTTTTTTTCTCCATTCCTTAGGCTTGCATCTTCAGTTACTCAAATATTAGTGTAGTACTTGATAGAGTCCCCCAACAATGTTTCCATTCTTTGAGTTTTGAGCAAAGCAAAAAACTTCCCCCAAGTTTGGTGGGAAAATCCAAACTAAAGCTTCTTTTGAAAATCGTCCTGTGTTTCCTGTGAAAATCGTCCTGTGTTTCAATATTCAATCAAGACACGACCCTAATGTAAGGAGATATATATGAGATATATATATATATATAAACTATACTTATGTATTTCGTCTTCTTTGAACCCTGATAAAGAGAGATAAAAATATTGAAACAGTTATGTTTTGATTGATGAATAAGCCACAGTTCTTTTTAGTTGTAATTGTTTCTAGATTACAACCATGTTTTCTCCAAGAGCAGTGTTTGTTTCTTGAGTGCATCTTTGTGCATACCCTTTGATCACACAGCTATCTTTTAAGACTTAAGACTCGAGACAAGACCAGTATTGTAATTCAGGTGAGTCTCTTAATTGTGATTTTTGACTATTCTTGGTGTTTTTGAGCCTTTTGATCTACTTTCTCTTTTCACTGGACAGAGTACAAAAAATAAAACCTTCAAAAAAAACTAACTAACTTGATGGAAAAACCCGAGCTGAAGCTCCTTTTTTGAAAGTTTTGCTGGCCTGCGTGTGTTTGTTGGAAAGCTGCCAGTGAAAATGCAAGAGAGGGGAAGTCAGCAGACTGGCTGTCTTCTGTTCACTGTTGTTCAGATTGACTCTGTCAGGCCAGCCTTTGAGGCCCGTGATCCAGGTGGTCTGTTCTCCATGGTGCCCTCCCCTCCCTCAGCCTCGGCCATCCTGTGCCCACAAACATGCCCGGCATCAGCAGCTTTCTCCCCAGAGTGGTGGTGTCTTCCCTGCACCAATCGCAAGCCTCTGCAGCTATGGGCACATCGGCCTGAGCCAATGAACAACACCTGTTTCTCTCAAGCAGGGCTGTCTATGCCAACCATAACACCCACTTTATTTGGCCTCTGTCATGAAGCCAATCCCAACACATAATTCTAGGGCATCCAGGCCATGAGAGGCATATGCAAAAGAAATATGGATTTTATCGCTGGGGAACGGACCTTCCAGAAAATGACTTTCCCAGCACAAATGTCACAGCAAATGTGCGCTGTGTCATTGCATCATCGGAAAAAAGTGTCTTAGAGTAAAGCAACCTTTTGATAGGACTGAGGGATCATTGTTCAGTGGTGAAACTCTGGAAAAATGACTCATTTTGTTGCCTTTTACAAGTGTGAAAGCTTTGCCTGTGTTTGTACTTGCAGCTCGGAAGTGTGGACAGAATCACATATATGTTTAACTTTTTTTCCACACATAGATATATGTGTTACCCATATATCATAGGAGATGTCATTTTTTTATCATGTTGTTAATAATGTTAAAACCGTATTAGGAACTGACGCCTCAGGTATCATAATAATGTCAGTTGCCTCCATTAATCTCTAGAAACCGTTTTCTCTGCATTGACAATAACAATAACTAACAAAGGAGTGTATTACACACTGAAATACAGTACAGTACTACAGTGCCAAATAGCTTGTAAGAATGGAAATTTGAGCAATTATTTGACTTTTCCTTTAAGGATAATACGGCATATCTGGAATCATATTAGATTATGCAAATGCTGCTTTTATACAATAACTTAATTCAGCCTTTTCCTCAAAAGTAAGACCACCGGAATTACTCATGTGATTCAGCCTCCAGTTTACTGGAAGATGAAAATAATTATACACTCAGAAAGAAGACAAGAGTTGTGAAAACAAAGTCTGGCATTAAAGCTTACCTTTGAGCATGATTGTTAGCATGCTGGTTGATTATACGTGTTTTTCTAATGTACCCTGTTGTGGTCTGATTTAAAGGAGGTCTTCAGTTATGTATTTGATTATGGCGAGAAGTTTGGTTGCGGGTCAGGATTGATTAAGAAATCATTTCGAGTAAGATGTTGGATCTTTGATGCAGAGGGCCAAGCTGCTAAGGTTAAATATTGTAAAAAGAATATGTCCTTTACGAGCACTGAGTCAGAACGTTTTGGCCACAGTGTAACTATGTTGTTTTGGGGATCGGCAGTAGACTCCTCTGAAGCAGCCTTCCTCCTGGGGCTCTTCGGAAGCATCCAGAGCACATAAAAGACCGGAGCAGCAGTTAGTGCTGCTGAGAATCTCCAACACCTGGAGAGGGATCAGCTCCCAGGTGTTTGTGTTGGTACTGTCTAAACACAAGCTAGGAGTGTTCACATCACATCCCCGGCAGAACCAATGGGCTCCATAATGAAGGAGAACATACACATGGGTGAAAACCCAAGCACAGTAAGTAAAAGAGAGGGAAGAGGGGGGAGAGGAAAAAGAGAGAGACAGCAAGGTCGGGTAGCTGATGCAGGTATCTGCGGGCAGGAAAGAGCGCCGGCAGCACTCTCGCCAGCGTGTCTTCCCAGGACATGAAAGACTCGCTGCTCCGAACTGGGATTATCCTCCACCCCTGGGGAGTCCCTCTGATGAGCAGAGAAGGCAGAAGGAAAGACGTGGACAGAAATTGAAGGAAACAGGGACAGAGGAGAAGGGAGGATAGGAAAAATTAAACGGAGCAGGAACACCATGGAGAGATGCAGAGACGTACTGCACATCCACATGGATGCCAACTCCTCTTAAGGGCCTGTTGATGCTCACAATGCTTCAGCTGACCACCTTTGTACTCTTTTTTAATTTTATTTTTTTTGTCTTTAACCCTTTGAAGGATGGCTTGTGTTGCTAATTCACCAGAGAGCCATGTCCTTGTTTGATCTGAGTCCATCCTGAAAATCATCTCTGCAGGCTCAGAGTATATAAATCCATTGTGATCATTTCTAACTGACAGAAAAGACTCATGCAGCAAATGCAGGTAACAAAGATATGCAACACGGAAGAAAAAAAAGTATAATTTTTCCTCATTCTGTTGCAATAACTGTTTGAATACACTGGCACTAACTTCTAGATAGCATGCTGGTTTGTAATGGAAACATTGCTGAAACAAGGAGACAATTGATCATTTAGTCAAGTGACAAAATAATCATGATAATCGGATGATCATTTAAATCATTTGCTTTTCTCTGTTTTGTACCATAGTTCAAATATCGTTGAAGAAAACAAGCAAATTAAAAATATCATCTTGGGCTCTGGGAACTTCTGGTAAATAAGACTCAACTAGTGATTAATTGAACATAAAGGAGGATAAATATTTGTGAAAAGTATTGTCCTTTGCAGACCTAAAATGTGTTTTATTGGCTCTTGATTCTAGATAAAGACACTCTTCTTGAAAATTCAACTTTGTGTTACATAAGTGTTTTGTTTGTCCTACTTATGTTAAAGAAAATCAGACTTTAGGACTCAATAAAAAACTAAAACTTGGTTTAGATGAAGATTTTCTTGCATTGTGTTAGTAAGGAGGTCATTTGAAACATCCCACCCGAATGAAATATGCTTTTTGAGACGGAGCATTCAGTAGAATAAGGTTACGTTGTTGACATAAGCTGTTTGAGTTGTCCATGTGACTTATTCTGTTGATAATGGGCCAAAAGGTAATTGATTTTGTGTGTACTGGACAGACTGTCAGTGTGCATTGGCGCAACAGAAGGGGTGGATGAGGGGGTGGGGGGGTGGAAAGGTCGGGCCTCATCAGTCAATGCAATGAAATGTTCATGATTTAGTTTATTTATCTTGGATACAGCGTCCCTCCAATCCTGCGCCCCCCGCACCGCGGGGTTTTGTGTTATTTGTTTGCTGTAAGTTAGTCGATGCACCAATCCAGAGTACACTTGTGTGACAATCGCACACAGAAAACACACACATACACAGACACACTTGCCAGGACATTAACACCCCCCATACCCCCCCACAGGCCTTTTCCTGCAGCACGTACACACAGTTTCCTATCTCATCTATCCCCCCCCAACTGGCCCCCAGGGTCTCCAGCTTCTCTGAGACTTTCTCCCACTTTCTTTTCCTTCTGCTCCTCGTTTGGATCTCTCTTATCTATCTATGAATCTCTCTTTCTACGTGTCCATCTGTTGATCCATCTATCCCATTCTTCCTTTTCCCTTTATCGCAGGCTTGTTCTCTGGGGGGTGGGGGCGACCAGGGGAGCCAGATCCAGCTCAGGGCTTGGAACCAGAACCTTCTCCATTTGGATTTTATTACAAACAGACCGGCATGTCACAGAAGAATAACAATCAGAGGGGAAAAAATGAAAGAGAGAGGTCTCAAAGACTTGTAAAAGAGTCAATAAATTCAAGCACTCCGCTGAAAAACTGCTCTGATATTGTTTCTGGGACCCAAAACCTACATGTGAACCAGCTTTTCTGTCTTAGCCGACACTAATTGAAATGGATCTGTTAGCCTAAATCACATGTAAACATGTCCAACTTTGTGTAGGAGAACAGTAACCATTTTTATGGACCGTGATACTGCCTCTCTTAACCCTGCTGGGGGGGGGGAGGAGTCGCACATTGGGCGCCATGTTCACCAACATCTGCCTTGGGCCCAATCCAAGTGTTGCACAGGATCAAACACAAACTGTACACTTCTCAATGTGTTTCAGTGTTTCCTTGATACACCGTCTGCTTCTGACCAACTCTTGTCAAGTGGCAAGTTCCTAGTTTCTGATGTCATTGGAGGGAAGGGACGGTTTGTTTTTCCTCCTCAGTACTGTAATTGGCATAATTAGTCTCTGCAGATTGATAGCTTGATGACTACTGAGTCACAGAAAACAAGCAGGCTCACCTTGTAGATTTTTTTGTTGTCCACTTTATCGTGTAATTGTTTCATTTTAAATAGAAACTACATAAACCTTTTTTGGTTTAAGATGAAAAACTTAACAAAGAATTTACCAACAGACTCCCCATGTTCTTTGTTTTACTATTTTTTAGGCCGAGGAAAAAGTGAAATGGGCAGTATAAGGGCTGCACGATTATGGCCAAAATGATAATCACGATTATTTTGATCAATATTGTGATCACGATTATTTGTTGATTTTAACCAAAACAAATTTTGTCACATAGGCTATTTATAACTGCTTTCACATCCATATTATGCTACATTCTTCTTATGTTGAAGTTGTATAAACATACAGCTGAAACACATGTAAATGAAAATTAGCTATCTGAAATAAATAGCATAGCATTTTTTTTAAATGCATCTCTTTGAAAGCTTGTGTTTTCAACAATAACTGATTAAAAGAGCTAGGGAGAAAGTATGATTCTGGCCAGGGGTCTAACATCTCTGGCCCAGGTCCAGCAGCTCCGTCTCACACGCTGTTACTCTACCAACTGAAGTTAGTTGCATTCAATAACTTCTTCTGTGTTCTTCGCCATCGCCGCGCAATAGCAGGGTTACCAGCGGAAACAATGGTACAAATACAGGTTTACCTCTCATACTTAACAATATACAGCTGTGTTAATAAAAAATTAAAACTGTAGACAAATGTCAGAAGTGTGGAGCGGCAATGTGTGGCCGGGCTGCGCGGAGAGTAAGAGGAGAGATCCAACACAGGCACAATTAAACCATATCCATAAACTGGTAAAACTTGTAACCGACTGCTATCTGTTGTGGAATTTTCCTCACGTTACTCTGTCCTCTGTGACTGTCTACATCTAGAAACTAAGCTGCGCGATGCAGGGAACAACTCTGACTGGCTCATGATCAGACAGTGGTTTACGGAGCGGTAGATTGGCTTTGCACAAAAACCCGGAGCGTTCTAGGAAATGACGCTTAAAAAAAAAACCGCTTGATCAAGCAAATTTGATTGTGGGAAGTAAAAATCGTGATCGTGATTAAAATTTGATTAATTGTGCAGCCCTAGGCAGTATGACTTCTGGTCTGTACTGGGAGCTGATAGGTTGGTTAGATGTCTTTAGTTGTTGTAATTATTATTGGCTAATTCCTAGGGGATTCACACAATTTATTGAAACGAGTCTGGCATTCTCCCCCCCTTCCGTTATTTATTTTGCAAGGACGTCATTGATGAGTCCTGGCCTCAGCCAAGACGATTGTGATTGGTTTAAAGAAATACAACCACCCCACAGGGTTTTTCCACCTATAGCAGAATGTTAACTCGTGCACACAGACCTATCTCAGCGCTGTGGAGATTGGTTTGTTTTTATTATTTCTACTAAATTTGACCTCATGTCACTGCTAAATTTGGTTTTGAGTGATGGCCCAATTCATGACAAGTGGCAGATAAAGATTTGTTTGTGGTAGCAGATTACATTTTGCAAAGCATGTTTGGTGTTTTTGACTTCTATTTCAGTACAAAAAGGCTATCTTGCAGACACATTCGAGATGGGTAATGCATCTTCGTTCCTAGTTTAATGTACTTCTGATAACATAAGCAGTTATCAGATTTATCATGGCTGGTCATGTTAATTTAACATCTCATAAACTTACAATCTTGTTTTGCAGTCAGGTTATTATCTCTCTGTGTTTGTGTGTACATGTATATGCTCGGCCATGTGCCGTCAAGTGTGTTTTGGCAGTGAGCGAGCCAGATAAGGGCCTGTGTTGTGATTTTCATCTCTGGGTGCAACAAAAGAGGAAGCTCGATGAATCATGGCTTCCTGGCTGACTTGCATTTCCCCCCATTACTGGCATTCGTACAACAGTCTCAGACATAGGAGCCGATATATGTCTTCCTCCGTGGGTGCTCAAAAAAAGTAGTCAGAAAATGTGCGCATTTCAGAACCTTAGGAAATGGACAGCGGCTGACACAAACACACACGCCTATTAACTCAATAATGAAGTCGTAAAGTAGGTAAAGTAGCACTGCTACTGTTCACAAATAGGCCTACAGATAGGATTGGAGAGGAGAAGTTTAACTGACGAATAACCACAATCAGCTTCGTAGGAAATTAAGAATTAATGGAGCAAGGGACTGAAAGAGACGTAACCAATCACATTATGACAGACGCTCTACTTAGGACCAACTGCAATGTTTTATTTTAAATCACACGTGCACACGTGGGTACTCAGTGGGTGCTTAGTATCGGCGCCTATGGTCTCAGATTGGTCTCAGATTTGACAGCCCAGAGGGCCTTAGCAGCACAAATATCAGATTTTCTTTTCCTTTTTTTAGATTAATCTATAATAGAGAAAAGGCCACCCCTTTTACTTTATGCAGGGGTTCTACAAGGACAAGAAGACAAGTAATGTTGAAGGTCTCACATAACTGTCTGCAGATGTCAAAAATCAATCTTTAATTTATCTGAAAAAAGCCATCTCAGAGTTTATTAACTTTATTATCCCCTTACTACTTGCTAAGCTGCCATGTTGCTGAAAAGGTAACGAGTCCTCAATAATATCCAAAGAGCATCAGCGGCAAATGTAATCTTGCTCTCCTTAAGGCAGCTCCACAGGCTGCCATGGTGATTATTGTGCCACGCCATGTCTTTTGATCAACTGCCATTGTCAGTTGCTGCTCTTGATGTAAGCTGCGTGATGCATTCACTATGCTGAATCTCCTTCATCTGTGATTATTTCATCTCCTTCTCAGTAGTTGTTTTGCTGTCTTTGTGTCTTGTGTCTGGCGCGCCACATGTTGCTCTCTTGGCAATTTCAAACGAAAGCAATAGATGCAAATTAATAAAATGAATGCAAATAAAGCTAGAGAAATACTCTTAGTGGAGATTTCCTTTCTGCTCTGAGGCCATTTAGGGTTAGGGTTTGATAGCATTTTGTCAATAGCCTATCCATAGCCTACAGTGACTTAAAGTACGTAGATACACAAGCATGAAGCACCCTCTGTAGGCTGTAGCATGCCCTCATCATTTTGGGAAGATATGGTTAAATACACTATGGTTACCTCAATATGTTTGTTTTTTTCAAAAACACATAGTTTGCTATATTTTCGCCTCATGTCCACACTACTCTGGCGTTTCCAGACAGAAATGTTTGGAAACACAGCTGCCCCTTTTTGAGTTTGAAATCTCCATGGTCTTGTTTTAGTCTGTACAGTTGGAAACGGACAACTTTGGCAACGATGACACAGACACCCACATTTGCATCCTAATTGGGTATTATCAGTCCCAAAGTGTCCTTTTCTGATTGGTCACACCTTTATCATGTGATCCTTTTCGGGAAGAAAACAAACGGCATCATCCTTGAGGCAAGCTATCATTCAAGTGATTTGCAACAATTCCTGTGTCTGGCAGCGTTATATCAGCCTTAATTGCACACACATGACAAATGTAAGGAAATGGTCTGTAGTATGAGTCTTCAGGCATGTTAGTATGGACTGAGATTAGATAAATTAGTTTTCAATTGAAAACCTAGTAGTGTAGATGTAGCCTACTTTTGTCAGAGCTTTCAGAGGAGGCGAATAGTACTCGTGTTCCAAAATAACAGGGTGCAATTATGATATTATAATTAGACATAAAGTAATCCCTTACACTGTTTTCTCTTAGTTTGTTTATTGTCCCCCGTGGGGAAATTCACAAGGCATTTTTGACGACAGAAGTCAAGAAAACAGTGAACTAATGAATGATTTTAGACGTATAGACATCACTACAATTAGCATAGACGAGGGCACCCATACATGGGAGGAGGAGGGGTGGGGGTCCAGACTGGCTGGGAAGAAAAAAAATAAATAAATAAGAATGTAAAATATTTACAGGTGCTTAACTAAACTGCCATCAGTCTTGTGTATGATTTAGACTAGAACATGACGGGCAGTATGTCAGATAATTTATGATGACGTATTTCCAGGCTTCAACTCTCAGCAGCAGGTGCTCAGCCTCGGAGCTCAGCCTCGGCCTGCGCAGCTCTACTCGCTCACAAGCTGGCCGGGAGAGATGGTGGATCACCTCTGAGCTAAAAAGAACGATCGTAGGCCATATCAGCAGATCAGAGTGTTGGCAGTCGGGCCACAGCCAGCAATAGCGCCAGTAATCTGTGGCTTAGCTGGCAGCTAGCCACAGCCAGCCATGGCTTCATGTCCTCTTCAGACACTTAAGAGTCACTAAGGGCACCAGCATGCCCCAGGAGCTGGCGCTTTTATACACAAGCTGTCAGAGACATAAATTGAAAAGAATAGGAGCCCACGAGAGACAGAAAAGAGTAAACGGGAAGGTGGGAGGGAAAGAAATAAGTCTGTTAATGAGGGCAGTTGTTTCAGCAGGCAAAAAGAATCAGGTTATATCAACACTGTATCAAATGATGGTTGTTAGCAGCCCACCTACTGTGAAATTGTGGGTGGCCTGTTTTGGGTCTTTTCTGCCACTTATCCCACATTAAGGCCCGTTCTTTTCGCTTTAGCTGGTTTGTGGATGCCCACAGATAAGGGCCTTAACAGAAAGTTGGATACTTTTGATATGAGCTGTCGTAACGCTGCAGCTCCGTTTGCAGCTGCTCTGTCTGATCATATCTTGTCTCGACAGGAGTGCTTGTTAAAGCAAACACCTTCATCACTAGATCGCTTTTTGTACCATTCCTCAAGCCTTGTTTACCGTAAAGAGGACGAAGGATTCAGAGTAATAAGAGTGAGAGGAAAAAACCTTGGGAACATAATGTATGATTTTCTCCTGTAGTGTATCTTTGACTGTGCAGGGATTATAAAAAGCACAAAGACCGCAGGGAACAAGCAACTAAGAACAAAACCCTGTTGACGTCAAGCGTCCTTTGTGCATTAAGTAAGGCTTGTGATGTGCTTTGCTTAGTTGCAAGTCTCAGAGGTGCTGATGAAATGCTACTATCTGCAGCTATTCAGTCTTCCTTGGATGTTTTGTTCATTGTTTTGCATCCAAATCTGTTCTGATCAGGCCCTGGTTTGCATATTCATATTCCATCTTGCAGTCTTGTAATAATAAATTAGATATTCTGACCAAAATGAAGAGAAAGAACCTTCATCAAGTCACCACTGACCAGAACTCGCACCAAAATTGAGACGTCAGGGCTTCAAAAGTGTGCAACCAGGCTGACTAATACAGGAATACCACCCAAACGGACAGAAATAACCCGGGAGAGAACATATGCCCCTATAGAAACAGAGGGACACTGGATCAGGTGTTGATTGTAGCAGATAGAGTTCATAACTAATGAAATAAGACATTTGTGTGATTTGAATAGATGTCAATAGGGACTATGCATCATTAGGCACGCAAAAGGATACACTTTTTGTTCATGGTCATACTCCAACTCCTTGCCAATGTGGACTGCCTCTGAGGTTAATTCAACTGTAATGGTACAGTATACAGTAGATAATTTATCATGCAAAAATACTAAACATTCACTGGTTTGCCACTTTTCTCCGTTTCATGTCATTGCAAGTTAAACATTTTTGTTTCAAAATGTAAAGTGCAAAACTAACATTCGCCAGTGCTCCTCATATTTTACATCACCTGTTCACATGTCATCAGCGAGTTATGGGTCTACCCCTACACCAACTCCCAACAACCCAGCCTACACACACACACACACACACACACACACTCCCACTACCTCTCCCTATCCATAGAGTAAACACATCAGACTGGGATGTTTACTCTCTGAACCTTAACTGAAGGGACCAGATTAGTCTGTTTATATAGTGGAAAACAGTAGGGAGACATTTACTGACTAATGAGCGCGCGCACACACACACACACACACACACACACACACACACACACACACACACACACACACACACACACACACACACACACGTGTTGTAAAGCACGCATGTGGGTGAAGTGTGTTGACATTGGTATTTAATTAAAATATACCGTGTGATGCTGAAATCAAGATGCTGATGAGTAATTGTTGGAACACACATAGAAATGTGCACACACACAGAGCTTCATGGACAATTGACTAAAACATCAGCCGGCTGTCGTCATGGTGATATAGACATCAGCGGTAAAAACAAATTATGATGTTCTACCGACTCCTGTGTTATTTTGGGCTCAGGGTTTTTATGCAACCGGCTGAATCTCTTGGGATTTTTTTGTTGAATGTTTTTCCCCTCTTCTCTCCTCTTCCTCTGAATACATGCTGAGAAATGCTAATGACTAGCATTTCATCCAGTCTATGCTTCGACGCTCGGTGCGCTTCAAAAACTGACTCACCTGGCTCTTAAAATGTCCCTGTGAATAATAAAAAAAAATCTGCTTGTCGCCTCAAAACAACAGATGGAGAAGAGAAAAAAGAATGAGGGCTACCTTATTGTTGATGGGCCACGGCTTCATCCAGATGTCTTTCTTATGTTTCGATGTAGGTGCACGTGACTCATGACTGCTTCATTTACGTCAAAGTCAATCTGTGAAATGTTCTGTGTTTTTTTCCTGGCTGCTGTCTTGCCAATGGCATCATCCCTCGGCTGACCCACCTCCGGCAGAGTGGTACATAAAAACCTGTGGTGTACCCAAGGATCTGCTTGGAGCCAGTCTGAATGTTCTTGTTTGTTTGTGCACATTTTGTGCTGTGGTGAAGCTCTAACAGTCTCAGGAGAATGTGGGATTGGACAGAAGCTATAGGGGTATTAACCTAAAACTGGTACTGCTCAATGCTTCTTTCTGTAAACACAGACAACACAAAGCATTATGATGTGACTATTGACTGTCGGTTCCACTGATAGTGAGTGAAGAGATTGAAGGGCAAACTGGCAACTGGATGTAAAGTGATTTACTGAGATTTATGAGCGCTCTCTTTCTGTTTTTGCTGCATCCCACGTCCTCGTGTTCCACTAAGTCTCCCCCGTGGCACCACTAGATGAATAATAGAGGAAGAGAGTAAGCTGCCGAGTGAAAAATGAGCATCTGTCTGCTTGTGCCTAGGCACCTGCTTGTGACTGCAAATGTGTTTTGGAAAGGGAAGACACAACGGACATGGTGTCCAGAAGTTAGGTGAAAGAGACATTGACGGGGAAGACACACAAAGGTACTGAAGTGACTACTGAGGAAACATGGCAAAGAACGAAAAAGACAGATTTTAAGGTTTCACTGCACTAGGGATGGTTCAGACTACCGTGGGGGGTGTAGGGGTGCACTTTCCATCTATAATGCATCATCCTTTGCTGTTGGCAGTGGCAACACGAGCTGATGGGTTAGTTAGGGAATGCAACCATTGGTGTAGCTCTGCAGCCAGCTGAGTCATTTGTAGTCTTTATAAAAGATGTGTGTATTCAGTGGTTTGTAATCTTTTCTTTCATCACAGGATGCATGCATGTATGTATATGAGCTGTTGATGTTTCAACAAGAAAGCAATTTTCCCTTCTAGATTGATTCAGTCCTGCAGAGGTGAATTGATCCAATATATTGAAGTTGATTTATGTAGTGCTTTAAAAATAACATCCAAGTGCCCTCCATCTACAGTAGGCTTCTGAAACTTAGAAAGCATGGGCTACAGTCCAGCCATTATATAAACCAATCAAAAAACTAGATTAGGTTTGTATTAGAATTATGAAAAGAGCATAAGTACATATCTTCTTCTTCTTTGTCACATAAATTGTTGCACAAACCCTCATTTTCTTCCTGAGGCTCCCTGAGGGGATTTCTGCTCTACATTGGGAATCACTACTATGGGAGAAACTAATAATTTCTGCCAAATCAGTCTATGTTTTAATTTAGGAGCCGATAGAAAACATTCACACCTTGTGTCTCTTACACAGTTACACAGTAGTCGTAAATGACGGACTAAAAGACTTAAGGAGAAATGAAAAGTCAGGTAGGTTTCTGTTACAGAGGCCCCCTCAACCCGTCACCTTTCATCACAGGGTCTGTTTAGATGACAAATAGTGCACCCTCTGCTGTGTTCCTTCAGGACATGCTCTCCCCCGCCAACAATTGGTGTATCAGTGACTCAGTGTAACTATAGAGACCAGAGAACATCCTTCACTCTACTAGATTGTTTTTATTCAACAGCCCTAAAACCAAAATGTCAAAGTAGATGATGTGCGTCAGTGCCTCTACAAACAACTTGTATGACTGAAAAATGATTCATATGAGTGTTCTCTGATAAACCACCTCTGTATTTAAGTTTAGGCAACTAAAATATCTTGGTTAAAGTTTGGGGATGGGCACCTCTATCGGTAAAAGAAAACCATGTTGACGGTAAGAAGATGACTGCATGTGAAGTATAGCTCCCCGCAGTGCAAGCTTTGCATGCCCGACCATTCACTCCAGTTTTTTGCGGTGGAGAAAAAGTTATTTTAAAATAAACTTGAAGCAGATTTGAGCCTTTTTTTCTATTAAAACATTGTTTGTAGCAAACTTCACTGTCTAGATCAAACATGCATTCGAACCCATCTTTCCGTGACAATCGTGACACTTCTAAAATTCCATTCGCTGATATTCTGAACAAACCTGAACTTATTATAGGCCTTTCCTCCTTTGCTGCAGAACAAATGACAGATGGTGTCATTTTTTTCTGGAAAAGGACGGCCATTAATCCCAACAGCGACAGATCACCCGTCAGAAAAGCGTAAACAAAGGTTGTTTCAAGCGGTTTTGGATGAACGCCATGCACTCATCTTTCCGTTGAGCACCGTCCCCTTTCATCTTATCATCCATCCTCTTCTCATTCATCCATTTATCATATGCTAAATGCACGAGCCAGCAGCAGCCAGAACACAAATTGGCGACTTCCCCCTGTGTAATCGCACCCAACGGCAGGACAAAAGCACGAGGAAGGCGAGAGCAAGGGAGGGGGGCATTGTTTAGAAATAGGAGATGCTTGTATGGCGTACAGAAGTGTTAAGTGGAGAGCTCTGTCTGCGCCTGCCTGTAAGATGGGCCCTAATTTGGTTATTTGTAGCTGTCAGTTGTGCTTTTGTATGCCCGGCGATGCAGGCCAGTTGACAGGCCGCAAACAACAACACTCAGTAGCACTTGAACACCTGTCTAAACATCAGTCAACCTTTTTGTTTGGCACTCATTTTTTGGATGATTCAATCATTTTACTCCCCCTCTCCACTACTACCCTGCCCTCGCTCACTGGTTTTCTCTTTATACACTGTGATGTAATCTTGTGGGCATGTTTATTTGATGCTTTTTGCAGATAGTGCAAACGGTTGCAGGAGCTTGCCGTGTTTTCTCAAGACTACTTATCGAACATGTTTCACTTCCCAGGTCAAGGCGAGGGGGGGGTACATTATGTTGGCTTTTCTTTTCCTCTCCCAGGTTTTCCACTCCTCTCCTTGTTTCTTTATCTCTCCTCTCCTTCTCTTCTCCTTTCTTTTCTTGTCCTCTTGTCTCCTCTCCTCTCTTATTTTCTTGTCCCCTCTTCTCTTTTCCCCTCTACTCTCATCTCCTCTTCTGTCCTCTCCTCTCTGGGGAGGATTAGGACAGAGTCCTTTTCATCCTGCTGTAATCCTACACTGGCAACCCAACTCCAACAAGAATACACACACACACACACACACACACACACACAAACACACACACTTTGCTGTGAGATATCTATATGTCCTGGGGGTTCTTCTCAAATAATACCATTCACATCACATACAATATTACCACATAGCCACACAGTTTGCTTCCTGTTTATCTGGAAGGAGGGGATGTTCTGAGATTTTGCAGTAAATTTTCTGCTCTGGTTGTTCCTGTTCTCCAAAAAGCTGAGCTCCCCCCACCCCTGCTGGGACCTACAATGGCAGATTGGCAACCTTAATACCACAGCTCTCTTTATCTGCCTGAATTAAAACCCAATTGGCCAAGGGTCATGGGAATTGCTGGCTCAGGGAGAGCTCTTACTTTATTTATTTTATTTTTCAGGAATTATGTGTGTGGGTGCATTTTAGGGGGGAAAAATGTAATCAGAGAGATAGAAGCTCAAGTGCTATCAGTCAGGATTAAACACTGCAGCAATACAGCTAGATGAGGAGCTGTTGTTAGCCCTTTATTAAGAAGGATGTGTATTTGTTTTCGGAAGGATGGGTCCTGTGTGTGTGTGTGTGTGTGTGTATGTGCTTACAGGAAGTGCTTGTGAGGCAAGTTGGATGTGCAGGAAGTGTTTGGCTTGCCTAAGCTGTCAGCTAGGGTGCTGCTCTGAGGATTGCTGATCCCATGGGCAACCCTGCAAAGATTCCCCCTCTTTTGCCCTGCATTCAGTCTTTACAGCAGAAACACACCACAAAGAACACACATAGACACCCAAAGAAATACTGTAAAGTCAGCTGGGTCAGGAAGATAGCTGTGAACTGGACTCGTTGTTCTCGGCTGTCAACTAATTGAGCCATCCATCACTTTTATTCCACTGCCAGGAAACAGAGGAACCTGGTCACTTATGAAATGTGGGAGTGTGATCAGCAAGCCACACGCATTACATAACTAGTCCATGTCCCTGGAGCAGAGATTGAGCAAAGCTGTGTTGTCAAAGTAGGACAGGGTATAGGAGAAGGGTATGTTAAGACAAAGGTCTCATCACCCGTGACGTAGGGCTATGCAATTTGGATAAATTGTTCTAGCATGGTGGTGTGTGTATATAATTTTCATAAAACTATGTCCTCAGATGTTTTGTTTCGTCAAACCAACAGTCTCAAATATGATCAAATATAATTTCCATTGTTCAAAAGTCAAGTAAACACACTTCATTAGACACGAATAAGGTAAAATTATAAGAAAAACAATGGAAGTGCCAAAGAGTTGGGATCTTTCCGCCATGATTTGCAGATTGGACAGAAGTAGCAGCGGGATGGAGAAAAGGATGAGAATAGAAGGAAAGACGGATATGAATGAATGAAAAGAGGAAGTGCTGTGCTGAAAGGCAAGACAGCACGGAGGGAGTTATCAATGCACATACAATGCTCTTGTCAAATTCTCTGTGACATACCACAGTATCCTGAGTCTGTGCTCGGGCTCCTGCCTGTCCCATATCTTCTGTGTTGAGAGTTGATGGGAAGATGGCCTGCTAACTTTATTCAAAGTACAGAGTAGACTGCGTCTTGGAGGAAGGAGAGAGACAGAGCATATGAGCTCTTATACATTACACATGACGTTATTCTTCTCACTACTCATGACGTCTTTTCCCTCTGCTATGATTATATATAATATATTTAGCTCTTTGGGGCCCACTGCTCCACTCATCAACTGCATACATTATAGATGTACATCCTGTCCTTGTAGATCCCTGAGGGAAGCACTTGTGATGAGGTAAACTCTTCATTGAGGGATGGAACCACTGTGTAGCCATCAGCCTTCACTGACTCGCTAGAGTTGTTTTTCACAAGAGTTGTCAGTAGATTTAATTGTCTCAAGTGTTTTGTGCATTTTCCTGGACCCCGTTCAGATTTAACAACCGCTTTCACACTTCACCAGATGTGTTGGATTTGGACTTTGGACAGGAATAACTCTAATTAGTTCAAGTGAGAAAATGTCCTCCTATATAAAGATAGAAAAATCTAAATTACCCACAGGCCTGAAATACACACACATGCTCATGTCCTATACGTGCACTAATGGAGAAATATCTGAGTGAGTGATGTCAGAGTAACTTGGCAGTGCCCAGGAGGTGAACAGGCACCTCTCCAGCTACCAATTCACACTCCGTACACACGAACGGGGACTTGAGCCACAACCCTCCGGTTCCCAACCCAACTCCCTACAGACTGAGCTACTGCCACCCCCATGAACAACATGGTTTTCAAAAGTTTTATGTTGGGGGGGAAAAAGGCATGTTGACAAAATCTTCATGAAGATGCATGTGGAAATCGTAAAATGTCACAGCAACATCCAACCCAGAGATGTTTCCAATTACCCTCTTTGTTTGTTTTTTCCGACCAGACTCGTCGGGGCACCTGACGTCCTCGCCCCTGGGCTCACCGACATCCCACCGGGGAATGCACCCGGTCTCTGCTCAGTCCGACGTCCATGGGGCCCTCCGGCTCTCTTCACTCTCCCATCAGCACGCTGAGTTCGCCCATGAACGGTCTGGCCTCCCCCTTCTCCGTCATCAGCTCGCCTATGGGTCCCCACTCCATGAACTCGCCCGGAATGGGCTACGGCCCCAGCGTCAGCCCCCAGGTGAGGCCTGTGACAGACTCACAGATGTGCACACGTACTCACACACTTTTGAAAAGTCTATTTACTACTGACACTTGAGAGTTGCATATGTCTGATTTGTTTGATTTTCTTCTAGTAAGTAACTACAGTGTCTAAATTACTCTGATTACTGTAAATTAGCTTGAGCAATACACCTACTATGTATACATATTTACAACAAATACTATATAACTTATTAATTAGAGTTTTAGAGGTGCTGTAGGTAATAATCTTTCTATTTTTTTACCTTTGGACAGTGCTAGGCTAGCCGTCCCCCCCTGCTTCCACTGCTAAGCTAAGATAACCATCTCCTAGCTGTAGCCTTATAATAAACAGACAGACCTGGGAGCGCTATTGATCTTCTTATTCAACCCTTCGGCCAAACAAGTGAATACGCATAATTCCCAAATGAGTTATTCCTTTTTAATGAACAAGGGAGTTACAAGCTACATTCACAAACAAAAGGTTTCATGTTCAGCAGCCTCTACCATGGTTTCCTGAGGTTTTGCTGTGTACACAAAACTACAGCTGCCCTATAAACTAACCAGAGAAAAAGTTGAGTATTGTGTACAGAGTTCACATGTCTCAGAAGTGCAAATTACAGTCTCTTACACACACACACACACACACACACAAGCCAGGCCCCAGCAGACAGAAGCCCTGCTTTTACCCCATGCCACAGTTAATCAAGGCCCATTTAACTGTACTTTGCTCTGTCACTCATTCTTTTATATCTGAGGCCTATTTGTCATTCTCTCCCGCCATATTTTGCTTCCTTTACCTTCATTCGCCTTCTCTCTGGCTGTCTTCTTTTCTCTTTTTTCCCTTTCTTGTTTTCTTATTCCTTGTCTCTTTCGTACCATCTCCTGTCTCTTCCTCTGTCTTTTTTATTCCATCAATAAGCCTTAGTTTCTTTGGTATTAAAACACACATACACACACAATTAAGACATCAAAGTCTGCATTGGCCCAGTTTCTGTCTGAAGCCATATCTGTAATTGAAATAATCCCCCCCCACCCCCCAAAATGCAATGGCTTCCCTTCTTTGTGTTTGTGAATAATTGTGTTAAAGTGTGTCGGCAATGTGATGCTATTTGGGATGGGCTCTCTCCGCTATTGTTGGGCTTATCGCCGAAGTGTCCCACATGTAATGGAGTTAAGGGTGGATTAGGGGCACTCAGAAAGCGGCCAGAATCTTTCCTTGCTAGAAAGCCTCTCTTCTCCCTCCCCACCCCTCTCCATCTGATTCTTCTACACCCTTTAATTCCAACACTTTCATCTTTGCGGCTGTTTCTGTCCTCGAGCTGCATACTTTGTATGCAGGTTGAGTGTATAGGTAGCAAACGTTACAGATGATTGCCGCTCGGTTTGTCTCATTTCAATGAATCTCTACCAGAAGCTTTAGTGATCCTTTTTGAGTGTGTACATATTTAGCATGTAAATACTTATTAATATTCATAAAAAGAACCATGTGCTTTAGGTGTTCTTATCCTTTCCGTGTTTTACAGCTATAAAGAGCAGGTAACAGCTGTTCTGTCTGGTGACAGTTTTATTACTGTATGTACAGTAATTACAAACACGGTTTGCCTTGTGTTATGGGTTGTGTCTGGTTTCAAGTCTTTAACAATGCTGAAACAGCTGGTAGAAGGGTAAATGGCTGCAAAAAATGTCGATTGGCAACACTTTTTCTTTTGCAATTTGCGCTGTTCACATTTTATTCTTTAAGTTGGCAAGTATGGGCATATGGATGTCAGGGCGAGGTATCGAAAAACGATACTAGTTCCGATATGATAATTGACTTTCAGTATCAATACCCAAATGATCTCTTCCTTTGAGACCTACAAACCAGTTTTACATCAAAGGGTTATAGTATGGACTGGTAAGGGTCGGGGTGGGGAATAGAGCACCACCCTCTTCCTTGAGGCTTACCGCCTGTTTCAAGATGCCAGTGTGTGGTAAAGCAGTATCTCTCATTCTTCAACATCAGATTAAGGGCATGAGAAACAGTTACTGTCCGTTATCCTGATTTCATATTAACCTTGAGCCTGAATAGTTTTTCAGTAACTGTGTCAAAAGCAGCAAGCTAGTACTGACAGTTGGCATTGCCTGGTCAGACTTGTAATATTGTTAACTTCCTGATTTTAATCATAATTTCTGAGATTTAAGACTATTTCTTTTGGACGCTTTTGTTTTGCTTCTTGTTTATAATGAATTCATGTGGCTGACTTTGTTTTGTCTGTAATTATGTAGCTATAAGCAGTACAACCATTTGTCAACAATTATAACTTTTCCTATGAGGACATTTTTAATATTATTGCATTATATTATATTTTACTGTTTTTGTATTATGCCTACAGGAGTTATTGTTTGTTGATAACACATACAGTGGGGAGGACAAGTATTTGATACACTTTGCCAATGACCATCTGGATGATCCAGTAGAGGAACGGTAGAAGGTCATGTGGTCTGATGAGACAGAAATAGAGCTTTTTGGTCTCAACTCCACTTGCCGTGTTTGGAGGAAGAAGAAGGATGAGTACAACCCCAAGAACACCATCCAAACCATGAAGCATGAAGGTGGAAACATCATTCTTTGGGGATGCTTTCTGCAAAGGGGACAGGATGATGGATGGGGCCATGTAGCGCAAGATCTTTGCCAACAATATCCTTTCCTCAGTAAGAGCATTGAAGATGGGTTGTGGCTGGGTCTTCCAGCATGACAACAACCACAAACACACAGCAAGGGCAACTAAGGAGTGGCTCTGTAAGAAGCATCTCAAGGTCCTGGAGTGGCCTAGCCAGTCTCCAGACCTGAACCCAATAGAAAATCTTTGGAGGGAGCTGAAAGTCCGTATTGCCCAGCAACAGCCCCGAACCCTGAAGGATCTGGAGAAGATCTGTATGGAGGAGTGGGCCAAAATCCCTGCTGCAATGTGTGCAAACATGGTGTTAAACTACAGGAAACGTGTGATCTCTGTCATTGCAAACAAAGGCTACTGTACCAAATATTAAGTTCTGCTTTTCTGATGTATCAAATATTTATGTCATGCAATAAAATGTCATGCAAATTAATTATTTAAAAATCATACAATCTGGATTTTTGTTTTAGATTCCATCTCTCACAGTTGAAGTGTACTTATGATAACGACAGACCTCTACATGCTTTGTAAATCAGCAGTGTATTAAAGACTTGTTCTGTCCACTGTAAACTGTATCTGCATACAACTATTTTATAGTATTCTAAACTTTATAAATGCTGAATAAGAAGATATAAAATAAATTTAAAAAACTAGCTTTTAACAACAAAAGTAAGGTGTGAAAAAAATTATTGGAATAGGTTATTCCACCAAAACTCAAGATCCAGTGTTGAAGCATTTCAAATAGTACCCATCCCCCCAAAATATTAAGGATTCGAGCCGGTAGACTTGAATGTTTGCATAACAGACTGCAGAAGCTGCAGACTGTTGCTCAGTGAGGGCGGAGGACGGCAGTTTGATGTGAGTAGCGCGGCTCAGAGGTTAAAGATGGTGTCGGTGCCCTGTGGTCGTGAGGCGCGGCACTTGTGATGAGACGTGATTTGAGTCAGACGGCGTATGCCACTTGTTTTTAGCACTCGGCTGACTCGCTGTATTCATAAGCATTTAACTGGAACGGGGTCACAGCTCAGCCTCCTGCCTACTAAACCACCCAGAGGTCAGTACAAGAACCTCCGCCTCGATACACACACACACACACACACACACACACACACACAATGCCATACAGGGTTTACAGGATGATCTGTCTTGTACCTTATATTTCTGTTTTACTTCCTTACTGTCTTTCTAAGCCATTCACAGCAACTTGTTTACCATTAACTACAATCATCAGTGTCTTCTTTTAGCAGGAAACACAACTTTTAGAGGGATGACAATATAAAAATCCAGGTGGAAATCTCATTAAACCATTCTGGTTCTTATTAAAATCTGCGTGGTTTCCAATAAATTTGGCCTATACTATCCCCTACATCAAAGATGCAAATGACAACATGATGAAAACAGAAGACGGGATGAACAAAACTCCCATTCTTACTGGGATCCTGCATCCTCTGACAGCCAAACCACATGTAAAGGGAGAGACAGTCCTTTATCATCAGCCAATTCTTACATCTCAAGCAACGGTACATCCCCTTGAGCTGTGTCCCGAACATCCAGACACACTGACATACTGTGGTTGCATACGTCTTGGTTTGTCGCGTCTATTCTGTGCATCCTGGCTGTCTGCTGTGTATATTGTTCAAGAAAAAAACACCTGCATTGTTCTGAAGAGGCCCAAACTCAGACATATATTTTACATAAATAGTTTGCTGGCAATGCGCCACTTTTGCATGGTGGTTTTGCTGTTATTAGACATGCTGTCTCTTTGTTTTGGGCGTTATATGAGGGGAAATATGGCAAGACATCTTCCCTGGGTATCTGGTCAGGGGGGTGTTGCAAGGCCACATCAATACCCAATAGGATCAGACCATCAGTGGTCGTGTGTGTGGGCTTGAACTCACTGAGGATACAGACCATCTCTGGATTAGAGACACCACAACTCTCCAAGCAGCTGGAAGGGATTATATGCAGGGTTGGAACACATGTCACACTTCCAATGACAATGGAGAGTGTTGTTTGGCTTTTTTTTTTTTTTTTTGCAAAAAAAGGAGTTCTTTATCATCAGACCACTGCCTCAGACTCCCTCAGTCTGTACCCCTCTGGCTTCCATGCTCTCCCACTGAAATCTTCCTGAGAATCCTTAACCAACAACAGGCCTCCAGTGTCTCTCAGCACTTCTAGCAATAAGTAAAACGGTTGTGTGTTTTTGGAGTTGAACACAGAAGACACGCTAATGTGAAAAAGGTGTAAATGTTTTACAAGAAATGGAACATGTGCTTAATAAGTTATAAATGAGCGGCGGTGGTGATGTCATGTGCCAGTTTTGGGTACGTCGTTTTGAGTCGAGGGGTCGCTAGGAGACTGAAGCACAACACATCCAAGAGAAAGAAAGAGGGAGAGAACCTCGGCCCCTTCCTGTGTGGGAGTAATAAAGGTCCATGTTGCGGCTCTGGTCTTTGATGGACCTCGCTGTAGTCACTCTGCATGACATCATGGTTGCATGGCTCTAATGGCCCCACAAAGGGCCTGTGTGTAGGGTCCCAGGAGAACAGTTAAAGCTCTCTAACGTCAATCAACCCTCAAATGGATGTTTTTTTTTTTTAGGCAAAGCTGTCTCCAGGTAGCAATTTGAATCCATTTAGAGACCCCCACCCCCACCCCCAATGTTAGTTCAAGGAAGTGTAACTAATGTGTAGAATTAATCAAGTTGTTTCACTAGACGTTTACTGCACACTTACTTAGCTCTTAGTGTAATGAAGAGAAAACATCTATATTATTTTGTATTTTCTCCTGTTACATAAGCAAACTTTATCATATTTTAGAAGATTTTTAGAAGTTTCACATTTCCTAATTTGCTGTTGCTGCTATTAATGCAAATGTCCTGCATCTGGTTCATTTTAAAACTGCTTCCCTGGAAAGCTTTTATTCTGAAACATATGCAGGAAGTGTGTTGTTGAAATTGTGAAAGCACAGAAAAGACAATCAGTAAATGAGAACGTCATTTTCCCTGCAACAGGGTTGTTAGTTGAAGAATTACTGCTGTTGAAATGCAAATTGTGAAGAAATCACCATGTAGCTGTCATAGCACAGGTACTTTCCATTGGCATTCCTTTGCCACTACCACTGTTTGTTCTAACAGACCGCAGGCCATGATTTGAGAACACATGCAGTGTGATAGCATTGTGGCCTGTCTGTGTGTTCAGACTTGTGTTGGGCCACACAAGAGACAAGGCATTTAGGAGGTAGCAGGTATAAGGGATAGAAACTGTAACATTAGGTTTAAGTTTCAGAGAGCAGCCTCCTAATGCCGGCTCTAGACGTTGCGGTTTGAATGCCTCAGGGGCACACATTTATTTTAAAACTTCAAATAATCCTTATAGGTCTTTAATTGCATCTGGTGGTGTGCTCTTACAGCAACCTAACACTGTCTGTGGACAGACATGTACGCAGTGGCATGTCTGTGGAGTGTAATGACACTAACTAAATAATTTGACTTTTCACACACCTGTAAAACCTGTAGCTGTGTAAAGAAAGTGTTTATAGACATTTCACAACACAATGTGAGTAGTGATAAGTGTATACCTTTAGGTGGGGGCTACTAATTAGCATAATTCCCCCGCTTTATGGTTATTACTTTTAGGTGGGGGTCATATTCCCCCCCGCACCTGTTGTGTATACTAGTAGGTGGGGGCCGTTTCCCCCCCGCGCCTGAAGTTAATACTTTTAGGTGGGGGCCGTTTCCCCCCGCGCCTGAAGTTAATACTAGTAGGTGGGGGCCGTTTCCCCCCGCTCCTGAAGTTAATACTAGTAGGTGGGGGCCGTTTCCCCCCGCGCCTGAAGTTAATACTTTTAGGTGGGGGCCGTTTCCCCGCCTGAAGTTAATACTTTTAGGTGGGGGCTGCTGATTCCCCTAAAGCTGCGTGCGCAGATCGTCCAAACTAGAGGAATAAATCAATTGGAAAAATGTATAAAAGAAGAAGAATAAATTGAAGAATAATGAAGGTAAGTCAATGATTAAAGTCTTTTAAAAGTTTGACTACTAATGTAGTGTGTTTAAACGGATTGTGTGTGTGTGTGTGTGTGTGTGTGTGTGTGTGTGTGGGTGTGTATATGCGTTGTATTACTGTCTGACGGGGAGCGATGATTTCAGCTTTAATGGTTTAAGGCTGTATGACTAGATTGTTAACGTGTGTGTGATTTCCACGATGTAACAGTTACACTTTGAATCAGGCTAATACTTTTACTCATGGTCGCGTTTTTAGCTAGCTAACTGGATAGATGTATAATGCCTTTTAAATGGTCCGTGATACGCTTGCAGGAGGATGTGTGTGTTTAAACGGTGTGTGTGTGTGTGTGTGTGTGTGTGTGTGTGTTTGCTTCGTAGCGCTGACGGGAGCGATGATTTCTAAACTTTAATGGTTTAAGGCTGTATGACTAGATTGTTAACATTTACGATTTCAGGATGTAACAGTTACACTTTTAATCAGGCTAATACTTTTACTCATGGTCCCGTTTTTAGCTAGCTAACTGGCTAGATGTATAATGCCTTTTAAATGGTCCGTGATACGCTGGCTGGACTGCGTGTGTGTGTGTGTGCGTGGGTTTGTATATGTGGGTATGTGTATAAGCCTTGTATTACTGTCTGACGGACAGCGATGATTTCTAAACGTTAATGGTTTAAGGCTGTATGACTATATTGTTAACGTGTACGATTTCCAGGATGTAACAGTCATATTTTTTTTAATCAGGTTATTTGCTTATACTATTAGCCTGTTTTTTAGCTAGCTGGATGGACTGCGTGCGTGTGTGTCTGAGCGTGGGGGTGTGTGGGGTGTGTGTGTGTACATGTGGGTATGTGTATAAGCGTTGTTTTACTATCTGACGGTGTGCGATGGTTTTAAAGCCAGTTATATTTGTAATCAGGCTAATACTTTTACTCATGGTCACGTTTTTTTAGCTAGCTAACTGATTAGCTGTATAATGCCTTTTTAAATGGTCCGTGATACGCTGGCAAATACTTTTACTATTAGACCGTTTTTAGCTAGCTAGCTAACTGGTTAGCTGTATAATGCCTTTTAAATGGACCGTGATACGATGGATGGACTGCGTGTGTGTGTGTATACGTGGGTATGTGTATAAGCGTTGTTTTACTGTCTGACGGGTGCGATGGTTTTAAAGCCAGTTATATTTGTAATCAGGCTAATACTTTTACGATTAGGCCGTTTTTTAGCTATCTAGCTAACAGCGTTAGCTGTATAATGCCTTTTAATGGCCCGTGATACGCTTGCAGGAGGAAGTGTGTGTGTGTGTGTGTGTGTGTGTGTGTGTGTGTGTGTGTGTGTGTGTATAAGTGTTGCAGCACTGTCTGACGGGGAGCGATGGTTTTAAACTTTAACGGGTTAAGGATGTATGACTTGATTGTTAACGTGTGTGTGATTTCCAGGATGTAACAGTTACACTTTTAATCAGGCTATTACTTTTACTCTTCTTGGCCCGTTTTTAGCTAGCTAGCTAACAGCTTAGCTGTAGAGTGACGTCTTGCATTTTGTGATCCGTGATACGCTTGCTGGCGTGCGTGAATTGATGGCCAATGAATAGCAGCTAAAATAGTGACGAGCATTAATGTGATAGTGTGGTTTTCAGACTTTAAGTACCGCGGGGGAGAAGTTTTGACTAGTCACCTTTTTTTCCTTCTCGCTGCAGTTATTCTGATAGCTAGGTTGCATACGGTATGTTACTACGCGGTTTTTTCTTGTTAAATTCTCATTTCGAGGTGCGAAATGTCTGGTAGTTTTTATGTCGTTTTAGCTAGCTTGCTTGCTAGCTGTATCAGTCTAAATCACATACAACACAAAGAGGAAAACTTTTCGGATTTTCCAGAATTTGTAAAGGAGACAGGAGACATATAAGATGATAATTTTTGCTTATTTTTAATGAAATGAAGTGATTTAAGGAGCAAATCTATTTTTAACTTAAATACCTGGAAGGAAGGCTGTCCCTTCTGTCATTTCTGTTTATGACTAAAAACCTAGCTTGCAAAAAAAAAAAGTACTATATTTTCTAAAAGTGCTATTATCAGGAATATCATAATAAAAACGATAATCTTTTATGCTAAGAGAGCAAGGTGAATCAAAAGGTGACTATTTAAGTCCCTGAGAAATGTTTTAGATTTTGCACATTCAAAAAAAACTGTGATAGTAGTGTTTCATCCGTCTCACCACAGAAGTAATAAGCACTATGTTTGCAAATTTCGGCTACTGTAACATTTACGGGTATATTTTATCAATAATTTTTATTTGAACCTACCTTGCTTTATTTGTAATTCAGTATTTCCTAGGTTACAACCGAGCTCTTTTCCAGTTAATACCAGGAATTAAAGATACCCAGTAGAATTTCCCTCTAGGAGTTATTCTTTTTCTAAATTGAAAGATCTGACAAATATGTTTATTATCACATTTCTTATCTAGCACACTAACCCCATTTTAAATTAACTTATGTTGTGTTACATTGTTCAACCCTAAAGACAGGTGACCTTTAATCAGGGTGTTAAATTCCCTAAATGGGGCTGGGAAGCCATGACGCAAAAAAAAATAAATAAAAAATGTCATTTTTTAAAATAGCGCCAGAACTATCAAATAAAGAAATAATGTTATGGAAGCCACATGTAAACCAACCATGGGTTTTATGAGGCGAGAAGTTGTGAAGGAAACACAGTTTCCAAGCCAGAAGACACTGTTGGTGAAATTTAGATAACTTGATAGATAATTTGCATGGGGCATAGTCACGTTTTAAAAAGGGAGGAAAGATCCCCAACAAGGTTAAATATATGACTAGGAATAAAAACCACTAGGAATTGGTATATATAAGACATCTCTTGATACAACCAATTCTAAATGAGTGTACGGTGTCTGTGAAGTCCAAAACGTGTAAACCATCAGTGCTTTACAGGCAGAAAGAACTTCCTTTTTAAGTTTGTGGGGGTTATTTTTCAGAGGAAGTCGAGAAAGATTTTATTAATCTTTTTTAAGTGTTTTGTCATTGATAATGTTAGAAAAATCTTACTACCACATGTTCCATGATTTGATGAGGACGAAGAGAGGCTGAGGGTCCAATTGAGAATTAAGAAAAAAGGGTTCTATCATGTAAATGAGAAATTCAACAAAAATACTGTTAATCAACATTCTATGGTCATAGCCTAGTCTAAGATGCCAGGGGGGTAGGGAGACAGAAGGTTACTTACTGGTGTGAGGAAAAGGCTTCTTTCTATATGCTAAATGCCAGACCTGACCTGACCAAGTCTTTAGAGTCAGAGGAACAGAGGGGGAAGGTGAGTGCCTTCTGGACCTCTTCACAGAGACAAAATGCATCTTCTCCTAACCTGGTTGCATCATACATAAACTGTTACAATGTTTCCAAAACATTGTTTTTAACTTTTTTTTTTTTTATAACTCAACGATAAATAATTATAGAGAAGGGTAAAACAAAATGGGAGAGAGCGTCTGCGTTGACCAAAAGACTTCTACCAAACATATTTAAAACCTCTTTCAACCAAGAGTTTAGATTACCGGTAGTTTTGGTCATTTTTGATGTAGAGAATTGTTCAACCAAAGTTAAAGTATAAGGAAGCTAATTTTTTTTGTCCTTTAAAACAGAATGGTGTCATCTGTCAAAATCAATATTATTAAACCACTTAACGCCATCAGTTCTGTAACCATCAGAAATAGAATTCCACATTTTACCTCAAATCTATTAGTTGGCTTGTGAGTAAATATCACAGAAATATTAATGTATTTTTATAAAGCATCTCAATAACATTAATAAAAGCATCACCAAAACCAAATAATGTAAGAGTCTTCAAAAGAAAAGTATGCTCAATAGTATCAAAAGCCTTGTAGAAATCTAGAAAAAAGATTAAGATCTGACGATTATCCATAAATCCAGACTGTGTTTCAGAGATGATGTTACCAAAGCCTGTTTTAAGGCTATTGGCATAAACTAAGGCCATTATTTTATAGTCAGTTGTTTATTAGTGAAAGACACCAGTTGTCAACAAACCGTTTTTGTCCTTACCCTGTTTAGGGATAAGCGGAATAATGCCATGTTTCATAGTGGTGGTGGTCATGTCTTTCTCTTTCATACATTCTTTATACATACAAAGCAGCGGAACCTGAATGTATTACCAAAAATGCTCAGAGATCTACAGAAAGTCGTCTATACGGAGCCTTTCCTCTTTTTTTTTTTTCTTCATGGAATGGATAGCTTTCATTATTCCAGTAGCTGTTATATTAGAATCACAAAGGTGATTACAAAGTAATGTTTGGGATGTACTTACTTCTTCAATAAACAAGGTGCTGTTACTGAGACTAAACTTGGAAGGACATACATTTTTATAAAAAGCTGTGCCAAATTCTGAAATTGAAAAGACAGTAGATTTGGAGCCAATTATATTAAGAGAAGTTTAAACTTTTCTTTGACCATTTCTTTTCTCTTCTTCTCGCTCTCTTCTAGCCATTTGGCCATTTGATCTTATAAAGGCCCATCTGGCTAAATCAAAATAGAGCTCCTCAAGTTGTATTTTTCTTCTTCATTAATAGTATATTTAGATAAATCATTTAATCTATCAAGTAATTTAGTTTGTATGTAATATTGATTAGCTTTTTAACAATCTTTTAATAGCAATACATCTGGTCTTGTACTTAAAGAACCACATTTTTTGTTTATATCTGTCAGCGAGGTTAGCAAAGATTTCAGATAAAAGGGCTTTAATATTATTATTAAAACTTTCATCTCTTAATAACGTATTATTCATCTTCAAATAACCGCTTACTGAAGTACCAGCCTGCTGGTCGCCCATTTCCATTGGTAACATCTAATAATCAGAGAACGGGGGCAACTGAGTGCAATATAATCTTAACAAACTGAGTGCAATATAATCTTATCAAACTGAATAGCAGATTATATAAAAAAGTCAATTCTAGATTTAATTGATAGGGTTTCGGCTACACTGTAAAAAAAAAAAAAACTGAGATTAGTGTTAATTAATATTTAGTAATCAATCACTGGTAACAGATACATAATAAAAAACTAATTGTAGTTTGGCAGCACATTGAGGTGACTTCAACAAATTTTAGTTATTTATTAATTACATTTTACTCAGTTTTGTCTGAATAAAATCATCTATTTTTTTTTAAGTAGATTTTTAATTATATTCATCAGTTAAGTCAAAGATGCAGAAAATAATACATTTTAACTCATTGGTGAGCTTTTGGATTTTTTTAATCACACTTAACCCCTCCAGCTCCAACTATTTTTCAGACACATGCACATAGTCATCAAACATTACAGATACAGCCATTTTGTCAAAGGTAAGACTTGTTTAATTATTGTATTTTTTACAAGGAGTTGCTGTAACAGTCCAGTTGAACATTTGTTTTGCATTGCTGCAAGTTACCCAACAGTCCAACTTTACGATCTGAAAGGGAAAATAAAGATATGTTATCCTAACTTAACGTTACAGTGATTCTGCCTAATGTTTAGACTAAACGCTGGCAATGAATGACTGAAACAGTACTCTCTTAAATATCACAATTTCAAATGACTTTTCCAAAATATAACGTTATAGATAATGGCCTTTAAGATAGGCTACCACTTAACTTAATCTACTACCAATGTTCCTGGCATCGGACTGGCCTCCACCCCTCCTCCGTCCTAACAAGCTAAATTAGCTAACGTTTGTCTGGTACGGTGCTTGTGTACGTTACGGAGGGAAGACTCCACGTTAAGTAATGCTAGCCCCGCAGTTTCACTTATCAATTCACGGTAACATACAATGAGGCCCAATGGGAGATGGCATAAACTTTTTTCAGTTTTTTTTTTTTGTCTGTCGGAGTATGCAATCAAACCGGTTTCAGCGTGTGCTGACAGATTACACCGGCAAGCTGTGTCTGAGGTAGGCCTGAACGATATTGTGTTTTAGCATCGACATAGCGATGTGCACATGTGCGATGGACACATTGCAGGACGTTACGATGTTACGTTAATCCTTTTCTGCTGCTTAAGAGAAAAGTAAACTTTCACCGTTCTCCTTTTACATGATTATTACCGTCCGACCCTTCCCCTTTAAGACAGGTAGCCATGTGGGCAACGTGTGTATGTGACGTTAGTCTGACGGGGTTATTATGGGAAGTGAGGCTCTCCGTGTGTAGAAAAAGACCGTAGGCAGCAGCTGCCACTGACACAGTGGTGCGATACACTCCCCTACAAAATATAGTTTTGATGGGTAGTCCGTGAAGCTACAGCAGTCAGTGTTTTATGTTCACCGTAAATACACACTAAATCACCTGATTAATGCAACATAATTACAACGTCTCCCGGCAACATGTAGTCACTGTTACTGTCATTTTTCCTTCTATGTAGATACACTCCCCTACAAAATCACAGCATTTTGTGTTTTGTATACAAGTCAAATACATACCTGGTGATAAATGTCAGTCAAAGTCGCTTCAAGCACATGTTAAGAAATCTAAATGATCTTAAATTACATTGGAAAAGTTTGTAATACGTATCTTGTACATACATAACATAAAGAGCGACTAAAACAAACAAATGTTTCCACATGATATCACCTACATATATAATGAACTGTACTTACAGTAAGTAGGCCTACCAAACTGCATTAAAATAACACAGTAGCCTCTGACGTAGTAGTCTTGATGTTGTTATAAGTGGAGACTTTTAAGGGGAGGAACATCTCTGGCTAATCACATAAGCTTAACCATTCATTAGTAATCTTCTTTGTCAGGCTCACTCTTCATTCTCTGCATACAACATGTTTCAGGGTTCCCAAACTCTTATAATTACTGTTGCCTCAGTGACAATGTTTGAATAAAACTAAGTTTTCTTCATATGTGGATCATCATTAGATGTGCTTGAAGCGACTTTGACTGACATTTATCACCAGGTATGTATTTGACTTGTATACAAAACACAAAATGCTGTGATTTTGTAGGGGGGGAGTGTATCTACATAGAATTATAAAAAATGACAGTAACAGTGACTACATGTTGCCGGGAGACGTTTGTAATTATGTTGCATTAATCAGGTGATTTAGTGTGTATTTACGGTGAACATAAAACACTGACTGCTGTAGCTTCACGGACTACCCATCAAAACTATACGCACCACTGTGTCAGTGGCAGCTGCTGCCTACGGTCCTTTTCTACACACGGAGAGCCTCACTTCCCATAATAACCCCGTCAGACTAACGTCACATACACACGTTGCCCACATGGCTACCTGTCTTAAAGGGGAAGGGTCGGACGGTAATAATCATGTAAAAGGAGAACGGTGAAAGTTTACTTTTCTCTTAAGCAGCAGAAAAGGATTAACGTAACATCGTAACGCCCTGCAATGTGTCCATCGCACATGTGCACATCGCTATGTCGATGCTAAAACACAATATCGTTCAGGCCTACCTCAGACACAGCTTGCCGGTGTAATCTGTCAGCACACGCTGAAACCGGTTTGATTGCATACTCCGACAGACAGAAAAAAAAAAAAACTGAAAAAGTTTATGCCATCTCCCATTGGGCCTCATTGTATGTTACCGTGAATTGATAAGTGAAACTGCGGGGCTAGCATTACTTAACGTGGAGTCTTCCCTCCGTAATTACACAAGCACCGTACCAGACAAACGTTAGCTAATTTAGCTTGTTAGGACGGAGGAGGGGTGGAGGCCAGTCCGATGCCAGGAACATTGGTAGTAGATTAAGTTAAGTGGTAGCCTATCTTAAAGGCCATTATCTATAACGTTATATTTTGGAAAAGTCATTTGAAATTGTGATATTTAGGAGAGTACTGTTTCAGTCATTCATTGCCAGCGTTTAGTCTAAACATTAGGCAGAATCACTGTAACGTTAAGTTAGGATAACATATCTTTATTTTCCCTTTCAGATCAGTAAAGTTGGACTGTTGGGTAACTTGCAGCAATGCAAAACAAATGTTCAACTGGACTGTTACAGCAACTCCTTGTAAAAAATACAATAATTAAACAAGTCTTACCTTTGACAAAATGGCTGTATCTGTAATGTTTGATGACTATGTGCATGTGTCTGAAAAATAGTTGGAGCTGGGGGTTAAGTGTGATTAAAAAATCCAAAAGCTCACCAATGAGTTAAAATGTATTATTTTCTGCATCTTTGACTTAACTGATGAATATAATTAAAAATCTACTTAAAAAAAATAGATGATTTTATTCAGACAAAACTGAGTAAAAATGTAATTAATAAATAACTAAAATTTGTTGAAGTCACCTCAATGTGCTGCCAAACTACAATTAGTTTTTTATTATGTATCTGTTACCAGTGATTGATTACTAAATATTAATTAACACTAATCTCAGTTTTTTCTTTTTTTACAGTGTAGCTGAAACCCTATCACTTAAATCTAGAATTGACTTTTTTATATAATCTGCTATTCAGTTTGATAAGATTATATTGCACTCAGTTTGTTAAGATTATATTGCACTCAGTTGCCCCCGTTCTCTGATTATTAGATGTTACCAATGGAAATGGGCGACCAGCAGGCTGGTACTTCAGTAAGCGGTTATTTGAAGATGAATAATACGTTATTAAGAGATGAAAGTTTTAATAATAATATTAAAGCCCTTTTATCTGAAATCTTTGCTAACCTCGCTGACAGATATAAACAAAAAAAATGTGGTTCTTTAAGTACAAGACCAGATGTATTGCTATTAAAAGATTGTTAAAAAGCTAATCAATATTACATACAAACTAAATTACTTGATAGATTAAATGATTTATCTAAATATACTATTAATGAAGAAGAAAAATACAACTTGAGGAGCTCTATTTTGATTTAGCCAGATGGGCCTTTTAAGATCAAATGGCCAAATGGCTAGAAGAGAGCGAGAAGAAGAGAAAAGAAATGGTCAAAGAAAAGTTTAAACTTCTCTTAATATAATTGGCTCCAAATCTACTGTCTTTTCAATTTCAGAATTTGGCACAGCTTTTTATAAAAATGTATGTCCTTCCAAGTTTAGTCTCAGTAACAGCACCTTGTTTATTGAAGAAGTAAGTACATCCCAAACATTACTTTGTAATCACCTTTGTGATTCTAATATAACAGCTACTGGAATAATGAAAGCTATCCATTCCATGAAGAAAAAAAAAGGAAAGGGATAGACGTATAGACGACTTTCTGTAGATCTCTATGAGCATTTTTGGTAATACATTCAGGTTCCGCTGCTTTGTATGTATAAAGAATGTATGAAAGAGAAAGACATGACCACCACCACTATGAAACATGGCATTATTCCGCTTATCCCTAAACAGGGTAAGGACAAACGGTTTGTTGACAACTGGTGTCTTTCACTAATAAACAACTGACTATAAAATAATGGCCTTAGTTTATGCCAATAGCCTTAAAACAGGCTTTGGTAACATCATCTCTGAAACACAGTCTGGATTTATGGATAATCGTCAGATCTTAATCTTTTTCTAGATTTCTACAAGGCTTTTGATACTATTGAGCATACTTTTCTTTTGAAGACTCTTACATTATTTGGTTTTGGTGATGCTTTTATTAATGTTATTGAGATGCTTTATAAAATACATTAATATTTCTGTGATATTTACTCACAAGCCAGCTAATAGATTTGAGGTAAAATGTGGAATTCTATTTCTGATGGTTACAGAACTGATGGCGTTAAGTGGTATTAATAATATTGATTTTGACAGATGACACCATTCTGTTTTAAAGGACAAAAAAAATTAGCTTCCTTATACTTTAACTTTGGTTGAACAATTCTCTACATCAAAAATGACCAAAACTACCGGTAATCTAAACTCTTGGTTGAAAGAGGTTTTAAATATGTTTGGTAGAAGTCTTTTGGTCAACGCAGACGCTCTCTCCCATTTTGTTTTACCCTTCTCTATAATTATTTATCGTTGAGTTATAAAAAAAAAAAGTTAAAAACAATGTTTTGGAAACATTGTAACAGTTTATGTATGATGCAACCAGGTTAGGGAGAAGATGCATTTTGTCTCTGTGAAGAGGTCCAGAAGGCACTCACCCCCCTCTGTTCCTCTGACTCTAAAGACTTGGTCAGGTCAGGTCTGGCATTTAGCATATAGAAAGAAGCCTTTTCCTCACACCAGTAAGTAACCTTCTGTCTCCCTACCCCCCTGGCATCTTAGACTAGGCTATGACCATAGAATGTTGATTAACAGTATTTTTGTTGAATTTCTCATTTACATGATAGAACCCTTTTTTCTTAATTCTCAATTGGACCCTCAGCCTCTCTTCGTCCTCATCAAATCATGGAACATGTGGTAGTAAGATTTTTCTAACATTATCAATGACAAAACACTTAAAAAGATTAATAAAATCTTTCTCGACTTCCTCTGAAAAATAACCCCCACAAACTTAAAAAGGAAGTTCTTTCTGCCTGTAAAGCACTGATGGTTTACACGTTTTGGACTTCACAGACACCGTACACTCATTTAGAATTGGTTGTATCAAGAGATGTCTTATATATACCAATTCCTAGTGGTTTTTATTCCTAGTCATATATTTAACCTTGTTGGGGATCTTTCCTCCCTTTTAAAACGTGACTATGCCCCATGCAAATTATCTATCAAGTTATCTAAATTTCACCAACAGTGTCTTCTGGCTTGGAAACTGTGTTTCCTTCACAACTTCTCGCCTCATAAAACCCATGGTTGGTTTACATGTGGCTTCCATAACATTATTTCTTTATTTGATAGTTCTGGCGCTATTTTAAAAAATGACATTTTTTATTTTTTTTTTTTGCGTCATGGCTTCCCAGCCCCATTTAGGGAATTTAACACCCTGATTAAAGGTCACCTGTCTTTAGGGTTGAACAATGTAACACAACATAAGTTAATTTAAAATGGGGTTAGTGTGCTAGATAAGAAATGTGATAATAAACATATTTGTCAGATCTTTCAATTTAAAAAGAATAACTCCTAGAGGGAAATTCTACTGGGTATCTTTAATTCCTGGTATTAACTGGAAAAGAGCTCGGTTGTAACCTAGGAAATACTGAATTACAAATAAAGCAAGGTAGGTTCAAATAAAAAATTATTGATAAAATATACCCGTAAATGTTACAGTAGCCAAATTTGCAAACATAGTGCTTATTACTTCTGTGGTGAGACGGATGAAACACTACTATCAGTTTTTTTTTTTTTTTTTTTGAATGTGCAAAATCTAAAACATTTCTCAGGGACTTAAATAGTCACCTTTTTGATTCACCTTGCTCTCTTAGCATAAAAGATTATCGTTTTTATTATGATATTCCTGATAATAGCACTTTTAGAAAATATAGTACTTTTTTTTTTTGCAAGCTAGGTTTTTAGTCATAAACAGAAATGACAGAAGGGACAGCCTTCCTTCCAGGTATTTAAGTTAAAAATAGATTTGCTCCTTAAATCACTTCATTTCATTAAAAATAAGCAAAAAATTATCATCTTATATGTCTCCTGTCTCCTTTACAAATTCTGGAAAATCCGGAAAAGTTTTCCTCTTTGTGTTGTATGTGATTTAGACTGATACAGCTAGCAAGCAAGCTAGCTAAAAACGACATAAAAACTACCAGACATTTCGGCACCTCGAAATGAGAATTTAACAAGAAAAACCGCGTAGTAACATACCGTATGCAACCTAGCTATCAGAATAACTGCAGCGAGAAGGAAAAAAAGGTGACTAGTCAAAACTTCTCCCCCGCGGTACTTAAAGTCTGAAAACCACACTATCACATTAATGCTCGTCACTATTTTAGCTGCTATTCATTGGCCATCAATTCACGCACTCCAGCAAGCGTATCACGGATCACAAAATGCAAGACGTCACTCTACAGCTAAGCTGTTAGCTAGCTAGCTAAAAACGGGCCAAGAAGAGTAAAAGTAATAGCCTGATTAAAAGTGTAACTGTTACATCCTGGAAATCACACACACGTTAACAATCAAGTCATACATCCTTAACCCGTTAAAGTTTAAAACCATCGCTCCCCGTCAGACAGTGCTGCAACACTTATACACACACACACACACACACACACACACACACACACACACACACACACACACACACACACACACACACACACTTCCTCCTGCAAGCGTATCACGGGCCATTAAAAGGCATTATACAGCTAACGCTGTTAGCTAGATAGCTAAAAACGGCCTAATCGTAAAAAAGTATTAGCCTGATTACAAATATAACTGGCTTTAAAACCATCGCACTCGTCAGACAGTAAAAACAACGCTTATACACATACCCACGTATACACACACACACGCAGTCCATCCATCGTATCACGGTCCATTTAAAAGGCATTATACAGCTAACCAGTTAGCTAGCTAGCTAAAAACGGTCTAATAGTAAAAGTATTTGCCAGCGTATCACGGACCATTTAAAAAGGCATTATACAGCTAATCAGTTAGCTAGCTAAAAAAACGTGACCATGAGTAAAAGTATTAGCCTGATTACAAATATAACTGGCTTTAAAACCATCGCACACCGTCAGATAGTAAAACAACGCTTATACACATACCCACATGTACACACACACACCCACACACACCCACGCTCAGACACACACGCACGCAGTCCATCCAGCTAGCTAAAAACAGGCTAATAGTATAAGCAAATAACCTGATTAAAAAAAAATATGACTGTTACATCCTGGAAATCGTACACGTTAACAATATAGTCATACAGCCTTAAACCATTAACGTTTAGAAATCATCGCTGTCCGTCAGACAGTAATACAAGGCTTATACACATACCCACATATACAAACCCACGCACACACACACACACGCAGTCCAGCCAGCGTATCACGGACCATTTAAAAGGCATTATACATCTAGCCAGTTAGCTAGCTAAAAACGGGACCATGAGTAAAAGTATTAGCCTGATTAAAAAGTGTAACTGTTACATCCTGAAATCGTACACGTTAAATCTAGTCATACAGCCTTAAACCATTAAAGTTTAGAAATCATCGCTCCCAGACAGCGCTACGAAGCAAAAAACACACACACACACACACACACACACACACACTCCGTTTAAACACACACATCCTCCTGCAAGCGTATCACGGACCATTTAAAAGGCATTATACATCTATCCAGTTAGCTAGCTAAAAACGCGACCATGAGTAAAAGTATTAGCCTGATTCAAAGTGTAACTGTTACATCGTGGAAATCACACACACGTTAACAATCTAGTCATACAGCCTTAAACCATTAAAGCTGAAATCATCGCTCCCGTCAGACAGTAATACAACGCATATACACACCCACACACACACACACACACACACACACACACAATCCGTTTAAACACACTACATTAGTAGTCAAACTTTTAAAAGACTTTAATCATTGACTTACCTTCATTATTCTTCAATTTATTCTTCTTCTTTTATACATTTTTCCAATTGATTTATTCCTCTAGTTTGGACGATCTGCGCACGCAGCTTTAGGGGGGAATCAGCAGCCCCCACCTAAAAGTATTAACTTCAGGCGCGGGGGGAAACGGCCCCCACCTAAAAGTATTAACTTCAGGCGCGGGGGGAAACGGCCCCCACCTACTAGTATTAACTTCAGGAGCGGGGGGAAACGGCCCCCACCTACTAGTATTAACTTCAGGCGCGGGGGGAAACGGCCCCCACCTAAAAGTATTAACTTCAGGCGCGGGGGGGAAACGGCCCCCACCTACTAGTATACACAACAGGTGCGGGGGGGAATATGACCCCCACCTAAAAGTAATAACCATAAAGCGGGGGAATTATGCTAATTAGTAGCCCCCACCTAAAGGTATACACTTATCACTACTAATGTGACTGGAGTAAAGATGCAAACATAGGTTAAACTGCATTTTTGAAATATTTGCTGTATCACATGAAGATAAAAAATAATGCCATAATAATAAATAACTGTCAACATCATTCTGACATTTTTCATCCAAAGAACATAACAACAGAATAGTAAGAGGAAAGATCAAAGATTTCCATGAAACTACATTCTACCTGTATTAGTGTTAATCAGCCCCACTTCTTGTTTAAAGAGCTAATTAATTTAGTTGTTCTAATGAACAAGTAAAAACATTAGTATGTAAAAAGCAGGACGGCTGGCTAGTAGATGTATCAGTCCATTATCTGCTGGATGGTAGACAATGGAAATACAACTGAATGACTTGCAGGATGATCATCTAAATGTCAGTTGTTGCTGGTTTGCGTGCTATTTGACGGAAGATATACCACTCAGTTGATTTCCATGTAGCATACTAGTCAATGCTAGTATAAAGAATTACTTGATGATAATGGACACACACTGGTTGTCTCTTGTTTTGACACTAAAAATACTTATTGAGCCATCATTAAGTGATAGGTTGGACAATCAACAGTCTTTACCTGCTAGAGGACATACCAGTGGAATACTCACAGGTTGATTAACTGTTGGGAAATGAAAAATATGAATCTATTATGTGACAAAGGAATTGGGTGGTCAGTTAATTGCTGGATGACTTACTATTGGACACTTTTCAATTAATCACTGAACAACGGACAGATGACATACATGAGCATGATCACACCCATATATAGGCTTATTAGACATTTAAACGGTGAACCTATAATCCGGGTCCTCCCACATGACAGCGTTCGACATTATAAAATAAAACCTGTAAAAGGCAAACTGCATTTGGGGGAAACAGGTTACGTGTGCACATGATTGAAGGACTGAAAGTCATTCACAATGTCTGAAAAGTAATTTATTAAACTTTTCTGTCAATCCTGGGATGTGCATTATTTAAGATAACTGTACAGTTCTAATTTAGAAGCTGCATGACGTAGACATGAATATGCATATCTGTAAAGTTGTTCCAATCAGCTAATTAAACAACTTCTTTAATTTGTTAAAGTGGCAATATTTATTCTGAAGTTGACAAAAACACACAAGTAACACTAAAAATCACCATCATCACATGGCTGTGGTACAAGATGTTCCACTCTGTCCCATAACCTTATCAAAACAATATGCACTTTGCTTTATGAAGTATTTATTTTTAAGTGCATGGCTCATTGTGAATTACTCCTTGATTAGAATGGAAATGTCATGTCTTCGAGTCTAGTACTTTTTAAATATGTATGGTGCCAAAGTGATAGTGTGCAGCTAATTATGCAAATTGTTATTAGAGCTAAAATAATGTGTGGTGATGATCCTCAGACACTGCATCATTGTGTAATAAGACAATGTACACTTGTACTGCATGTTTTAAGTGTATTTCTGTTTATTTAAACAAACCATTAGCTTAAGACATGAAGTTATACACACTGACAGCTAACTCAATGATTGGACAGTTTTGGCGACTGCGATCAACATCGTTACATGGACCCACAGGGGGATGTCAAATTCCGGTGACTGACATCAGGTCATACATCATAGCATGTGTGTATTTATGTCCTCTGGTGTTCCAGAGCTTACAATAACTGATTAGTCAAGACTGCAAGTCAACCTCATTTTATGAATAATGTCAAGCAGAAAGAAACATGATATTGTTGTAGAGATAGAGGAGACAGTTTCTGGGTAGCAATCACATATCACAACCATTATACACAGATAAGGTTACATGCACAACACCTTTTCACTTTCTGATTGATCAGGGAAAATCTAATTCATGTGTTTATGCACATGTTAGGGTTACTAAACGATTTTCATAAACAATAAAAATCATTTACACATTTCGGCTGTTCACTGTCTTAACATTTCACAGTCAGAAGGCATATTTAAAAGTAGTTTACCATTGAGTGTATGCTAAAATCACATACTGTATTCAAATCCTACCATTTGTCTGTCTTGCCTTCACACCTCAAAAGCTTGGAAGCTGAACAACAAACCCAATCTTTTTTCTTTATTTTTTTTTTGTCAACACCATTGTTTGACAGAAAGCTTTCACACCAACCCAAAACAAACCAAACAGACCAATGCATCAGTTTGTTTAAACCAATTCAAGCACAAGCAAGTAAAAAGTGTGATTTATAAAAAGAACAAAGGAAAGATGGAGAAGCTTATCACAACTCAAACACTCTATGGAGAATATCTATAGTTAGGAGGAGATAAAAAGACGGGAGAAGACTGTTGTTAGGGAGTCTTGTAAGAGCTGCCATGTCGGTGGTAGGTAGTGCGATGCCCACAGGGCAGCCCCGTTTCCTATAAAAACAGCCCTTGTGTTCTTCCACCTAAACACAAAGCCATGCATGAACACATAGACATGCATGCCGACAGAACACACTTGCATGCATGCACACATGAAATCCAGAAACACATGCATGCAGACACGCACACCTGACAAATTAAAAATACACATACAGTATGCATGCCACAGACCTAACCCCTCTGTACGCACACACTCCCATGGATGCCAAAAACACTTGATGAGCCAGTCCGAGTTGTTCCCTGCACCGCGCAGCTTAGTTTCTAGATGTAGACGGTCACAGAGGACAGAGTCACGTGAGGAAAATTCCACAACAGATAGCAGTCGGTTACAAGTTTTACCAGTTTACCAGTAAACGCAACATTTTTCCCGTCTGTGTTGTTTTTCAGACAACAGCAGTGACCAGTGCTAGTTTTGGTCTGTAAGCTCCGGAGCACCTAACGTCTTCGCATCCGCTGCCTCTCCATAAACAAAGCCATGTTGTTTATATTGATATGATTTAATTTTGTGTTACATGACCCATTTCTTCTGTAAAGATGTGCCTGTGTTTATCTCTCCTCTTACTCTCTGTGCAGCCCCGCCCCCATTCACTCACACACAACTCCTAGCAACACGGAGAGACACAGCAGTGACAGCGCCGGCCCACGCTTGTGACATATGTCTACAGTTTTGTTATTAACACAGCCAAAATATACAGAGATGTGATTTTTAGTCCTGGACTAGTGGAAGATCTCTAGCACAATATGGATGTGCAATATGGATGTGAAAGCAGTTATAAATAGCCTATGTAACAATACAATTTGTTTTGGTTAAAATCAGTAAATCGTGATAATTTATCGTGATCTCAATATTAATCAAAAATAATCGTGATTATCATTTTGGCCATAATTGTGCAGCCCTAGCTGAAAGTCACTCTGCGTATTCCCACTCCACCACTGTAAGGCTGGCTGCCTGTTGTGCCACTGAGAGTCTTTTATATCCTTTTTTGACTGTAACAAAAGTGTCTGTCAAAACACACACACTTAAGCGCCAGCAGTACTTTTCATTTTATCTGTTGTGGCACAGCATGGGGTGAGTGTTAGAAACCTCCGAGCTGTCTAGAATAATGTCTGCTTCGACTGAATTCTATCCACCGGGAGAGAGAAGAGTAAGTGTTTTATCAGAACTGAGTAACAACATTGAAAAGACAGACTTTATGGTTTGTTGTAATATAAATCATAAATAATATTCTGTAGTTTTTTTTCTTCACTTTAAGTCAGCCTTACATCAGTAATTGAGCTGGCAGTTCTAATTGTGAGCTCACTACATGGCAACCCAAAAGTTATTTTAAATTAAAGCTGGCACGGAAGCTTATCATTGACCTGAGTAATGACCATCAATAAAGTTATTATTGATGAGATATATGTGAAGTATTCTTTATTGTGCTGGCATAATAACAATTTAGCTATTCCTCTTATTTTAAAAGATACCGGAGAGTTTGATCTTGACGGATTTTATAATAGCTGACATGGTGGCATAAACATTTGAGGATTAATTTCACTTTTATGTCAAGACTATTTCGTCCAATGATTAACACAGACTGTGAGGACGACAGTAAACATGTATTTAAGAAAAGGTGTAGTTAAAATTAAATCTGGATAAGTAAATATGTCAAAGTCTGAGTCAAAGTCACACTGAACTGTGTGAGTCAAACAGGTGTCTTTCAAACTCGTAACAGTGCCGTAACCGAACCCAAAGGCTGTCTTACTGTAAATGTACCTTGAGGGCCGCAGAAGAGCTGCCCCATTAACACACCCCTTGTGTGGAAACCCAATCCCCAATCTCTGCTGATACGTGTCAAGATAAGACTCACACACACACACACACACACACACACACACACACACACACACACACACACACACACACACACACACACACACCCTGGGGAGGAGAAGAAAGTTCTGCTTCAGACATTCTTTGCAGCACCGCTGAGATAAGTTGGCTTTTAGAAGGAAGTGATTGTCAACGGGTGTCAGAGGTGAAAGGTGACACGGGGGTTATCATTAGGTGGCATCATGACCTGATCCCAGTCCTCACTGCTCAGTAGGCAGCTGGTTAGGTGTCAACACAAGATTTGTATCACGTCCAGTCACACCTTCTGGCTCTTGCTCATCCTGCACTAATCCATACAGCCTCTTTCTTTCTTAATGTTAAATAATTTTATTTACAGTATGTGTTATTTGTTTCTGTATTTATTGTTTGCCTATGTTATATTGACCATTGAATATGTTTGTTTGCACCTGCAATAAACGCAAATGTGTTGTAAGTGCTACTTATTCTCCTTTTTTATCCTTTTGTGATTGTGAAATTAAGGTTACACATCGTGGTTCAGTGAGTGATACGGTTTTGCGGTGTAAGACGTGTCACAGTAGGAGTACGGTGTTCTATTCCTGGCCATGTTGTGCCACTGCATAATGGAAAGCCTTATAGAGGAATTCTATAGGGGTGTTTTGAAAGAATTTTGTGAAGATAACTTTCTCTGTTAAAAAGGTGCCCTTGAAGTGGGAAGCAACCGAAGTTCCACATGAGGGTTGTGCATTGAGGAGTGGTGCACTAGGATTTGATGTCTCCTTTTGAAGTGTCTTTATGAGCAAAGCCTGTGCTCTGACTCTGAATCGAGCTAAGCGCGTCTTAAGCAGAGGGCTCCACTGTCTCTGCTCTTCTTCTTCCCCTTTCTCCCCTGTTCGCTCGAGGGACAGCTCCTTTCTTTCTTTTTCACCACCGTGTGTTGTTATAGCATACTAATAGTTTAAAAGTCCTGTTCTGCCTCCAGGGTTGTTCTTTCTATTAAAAATAAATTAGAGTTGAGCATATATTTTACCATGTATAATTGCACAAAGTTTCTATGTCGCGTTTGTGTTGCACATTGTGGTACATTTGATTTGTATGAAATGTGTTAAAGTTAATAAAGTTTGATTGATTGAGACAGACACCTATCAAAGCCAACTCACAGCAATACTTTTATACGTTTTTGGTGAGATTATATCTCATTTTTTCTTGTGTTTTGTTAAAATGAGACACTTGGCCTGATTGTTGCCCCTTGGTGAACAGTAAATTAAAAGACAGCAATATTTTTTCTTTCTTTTTAGTTTAAATCAAAGAATTAGCTGGTTCCAAAAATAAACATGTTTTGCTTTTCAATCTTTTTTTGTTATTGTTAATTGAATATCTTTGAGATGAGCATTTTATTACCATTTTTGGAGAATTTTTGAATTCAGATTAATGGAAAGAGTATGGGTAGATAAAGCTATAAGGACAATACAGTTTAGTTGTAGCCGTAGCGTCCACACAACATGGTTGATTGTTCTGTGTGTTTTTATGAAACCGAACCAAAACACTTCTTCTTTCATAAATGTACTGCTTTCCACAATATTTTCATAAGAATATAAAAAGATGTATATTTACATGTATCTCACTCTCAGCATTAGATTTAGAGTGCATCCATTTATCAGTGCAGCTAATCACCATATATTAAAACTTTTAGCTCCAACCTCGGCTTTTTAGAGCTAATACCCTTTCCAAGAAGTATTAATTTATCACCTTCAACATATTGCAGCATTACGTTGAAACCAGCAGGTGGCACAGGACATATAATCACATGTGTAAATTCAATGCAGAGTCCGACACCCACAAGCAGACAGTACTGGATGTACCAATCAAATGTCCTCCACAATATGTTGCGTAACACCAGCCGCACATGAAATGGTGTTATTCAGCTGGAGCCTTTCAGGCACTTGTGTTGTACATTATATTGTAGGGAAACTTATGTCCTACATTTCCAGTCCTTGTGGACATATTAACATGGATGTTTAGTCCATGTTGGGTGTTTTTCTCCCTTACGCTGTAAAAGTTTGAAAGCCAAGCATCCTATTCCACCTTAAGAAGGATTCTCTTGGGGTTTCCCAAGACGATGAGGCTATACACACAGCTGGCATACCTCCCTATGAAGGGTCACATGTGTGTGTTGTAGGGGAGGGCACATGTATTCTATTTCCAGAACCAGTCCTGAGCCACTTTAATCCTCCTGCCTTGCCTCCATTGCCATGGGCAGAAAAGAAAGAAAGCCCCCCCCCCAAGCGTGCCCACCCCACTGTGGGGAGCAGTGTTGCTGAGATTGAGTTGCAGGTTTCCTGAAAATAGACTGTGAGTGGAAGAGTCTTTTCTGTCAGGCAGACAGAGGGTTTGATAGAGACAATATCAGCTAAGGAGACAGCGCTGTTAGAGCTGCGCTGCAGGGGAAAAGACTAGACTTGGGCATTTTACTGAGGTAAGACCTGATGTTGTCTGTGTATGTGGGTGAATAAGCAGAGATGTTGGTGTGTGCACATGCCACCGAAGCTGGTTCCAAATAAATGTTGCAGTGTTTTTGTGGTGTTTTTGTGTCTTGGAGACGCTCCCAAAAAATCGTCTTATCCCCTGCAAGGAAGGCTGTATATATAACAACTGTTGAACTTGTACTCATATGTGTCTACTATTAATTTAAATTATTTATAATAGTGACACATTTACTATCACTTCAATATAAACTATGGCCACTTGTGTAATATTCTGCAAAAAACTTTCCATTTCCCCATGGTATTAATATTAAAATAATTTATGAAATACCACATGGAAAGCTCTGCAGCATAATAATCTAAACATAATCTTCATATTTCTTTCCAAAGCTTAAACTGTATGCATGTGTTGCATCCAGTTCAGTGCGTATTTGTGTGGACAGGGTGTGAAGAGCAGGCCAGGGGTGGGTGTTGGGGTGTGACTTGAACATTTTCATGTGGAAGAGGGCTTTCTTTAACCTTTTCAACCCACTCAACCCACCAGTGGGTCCATCATTCAAATGCAGCCAAACACTCAAACCCACATAAGCTTTTTATTAGAAGTTCTAGTCAGTTTCTCAAAGTCAAGTTCCCATGACACCACACATACTGTATGTCATGCTGAATTTTGTGGAAAGTATATAGAATGATGCAGAATATGTCTAGAATTTTCTATTTGATGTGTTGGTAAAGTGCCATGGTTTGGAATATTTCACTCTGTAAGCTGTATACTGTGGCCTCAAGCAAGAATGT